>JAXLNO010005186.1:0-33933 GCA_038087875.1 Malacoraja senta | reverse complement strand
ATTCCGCTTGGGCAGTCTACATCCTGGTGGCCTGAACGTTGAATTCTCCCAATTCTGCTAGCCCTGGCTGTCCCCTCCCCTTCATCAGCCATCTGGTTGTCTCCTCCCCTCCCCAGTCCTCGGGCTCCTCCTCCGCCTTTTCCTTTTTTCCTTTCTTCTCCCCACCCCCTATCAGTCTGAAGAAGGGTTTCGGCCCGAAACGTTACCTATTTCCTTCGCTCCATAGATGCTGCTGCACCCGCTGAGTTTCTCCAGCATTTTTGTGTACCATGGAGCTTTACTTCATGGGTCAGGGAACAGAACAGAAAATGTGGGAAATTACGTTGCAACTTTACAAAACTCTGGTCAGACCACAGTTCTGGTCTCTGTAGGAAGGACGTATACCTGAGAGGGAGTAGAGCAGATTCGCAAGGGTGTTTCCTAGATTACATGGATAGGGATAGTTTTCCCTGGAGCAAAGAGGGCTAAGGGTGACCTGATAGAGATGCTTAAACTTACAAGATAGGGAAGACATTTACAGGGTAGATAGTTGGAATCTTTATTTAAAATCATGATAGGGGTATCAAAAACAAGACTATAAGTTTAAGGTGAGAAGAGGATTTTAAAAGAGATTTAAAGGGGAAATGTTCCCCAAAACAGAGAGTGATTGATAACTGGAATTAGCTGAGAGGTGCTAGTAAAGTCAGAAACAATCACTGTTTAAGAGACATTTAAATGGGCAATTTAAATAGGCACGGCAAAGAAGGATACAAAATCCATTGCAAACAGATGAGATTAGTATGAGGGTAAAAGGTCTTAAGGTCATAAGTGATAGTAGTAGAATTCAGCAATTCAGCCCATCTAGTCTTCTCTGCCATTCAATCATGGCTGATCTACCTCTCCTTCCTAACCACATTCTCCAGCCTTCTCCCCATAACTTGACACCTGTACTAATCAAGAATCTATCTATCTCTGCCTTAAAAATATCCACTGACTTGGCCTCCACAGCCTTCAGTGGCAAAGAATTCCAGATTCACCACCCTCGGACTAAAGAAATTCCTCCTCATCTCCTTCCTAATTCATCCACCCTTTCATTCTGAGGCTAGGTCCCATAGCCCTAGACTCTCACATTGGTGGAAACATCCTCTCCACATCCACTCTATCCAAGCCTTTCACTATTCTGTATGTTTCCTCATTCTTCTAAACTCCAGTGAGTACAAGCCCAGTGCCGACAAACACTCATCATAGGTTAACCTACTCATTCCTGGGATCATTCTTGCAATCCTCCTCGGGATTATCTCCAGAGCCAGCACATCCTTCCTCAGATATAGTGCCCAAAATTGCTCACAATATTCCGAATGCAGCCTTACCTTATAGAGCCTCGACATTACATCACTGTTTTTGTATACAAGCCCTCTTGAAATAAATGCTACCATTGAGTTTGCTTTCTTTACTACCGATTTGACTTGCAGATTAACTTTTTGGGAATGCTGCACCAACACTTCCAAGTCTCTTTGCACCTCCGATTTCTGGATTCTCTCCCCATTTAGAAAACAGTCTATGCCTTTGGTGTCACTTTGGTGGCAAGAACAAGGAGACAGATTATTATCTGAATGGTGTCCGGTTAGGAAACGGGGAGGTGCAACGAGACCTGGATATCCTTGTACATCAGTCACTGAAAGTAGGCATGCAGGTACAGCAGGCAGTGAAGAAAACAAATGCAATGTTGGCCTTCAGAGTGAGAGGATTTGAGTGTAGAAGCAGGGGTGGAAGATTGCAACCTTCACGTGGTCCAGCCCTGTTTCGACTAATCCAATCAACTCGACGTGCATAAACGGAAGATCAAATAGAACAAGTTGTCCAACAACTTTAGGCTGTGCACGCCACACAAAAGAAGAAGAAGAAGTGTAGAAGCAAAGAGGTCCTACTGCAGTTGTTCAGGGCCCCGGTGAGACCACATCTGGAGTATCGTGTGCAGTTTTTGGTCTCCTAATTTGAGGAAGGCCATTCTTGCTAGTGTGGGAGTGCAGCATAGGTTCACCAGGTTAATTCCTAGGATGGCGGGACTGATATATGATGAAAGAATGGACCGACTGGGCTTATATTCACTAGAATTTAGAAGGGTGAGAGGGGATCTTAGACAATAGACAATAGGTGCAGGAGTAGGCCATAGAGCCCTTCAAGCCATTCAATGTGATCATGGCTGATCATCCACAATCAGTACCCTGTTCCTGCCTTCTCCCCATATCCCTGACTCCGCTATCTTCAAGAGCCCTATCTAGCTCTCTCTTGAAAGTTTCCAGAGAACTGGCCTCCACTGCCCTCTGAGGCAGAGAATTCCACAGACTCACAGCTCTGTGTGAAAAAGTGTTTCCTCGTCTCCGTCCTAAATGGCTTACCCCTTATTCTTAAACTGTGGCCCCTGGTTCTGGACTCCCCCAACATCGGGTACATGTTTCCTGCCTTTAGCGTGTCCAAACCCTTATAATCTTATATGTTTCAATAAGATACCCTCTCATCCTTCTAAATTCCAGAGTATACAAGCCCAGCCGCTCCATTCTCTCAGCATATGACAGCCCCGCCATCCCGGGAATTAACCTTGTGAACCTACGCTGCACTCCCTCAATAGAAAGAATTTCCTTCCTCAAATTTGGAGACCAAAACTGCACACAATACTCCAGGTGTGCCCTGTACAACTGCAGAAGGGCCTCTTTGTTCCTATACTCAACTCCCATTGTTATGAAGGCCAACATGCCATTCGCTTTCTTCACTGCCTGCTGTACCTGCATGCTTGTTAAAGAAGGAACTGCAGATGCTGGAAAATCGAAGGTACACAAAAATGCTGGAGAAGCTCAGCGGGTGCAGCAGCATCTATGGAGCGAAGGAAATAGGCAACGTTTCGGGCCCATCCGACATCGCCGTCGCACTGGGCCCGCCGAACATCACAGCCGCACTCGGTCCTCCCAACATCGCCGCTGGACCGGACCTACTCTACACGACCGCCGGACCGGGGCTCCCCGAACATGGCCGCCGCACCGCACCACACCCTACTCACCTCATCGACTCACCGGGCTGGTCGAACCGCGCCGCCCCACCGACCATCCGCCCACCGGGACCTCCCACGCATCGCCCGTGGACCCCGACTCTACTGCCCACGGACTCCGACCATCGGGTCCGCCGACCCTCGCCACTGGAACGCCCTCCAGCCCCCGACTCTACGGCCCGCGGACTCCCACTATCGGGTCCGCTGGCCCACGCCACCACACCGCCCTCTAGCCCCGCCGACCCCGACTCCACTACCCGAGGACTCCTACCGTCGGGTCCGCCGACCCTCGCCACTGCACCTCCCTCCAGCAGCCCGCAGCCGTCGCCTCACCTGCAGACTGGTCTCTGTACTGGGCCTAAAGCCTCCACGCTGCTCACTCCCACTCTCCGGGGTTTGACTCCACTGGGTCCTAGCGCTAGTCTGCCTAGCCCTGGCTACCTCAGTGTTAGTTCCACTGATTCTTCCCCATCCTTCTCCAACTATGGGACCTCTTCTCTTCCCCACCCACACTACAGCCCTCTCACACCCCCACCCTTGACCACCCACCACCCCCCCACCACACATCGCCTCGTCCCCATTCCACCCACCTGCCTTCCTCCGGCCCCAACCCCCATCCCTGCCGGGTGTTCACCATCCCCCCCCGACCTCCCCCTCTCCGACATCGAACCGTCTGTCCTCAGCAGAGGTCTTACCTTTGTCCCCCTCCGTCCCCACCTCAATGAGTTCCGCGCCCTCCATGACTTGGAACGCTTCTACCGTCGCCTCCGCATCACAGCGCACTTCCATGGGAAGGAGTCCTCGCCCCCCACTGATGACCCCTTTTCCCGTCTCCAACGCACCCCCTCCTCGTGGAACCCCCCTCGTAGCCTTGCGGCTTTAGAACTCTTCATCAAAAACTGCCGCCGTGACATCAACCGCCTCAACTTCTCCACTCCCCTGTCTCACTCCAATCTCTCCCCCCTGAACGCACTGCCATCGACTCACTCAGCAACAACCTAGATTGGGTTATCAAACCCACCGACAAGGGAGGTGCCGTGGTAGTCTGGCGCGTCGATCTCTACAAAGCTGAGGCCACGTGCCAACGCTCGGACACCTCCTCCTACATACCCCTGGACCATGACCCCACTGACGAACACCAGGCCACCATCTCCAGCACCAACTTCATCCACTCCCACGCCTGCCCGACCGAGCCTCCAACCTCATCGTTCCCCAGCCCCGCACGGCCCGATTTTACCTTCTCCCCAAAATCCACAAACCCGACTGTCCCGGTAGACCCATTGTCTCTGTCTGATCATGCTCCTCGACCGAAGAAGCAACCTATACCCGGCCACTGACACCCCTCCTCCGCCTAGCGGAGCTGGTCCATACCCTCAATAACTTCTCATTCGACTCCTCCCATTTCCTCCAAATACAAGGTGAAGCTGTGGGCACACGCATGGGCCCCAGCTACGCCTGCCTCTTTGTCGGGTACGTAGAACAATCCTTGTTCAATACGTACCAGGCCCCCATCCCCGACCTCTACTACATCGATGACTGTTTTGGTGCCACCTCCTGCACCCACACACAACTGACTGACTTCATCCGCTTCACCACCAACTTCCAGCCGGCACTCAAATACACCTGGACCATTTCCGACACTTCCCTACCATTCCTTGACCTCATTATCTCCATCGCAGGTGATAGACTTCATACTGACATCCACTACAAACCTACCGACTCCCATGGCTATCTGGACTACACTTCTTCCCACCCTGCTTCCTGTAAGGACTTCATCCCCCACTCTCAATTCCTCCGTCTACGCCACATCTGCTCCCAGGATGAGGCATTCCACACCAGGGCATCCGAAATGTCCTCATTCGTTAGGGAACGGGGGTTCCCCTCCTCCACCATAGATGAGGCTCGCACCAGGGTCTCTGCCATACCCCGCAACACTGCTCTCTCTCCCCATCCCCCCACTCACAACAAGGGCAGAGTCCCCCTAGTCCTCACCTTTTCATCCCACCAGCCGTCACATACAAGTGATCCTCCGTCAGTTTCGACACCTCCAACGTGACCCCACCACTCGCCACATCTTCCCATCTCCCCCCATGTCTGCCTCCCGCAAAGACCGCTCCCTCCGTAACTCCCTTGTCATTTCTTCCCTTCCCTCCCGTACCACCCCCTCCCCGGGTACTTTCCCTTGCAACCGCAAGAGATGCAACACTTGTCCCTTCACCTCCCCCCTCGATTCCATTCAAGGACCCAAGCAGTCGTTCCAGGTGAGACAGAGGTTCACCTGCATCTCCTCCAACCTCATCTATTGCATCCGCTGCTCTAGATGTCAGCTGATCTACATCGGTGAGACCAAGCGGAGGCTTGGCGATCGTTTCGCCGAACACCTCCGGTCGGTCCACAATAACCTACCTGACCTCCCGGTGGCTCAGCACTTCAACTCCCCCTCCCATTCCGTATCTGACCTCTCTGTCCTGGGTCTCCTCCATGGCCACAGCGAGCAACACCGGAAATTGGAGGAAATGCACCTCATATTCCGCTTGGGCAGTCTACATCCTGGGGGCATGAACATTGAATTCTCCCAACTCTGCTAGCCCTTGCTGTCTCCTCCTCTTCATCAGCCCTCTGGTTGTCTCCTCCCATCCCCCCAGCCCTCGGGCTCCTCCTCCGCCTTTTTTCCTTTCTTCTCCCCACCCCCTATCAGTCTGAAGAAGGGTTTCGGCCCGAAACGTTGCCTATTTCCTTCGCTCCATAGATGCTGCTGCACCCGCTGAGTTTCTCCAGCATTTTTGTGTACCTGCATGCTTACTTTCATTGACTGATGAACAATGACCCCCAGATCCTGTTGCACTTCCCCTTTTCCCAACTTGACACCATTTAGATAATAATCTTCCTTCCTGTTTTTGCTACCAAAATGGATAACCTCACATTTATCCACATTAAACTGCATCTGCCATGCATCTGTCCACTCACCCAACCTGTCCAAGTCACCATGAATTCTCATAGCATCCTTCTCACAGTTCACACTGCCACCCAGCTTTGTGTCATCTGCAAATTTGCTAATGTTACTGGTAATCCCTTCATCTAAATCATTAATATATAATGTAAATAGCTGCGGTCCCAGCACCGAGCCTTGCGGTACCCCACTAGTCACTGCCTGCCATTCTCAAAGGGACCCGTTAATCCCTACTCTTTGTTTCCTGTCTGCCAACCAATTTTCTATCATGTCAGCACTCTACCCCCAATACCATGTGCCCTAATTTTGCCCACTAATCTCCTATGTGGGACCTTATCAAATGTTTTCTGAAAGTCCAGGTGCACTACATCCACTGGCTCTCCCTTGTCCATTTTCCTAGTTACATCCTCAAAACATTCCAGAAGATTAGTCAAGCATGATTTCCCCTTCGTAAATCCATGCTGACTCGGACCGATCCTGTTATAGAAACCGATCTTACAGGGCTCTCGCTTAACTTTTTTTCTCTGTTGCCAGCCGGGCAACCGTGGCAGCTTTTTAGGTTGCCAAATAACCGTTTAGGTGGTCATTTAAGATGGCTTGCATGACGCATGCGCTAATGTGCTCGAACGAAGTGCGTAGTTACCAGTCGGAATTATACTCAATGAAGCATTCACATATTATTTCTGCTTTAAATAAAGTCACAAACTAAACATATTCACCAATCAAGACATGATATATCCCACAATGACATGCAGCAAAATTATAAGACAGTATCTCAACTCTTTTTACACATTGCAATTAATGCAATTTCTATTAGTTCTTTCCACTTCCAAACAAAAATGTGGATGGATTATTCAGCATATGATCAACCTGTGTCAATAAATCCTGGACCATGGTAACATATATGCGTACATATAGTTGTGAATGTTGCTCATTGAATAACTACAGTACTGATACTCCATATTAAGAGCATTGATTTGTCGTTAAAATGAATTCTGTAATAACGTGTCAATGGTAGCAGTGACAATAGAACACTGCGGTTTTAATGTTTCACGTGTTCACAATTTAATTAATCCATCTTTATGGATTAAAACAAATAATAACATTTTGAATTAAAACACATTTGATTGCATTCCGTTATCAAACATAGTCAATGTTCGCTCTGAAGACATTTCCAGCACAATAGGGTCAGGGAGGGGGGTGTGTGTGAATCAGTGCGGGGTGGATAGATGGCGGGGGTGGGGTGGGGGGGGGGTTAGAAGGCGGTCGGTGCAGAATGGATGGATTGAGGAAGGTGAATTAGTACGTGTTGGTTGGAGTAGGTAAAATTGTGAGGGGAGAGCACGGGGGATGTCAGTGGTGTTGAATGGGGGGGTTCAGTACGGGATGGATGGGGGTAGACGAAAGTGCTGGAGAAACTCAGCGGGTGAGGCAGCATCTATGGAGCGAAGGAAATAGGCAACATTTCGGGTCGAGACCCTTCTTCAGACTGTTCCCCCCATTCTTCTTGAATGGGTGGATCAGTACAGGATGGATGGGGGGGGGGGGGGAGATCAGCGCAGGATGATTGGGGGGGGGGTCAGTACAGTGTGGATCGGAGGGTCTGTGCAGGATGAATGGTGATCACTACAGGATGAATGAGGGGAAGGGGGGAAGGTGCAGGGTAAATGGAGGGCGAGTCAGTACTGGATGAATGCGTGGATCAGTACAGGATGGATGGAGAAGTGCAGGATGGATGGGAAAGGGGTAAGTACAGGGTGAATTGGGGAACCAGTGTAGAATGGATGGAGGGGGGGGGTTGGCAGGAGAATCAATGCAAGGTGGATAGGGTGATCAGCGCAGGATGAATAGATGGGGGGGGTGGTGTAGATGGAGAGGGGAGCACTGGGGATGTCAGTGAGGACTGAATAGACGCGGGAATGGGGATCAGTGCGGGATGGAGTGGAGGGGTCCCAGGATAAGGGGGGGGCATACAAGAGAGAGAGGGGTGGGGGGCGAGGTGGGGAGGAAGGAAGGTCAGCGCTCCTCGGACAACACGCCCCGCTGCCTTGGCCGTTGGGAACTCCTCGCCACCGCCTCCCTCCTCCACCAGCCAACAGCAAGGTGCGGGGCCGAGCGGTGTAGCTCAGAGATCCTATAGCTATAAGATCTTTGGTGCAGCTGCTTCAGAAGGGTCGGAGCGAATGACGGGCTTCGCACAGCGGCAGCAGCGGCCGCGACAGCGGCTCCACCGCCTCCCCCTCCCGCCCCCCGCCCGCCCTGATAAGGGCCTCTGCTTGCAAACCCGCTAACAGCGATAACCGCTTTAGAAACAAACCCTTCCTCCCGCACGCCGAGGCCTCCCCCTCCCTCCCTCCTCCCGGCCTCGGCGTGCAGGAGGGTTTGTTTCAAAAGCGGTTATCGCCATTAGCACGTTTGCAAGCAGAGGCCCTTATCAGGGCGGGCGGTGCTGCCGCCGTTCGGGGCCCGTCATTTGCTCCGACCCTTCCTCACCCCGCACCTACTATCTTTGCCCCGCACAACCGTCACCTCCGACACAAAACGTCACGTTCCTTTTCTCCAGAGATGCTGCCTGACCCGCGGAGTTACTCCAGTTTTTTGTGTCTATCTTCGGTACAAACCAGTATCTGGTTGCCAAGCCGGGCAAAATGACTCGGTGTTTAGGTTGCCCGGCGGCGCTTTGAGTGGTCAATGGCACCCGGGCAACCGCTAATTTCGAGCCCTGTCTTATAGAAACATATAAAATTCTTAAGAGATTGGACAGGCTAGATGCAGGAAAACGTTCCCCATGTTGGCAGGAGTTCAGAACCAGGGGTCACAGTTTAAGAATAAGGGGTTGGCCATTTAGGGCTGAGTTGAGGGAAATCATTTTCACCCAGAGAATTGTGAATCTGTGGAATTCTTTGCCACAGAAGGCAGTGGAGGCCAATTCACTGGATGTTTTCAAGAGAGAGTTAGATATAACTCTTAGGGTTTACGGAAGCTAGGGATATGGGGAGAAAGCAGGAACGGGGTACTGATTTTGGATAATCAGCCATGATCATATTGAATGGCGGTGCTGGCTCAAAGGGCTGAATGGCCTTACTCATGCACCCATTTTTTGTGTTTCTATGTTTATTCCTACTACCAAAACGCATGACTCCAAATTTTGCTACACTATATTCCATCCTCATTTCTCTGCCCACTCTCCCAACCTGTCCAAGTCCTTCTGCAGAGTCCTTGCTTTCTCTACACTACCTGCCCTTCAACCTATTTCGTATCATCTGCAAACTTGGCCACAAAGCCTTCAATTCCCTCATGCAAATCATTAATGTACAACGTGAAGAGTAGCGGCCCCCGACACCGATCACTGCGGA
Source organism: Malacoraja senta (assembly GCA_038087875.1). Taxonomy (NCBI): domain Eukaryota; kingdom Metazoa; phylum Chordata; class Chondrichthyes; order Rajiformes; family Rajidae; genus Malacoraja; species Malacoraja senta. Next base: position 24,605 of record JAXLNO010005186.1, on the reverse strand, counting down.
ACTCCGCTTGTCACTGGCAGCCAACCAGAAAAAGCCCCCTTTATTGCCACTCTTTGTCTTCTGCCATCCAGCAAACCTGCTATCCTTGCTAGTATCTGCGCTTGGGCTCTCATCTTCCTTAGCAGCTTCACGTGTGGCACCTTATCAAAGGCTTTCTGAAAATCTAAGTAAACAACATCTCCTTTGTCTGTACTGCTATTTACCTTTTCAAAGAATTCCAGCAAATTTGTCAAACAAGACCTCCCCTTCACAAAACCATGCTGACTTTGGCCTATTTTATCGTCAACTTCTTAGTTCATCCTTTATAATGGACTTTAAAATCTTACCAACCACCAAAGTCAGACTAACCGGCCTATAGTTCCCACTATTCTGCTTTGCTCCGTTCTTGTGCAGCGAGGCAATATTGTCAATTTTCCAATCATCTGGGACATTTCCTGTCTCTAGTGATTCTTGAAATATCACTGTCCATGCCTCCTCTTTCAGAACCCTAAGGTACAGTCCATCTGGTCCAGGTGACATCCACTTTCACCCCTTTCAGCTTCCAAAACACCTTCTCCCTAGTAATAGCAACTCTACTAACTTCCACCCCCTGACTCTCTTGAATTTCAGGCACATTGCTGATCTTTCTTCCTCTTTGAAATGAAAAGATCTGCATCTTCTGGATAATTCCCAGAAATTCCTGCCATTGCTGTTTCACCGTCACCCCTGCTGGGGTCTCTTTCCAGTCAATTATGGTCAGCTCCTCCCTCATGCTTCTGCAGTCCCCTTTGCTCAGCTGCAATACCGACATATCCGATTTCACCTTCTCACTCTCAAATTGCAGATTAAAACTTATGTTGTGGTCGCTACCTCCTAATGGTTCCTTTACCTTCTTCTTCTTCTTGCGTTTGAGGAAGCAGAGGTTATGTAATGCCCTCCAGTTCAATGTAGCCAGTTCAATGTGCTGTTGTCGAGGCCGTGAGGTCTACCCCTCCACCAGGGGGGGGGGGGGGGGGGGGCGGAGGACAGCACAGTCGAAAATGACATGCTGCGCTGTTTGCTGGTTTGCTCCACACACGCAGGCTGCTGATGAACACAGCCCCCAGCGATGTATGTTGGCGTTGAACCGGCCAACCCCTGTACGGAGACGGTTCAGAGTGACCCACTCTTTGCGGGGTAGGTCCGAGCCGGGTGGGGTTGTGGTGTTCGGTGCAACAATGAATTGCGGAGGTCGTGAAGTCTGTTCCCAGCTGGTTCTCCATGCTCCTAGTGTGTTGAAACCGGAGCCACAGAGGGTCGCTGCGTAACGGGAGAAGGGGCGACGAGATGACAGGCGTTGAGGTCCCAGTTGCTGTGAGGCCTGGGCGAGGTAGTGCAAAAGATGTTTGGAGTCCGATGGGGCCTTGCACACCAGCCTGTGGGTGAAGTACTCTCTGCGAAGCTTGGCAGGTGCGATACTTGCGAGCACCGGTAGAAGATCCGTCGGAGTTGGGCGTAGGCAGCCGGTGATGATCCGCATGGTGTCGGTGAGGATGGCATCTAGCTTGCTACTATGAGCGCTGCGGCACCATGCTGGGGCGGCGTACTCAGTGGCGCTGTACACCTTGAGTTCCCTTATCAAATCCGGTTCATGACTTAACACTAAATCCAGAATTGCCTTTTCCCTGGTAGGCTCCACTACAAGCTGCTCTAAGAATCCATCTCGGAGGCACTCTACAAATTCCCATTCTTGGGGATTAGTACCAACTTGATTTTCCCAGTCTACCTGCAAATCTTATATGACCTTATATGCCTTTTTTACATGCCAATATTATCTCCTGATGTAATGTACCCTATATCCTAGCTATTGTTTGGGGGCCTGTAAATAACAAGGGTATTTTTACCCTTGTAATTTCTCAGCTCTATCCACAATGACTCTGCATCTTCTGATCCTATGTCACCCCTCGTTAAGAACTGAACTTCATTCCAGAGCTACCCCACCCCCTCTGCCCACCTTTCTGGATTTCCAATAGGACATATAACCTTGAATATTCAGCTCCCAGCTCCGATCCTCTTGCAGCCACGTCTCCGTAATGCCTACAACATCATACCTGCCAATTTCCAACTGTGCTACAAGCTCATCCGCTTTGTTCCTTATGCTACATGCATCAAATACAATGCCTTCAATTCAGTGTTGACCACCTCTGCTCTCACAACCATCCCGATTTTACCCAACCTTACTCTCTTCTCCCTTTTTAACCTTTCTCTCCTGTTATTTCTGGAGACTTCCGTGACCTTTCCTGCACTCTCTTTCCAATTAACTCCACGCATACGCTTCCACGTTGTTGACCCCACGCCCTCACTATTTTGTTTAAATCCACCCTGTAGTACCAAACCTGCCTGCCAGAATGTTGTTTTCTGGTATTAAATGTTGGTCAGCATGAACATGGTGGATTGAAGAGCCTTTATCTATGCTATACAACTCTAGGACGTTCATAATTACAGGGTATAAATGGTTAAATTATATGAACGGGTTGCATAAACCGATTGTCTTAAATTCCTTGGAATTCTTAATTTTGGGTATTATCTAATTAAATTGTTTAAAAGAATAAAAATTGTCAAAATCTGCTGCAGAAAAGTTACTTCCTAGGATGGGCAAATCCAGAACAAACTTTTGGAGTTGCTGCCACACAGCTTCAGCAACCTGGGATCAATAATGATCTCTGGTGCTGTCAGTGAAGAGTTTGCATGTTTTCCCTGTGATGGCGCAAGGTTTCCCCAGATGCTCAGATTTTTTCCTTCCACATCCCCAAAACATGCCGGTTGTTAAGTTAATTGGCCATATAAATTTCCCCAATTTTGTAGGTGACCAGAAGAATCTGGCAGCAATTGATGGGAACATGAGGAGAATCAGTTATAGTGAAAAATGCTGGCAGAAAGAGATTACTCTTATGAACTGGTGTGATGGGCTAAATGGCCTTGTATATCATAAGGAAATAATAAAACTTGGAGAAAGATACTACTGCACTGATTTTTCCATCAGACTTATGCCTCAAATGAAATAATGCTAATTAGATTAATAACTTAATTTTCCTTTTAACAAATGTAGTAAGGAAGTGTGGAATTAACTATTTTGACCTCAATCTTTCTTCTCAGTATAGATGTGATGGAATTATTGAACTCCTATCATACACTGATATTACTTTATTGTACAAAAATACAAAGCATCGCTTTGTAGCACACTGTATGTAGCATGCAACATTTTTATTTGTAGGAATTAGGACAATCTTTGAGAGTAAACATAAAATAAATAAGTTTTGAATAGATCATGACTGCAGAGTTTCTTCTGCGTGATACCATTTCCACCTGCAGTAAATAAGATGTCAATTATAACATCCAACTGAAAAACTTTCTTATTTAAAAATCTGTGTGCACATCGTGGAAATGATATAATTTACAATAGTAAAATTGGATTCAAAAGGGATTGTGTTTCTCAAATGGAATACATTGAGCACCTGCAAAGCAATTGAGAACATTTTTGACAGATACTTTGGCACATTTTATCCACTACCCTGTCCAGTAAGAAGGTTACATGGAATGCTCATTCCATTCTTGCTGGGCTACAACCCTGGATAACTACACCAATAGAGATAGGGAGCCACACAAGAAATGTTCCTGAGGAATCCCTCACCTTCGAGGGCAAGACAGTAGTATTCTCTGGCCAGAAGAAACCATTTCTTTGCTTATTAAACATTTTTTTTACTCTGAATCTGGAGGGCTTAGATGCTTTCCTCAGGGTCCAGGTAGAATTCTTTGTGCCTCCACCTTAACTACAGTATTATGCCACCACCCTATTTAATTCCAAGCTTGCTGCTGCTTAATTTCAATGGACCAGCAGTTGAAGGGATCTATGAACATCACATGCAAGACCCCTTTGAAAAATACGTTTCAATCTTTCTGGACCCTTCAAGTGCACAGCTATTTTGGGCTTGACTGCATCACTCCAGATACCTGTGTGCTCCTCTAGTATTGATTTGATTGGTTCAAGGCTGAGTTTAAAGTTCAGTACAAGTGCCCGTCATCAATACAAACAACAATAAGAATTCATGCAATGCCTGACCATTCAAGTAACTAATGCATGAAATAAGACATCATCACTTTCCACTTGATAAATGTACTGTATTTTATGGGAGAAGGACAAAATAAGGTGTAGTCCATACTGGAAAGATTAAGATAGGTTTCTAAATGGCACCAGCAATAATGAACTAAAGACAGTAGACAATTTAAAATGTGTCTACGAATTCTTTATAACACAACTTTTTTGTAGAAACTATTAATCCAAAATTACTTTAAAGAAAAATGTAACAGTGACTTGTCTCACATGTACATATTTGGTTAATATTTTAAATCATTCATAATGGGAGGTGAACATTGAATTTACAAAACATAAATATCAACCATAAAATTTCTTACTCTGAGCCTGCAGCCATTTCCAAATAAGAGGTCTCCGTTGTGTCAAATCCTATTGGAATCACTATGCTCATGACGTTCGCTGCTGATAAAGTCGACTTCTACGGAGTCCTACACATTGGCATCCAAAACACTGGGGCATGCCAGCCACAGTGCTCATTGCAAACATCTAAGTGCATCCACAAAGCCTGTAAAATAACCACACAAAAAAAAACATGAACTCAACAGCATTTACATTATATTATATATTTAAATCAGTCATTAAATTAGATTCTACTTGATAAATTCACAAATCAAAATTGCCCAAATTGCAGGAAGGAACTGCAGTTGCTGGTTTACACCGAAGCAGCATCTCTGGAGAGAAGGAATGCGTGACATTTCGGGTCAGGACTCTTCTTCAGACAGTCAGATAAGGTGTGAACACGACAGAAAACTGCTTTGATCTGTCGTTTTCACACCTTACATTCTCTTTGTACCCTTCCATATCTCCACTTTCCCAGTCCCCCGACTCAGTCTGAAGAAGGGTCTCGACCCAAAACGTCACCCATTCTTTCTCTCCAGTGATGCTGTTTGTCCCGAGTTACTCCAACATTTTGTGTCTAACTACATTATTATCTCACTTGGAATGCAGGATGCATTTCCAGGAATGCGATCTAGTGGAATCCGTGATAAATTAAGTTATTATAGAATAAAATGAATTACTGACAATGCATGAGGCCTGTACCCTGTTGCTAATTCCTATCCTCTCTTCTGCTATGCATTGCCATGTCAGAAACCTGGCATGAAGTTGGAATGAACTGCTCCATGGCATGGTTTGGTGAGACTGTCTGTGAGAGCTGGCACTGGACAAGTACTGTGGTCACTCAGCCCCCAGTTGCTGGACAGAGTGCAGCCCTGAGCTCCACATTTCAATGTTAAGTAGCTGCACCACTTGTCCTACCTGTTCCAACACTAGCCCCAGTGCAGCATCTGTACACAAAGTAATAGGGCAATTCATTGCTGGTGGATTTCCAAAGAAGGCAAGTGGTTTGTAACATGTGCACAGCGCGATAATATTGCTTTTAAGGTAAAGTTGGGGTCGGTACCAATGTGTAGGAAAAAACTGCAGATGCTGGTTTAAATCGAAGGTAGACACAAAATGCTGGAGTAACTCAGCGGGACAGGCAGCATCTCTGGAAAGAAGGAATGGGTGACGTTTCGGGTTGAGACCCTTCATCAGAATCTAGGTAGGCACCTATGTTTGGAATAGACTACCAAGAGCACTGCAATGAATTACCACTCTGTTGAGAAGTATAATGACTGAATTACCATATAAGTTGTGATTTAAGCCCTTCATTTCAACTAGAAACTGGCACAGGATCTGAATATGACAGGCGATGCCGTTCTCTCCAAAGTGAAGCTATGTTCCATTCCTGCACAAACATTCCCTTGTACATTTCACTGCTTAACCAAGATAACATCTAATGGCAAAATACGCTCAAATAAATTATGCACAGCAAAAGTTACGTTTGAAATGGAGTAAAGTCACGCTCTCAAAAATAGAGGGTGTACCAATGCAAAAATTCATTGTTGTAAATATTTTGATCAGATCTGTGAAAATAGCATTCTTTCAAAACTTTACGTGACTTAATGCTGAAGAAAGTAAACTGTAGAATAGTATGTTTTTATACAGAAAACCCATAAATGAACTCAATATACTGCATTTAAATTTGGTGAAACATGGAAAACTATTAGCCCAAATTTTAATTAAATAACTTCTCAAGTTCCACACTACCGAGGCACTGATTGGATTAAATGCCGACATGTACTTATGTTCTCCAAGACATTCTAAGGGAAGACCATTCTTGCTAATAGCATTCCCTCACTATTCAGATCAAGGTGATTTTTTTTTCATATCTTTCCGATTACTTCCCACTATTTGCAGATAGTTATGCAGGACCAATAAAATGTAAAGCAAGATTTCATTAATCTCACAACTCCCCTCACAACATTAAATTGTTCTCCAGCTATAGAGGGAATACGGGGTACATTAACTTCATTTCTTGTTTATCTAACTTATGAAAGGAAAAAAAATGGTTGATAATTTATCATATTGCCAATTTATTCTTGTTATGCCGAATTATTTTTGTGTCACTGGTAAACTGATATCAAAATAGGTCTGAGTTCCTTTACTGATTTGGAACCCCATGCTGCATATCTGCCCAATTGTTTAAGAATATTTCACCTGGAAACACCTATGCCGGACAGACTATATTGTTACCAATTTATCAATCATTAGTTGTAATCTATTTTTCAAAATAGGAGTCTCTAAAATTCATAACAGGTTATGGCTCACAATCTCGTGATAGGGTTCCATCCTGACCTCCACTGCTGTTTGTGACTGCGTGGAATTCCCCCGAGTACTCATGTTTCCTTACACATCATGGGCGACACAGTGGTGCAACAGTAGAGCTGCTGTCTTACAGCGCTTGCAGTGCCAGAGACCCGGGTTCAATCCTGACTACAGGTGCTGTCTATAAACAGGCGAAGTTTGTATGTTCTCCCCGTGACCACGTGGGTTTTCTCCGAGATCTTCGGTTTCCTCCCACATTCCAAAGACGTACAGGTATGTAGATTAATTGGCTTGGTATTAATGTAAAATTGTCCATAGTGTGTGTAAGATAGTGTTAATGTGCGGGGATCGCTGGTCGGCGTGGACTCGGTGGGCCTGTTTCCACGCTGTATCTCTAAACTAAACACCTTGGTTGTTAGATTGCAGACACAAGAGACTGCAGGTACTGGAATCTTGAGTGAAAAAACAAACTGCAAGAGCAACTTCTGATCAGTCGTCTGAAGAAATGTGTCAACCTCATCTGTCCATTTCCCTACACAAACGCTGCATGAACCCACTGAGTTCATCCAACAGCTTGTTTTTTACTGGTTGTTAGGTTGATAGATCACTGTAAATTACCTCTAGTATAAGTGAGTGGTTGGAGAATCAAGAGAAAGAGAATAGATTAATTGGATGTGAGGAATGGGACTGTTGAAATAGACATGATAGGCTAAATGGCCTCCTACTATAATGTAAACAAAATATATATCTGATTCCTCGAAGCCCCATCATAATCAGTCGAGTACTTCCCAAAGAACAGTTATAGTGCAGGAAAACAAGGCAAACCAATTCATGCAACAAGAAAAGTTACTAGACATTCACTTTTAATGACACAAATTTAAAGATACATTTTTACCCAAAACATAGGATGATTCCAGTGTTGTTTGAAAAGTACATAAGAAATTTTATGTCCAGCCAAGATGGCAGGCAGGTCCTCACTTTAATAGCTGACTCAAATGACAGTAGTTTGAACACAGATTTTCCAGCACCCTCAGTTCCAGAGCCTTTCTGGATTATCCAATTTTCCAGACTAACTATTGAACCAGAATACACCCCTGGCCCGCTAATGACACCCCTTCCGCGTCTCTGAGGCACCATGGAGTGCCAGAAACTTAAAAAACAAATATAAAATGTACACCGAATGTGAATGCAATGCCCTGCCAACCTATCCCCAGCTACCACCCGGCCATTTAGTTCTGGTTTCTAACTCCACTCCTGACTCGCCAGGTGCACCAGCTAGCCCCTCCCATCTGCTGCTGGCTCCTTTTTCTTGCTGTCGGCGATGGCTTTATCCGCTCCCCACTCAACCACCACCACCTGCTTCTCAGTCGCTCTGTCCAGTTGGCCCCCCCCTCCCCCACTTCTGTCATAACAAAGGTTTACCATAAATGGACCAGAACGAAGGGAGTGGTGTCCATTATTGCCGATGACTGCAGGTGATGGTTAATAGACAAAAGGACACAAAGTGTTGGAGCAATTCAGCGGGTCAGGATCTCTGGAGAACATTGATAAGTGTCATCGGGACCCTTCCTCAAACTGATTTAGTCAGCTGAATTACTCCAGCACTTTGTGTCATTTCACTTTGATATGGCTTTATTCTTAGGAGCGTATTTCCCCCAACATAGGAGTCTCCTGTATATTGGAAATGCCTATGGAACATGCACCACCTATTGTTCATATTTCAAATATGGCATTGGTATTCAGTGGTTCTTTCCATTGAAAAGTAAGAAAAGTCGATCATTTGAAATATGAGCCAGTTTAAAATGCTGTCAACACAGCACTACTTAAGAGATTAAATTATATTTTTCCCATGATATACATAGAGTCGTACAGCATGTCATGGCCCTTCGGCTTAACTTGTTTATGTCGACCAAGGTGACCCATATAAGCTGGTCCAATATCCCTCGATCCATGTACCTGTCCAAGTGTCCTTGATACATCTTTAATATACATATGCACACAGTTTAAGTACATTTTGGATCATATTGTGACCTAATCAAATCTGCCAAGCACAGGGTCCAAGGTTTTTGAGGGAGCTTACTCTATTTATCGGCATTACTCTGACCCACAGCATCTCCTTACAATAATAGACAATAGGTGCAGGAGTAGGCCATTCGGCCCTTTGAGCCAGCATCGCCATTCAATGTGATCATGGCTGATCATCCCCAATCAGTATCCCGTTCCTGCCTTCTCCCCATATCCCCTGACTCCGCTATCTTTAAGAGCCCTATCTAGCTCTCTCTTGAAAGTATCCAGAGAACCAGCCTCCCGGGCAGAGAATTCCACAGACTCACAACTCTCTGTGAGAAAAAGTGTTTCCTCGTCTCCGTTCTAAATGGCTCTTATTCTTAAACTGTGGCCCCTGGTTCTGGACTCCCCCAACATCAGGAACATTTTTCCTGCTTCTAGCGTGTCCAAACCCTTAATAATATTATATGTTTCAATAAGATCCCCTCTCATCCTTCTAAACTCCAGAGTATACAGGCCCAGCCGCTCCATTCTCTTAGCATATGACAGTCCTGCCATCCCGGGAATTAACCTTGTAAACTTAGATTTAATTCCCATTTGCACATTATGTATGCCTAAACTATTCAGTATGGAGGCAATGTAAAAAAAACAAATACAATCTAAATAAGTTCATAAAGAAATATGCAAGATGAAGAAACAAGATATTTGCAAGTATCTGCAGGGCATGAAATAAGAAAAACTTACAGAAAAGGGGAAACGTCAGGAAACGGTAAGACAGCCAACAGGGGAATGAAGTGGGAGAGAAATAAAGAGTAATAAGAGAAAAAGCATTTGAATCCAAACTATTGTCAATAAGATTTAACATTATTAGCAAAGTTAAATAAAACTTTGTGCGGTTACTTATCAATACTAACTGCAAGTCTGCACTATTTACCTATTCTTCAAACATGCAAAGCTAGAGCATTTTTACCATATTTCTAACATAATACAGCAAAGCAATAAAATAAATACGGGGAGGTAAATTTGCCATAAGATGTATAAATCCAGGGCTCATTATGGTGAAGAAAGCTTAATAATAAACTGGTACACAAAATTTTATTTTTGATTCCAATGCCACATGTAATGAGCTTTCCTTTCCAAAATTAGTCTCTTGGGCTCTTATAGACATAGGCTTTATAAAGACTCTGATAACAGTACATTTTGTGGTCTTCAAACCTGCATCCTAAATAACATGATATTCAATTGCCCAAGACCATTAACTAAATTCTTTTATGTTTGCCAACCTTTAGACATTAAAAAAATCATCAAAAGCTACCTTTTGTTTGTCCAAAATATGAGTAGACTTTTTGTACACTATGTGGTGAACAAATTCAATTCAATATAAAAGACCGATTGTTAGTATAAAGTGCACCATTTTAGAAAAACATTTCACTAATTAGCATTCAAATTATTGAAATACAGCTGAAAATAGACCTCTGGCAGCTTGGTTTTCAGTATGTATTCTTAAATTTGTTCAATCCAATTTGGTGCAGGTTGAACTGATTCATCAGTCTCAGTCAAGAGCTTAAATGTATGCAGCATAATAACTTCCCTCCCATGTGCCATTAACAGCCAAGACTTCAAATTAAATTTGCAGTAAGACAGTGAAGTTCATGGTGGTGACTCTGTCTTTTCATTCAACACCTTGGAGTAAAAAGTGAGTTGAGAATTGTTCAATGCCTTTATCAAGCATAGAATTCTGGATTATAAACATATGAATTAGGAGCAGGGGTTAGATAATAAACCCCATCCACATGCCCCAACATTCAACTAAGATTATGACTGATCTGCCTGTAACGATAACACCTTATTCTAGGTACTCATAATGTCACTTTTCATCCCCTCTGCATTACTAATCTCCATTAGTACAGTCACTTAAAATCATTGCGATTCATGTCCTAACTCACAAAAATGTCCTAATTCACATCAACTATTATATTTTGGACAACAGCTTCATGGCATCTGAATCAATGCAGAAATCCTAAAACAAACAAACAATCCATTTCAGATTAATTTCCCAATGATTAGGAAGACTTCTGAATAAGCGGTTGACAGTGAAATTATTCTGTGATTAGATTAAGACAGGAGTCCTTAATTATCCAGTTTCTTATTATCCATGATTTCCCTCATGCTGCCATTGCATTACTTGTATTCATATGTTTCTAATAAGGTCTGGGGTATCATTGACAAACTAAAACTGCTATTTACCTAATCTTCCTCCTATCGGTCTCACATTGTAAACATCAGCTCACCCAAAACCCTGAACGTCCATCTTGTCTTGTAAAAAGATTTTCCTTGTTGAACTACTCCAGATCCTTGTGTAACAATTGAAAATCATCATTTTCATCTTCAATTCTCCTTATAACGTCATTCAGCTCCAAAAACCTAATAACTCTCCATTCTGCTGGCACGTGATGAATCTATTCGCCTCTTTCCACATCACCCTTAAAGGCCAGGACGTCACATTGTTTATGCTGAATAACCTGGAATTCTTATCCAAATTTAAATGCTTCTCTACACTCCTCTTCGCCTGTGTACTTTCTTAAAACCAATTTGTTTAATCAAATTTATTACCCCACCCACAGGTTTAGTATTTAATTCTTCAGCAATATGTCAATTTTTTGTTTGATAGTATCTTCTACGTTCGTGCAACCCATTATTCTATGATAAAAGTGGTACATAGAATTTCTATTAAACATATCTTTACACAGAATCCTAAGAATGTGGAAATCAGAATTACATCAATTGGCTGAAGGGAATAGTGTGTATTAAATAAGAAATTAAAGACAAGAGAAAAGGGAATAGAACTCCAAGTTGACAGGATAATATGAAGAGGGAGGATTTGTGTGGGATCTTAACAGATTAGTAGTATTGCTAACATTATTTGTAATGACTAGAATGGGATAGACAAAAGGATTTCTTTTAAAATGCAACAATTTCAACCAATCCATACTACCTCCTCTCCCCTACATATACATTTGTTCATGGTATTGAGCATCAATAACTAAAGAATGAAAGTTGTTTTAACTTTATATTCTGGTAGACAGATCATCAGCAGAACAAAATGTAAGTGACAGAAATAAGCATGCAAGTGATGGGCCAATTTCATACACAACCCTAGCATCAGTTACAGCAGCTGAGGCATATGCAAGTTTGCAAACAAGGATTTCAAGGTTGATTGAGTATATGAATTTTAAATTAAAAAGGGATTGGGTTGTGTAAATGAAAGGAGGTTCCAGTAGTTGAAGAACATGTAGTGGATAGATGAATGTTGTTCAGAGAACAATATAAGTAAATGATGTTAAACACAATGCAGAAGAAACTTGTTTTTTAACAAAAAGTTAAAAATGTGGAGTCTGATACTTGCCAACATTAAAAATGGATTGTGCAAGTAGATTTAGGAAAGGCATCAATGATGTAGATGGATGATGTTTCCCATTAGGCCTCCAACTGTTAAGTTCAACTAAAGGACTCCACACAAAAAATGATAGAAATTGTTTCTGAGGAATTTGGAACATATGATACAATGCAATTTGTCAAGTAGTTCAGCCAAAAGTGAAAATCACCAGAAAATAAACATAGGATTTGCAATGCAGGCAGCAATCTAGCCTCTTACTGCCTGTTTAATTTAATGATTTATGCTTCCAGTTGGACTTAATTACACTGTTCAGTAGCTGCTGCATCACCAGGGAGCCAATATTGCCAATGTGAAAACTTAAAAAGGAAGTTGAATCATACTTAGCGCAGGTGTTCTGGACTAAAAAACCACGAAGAATGACATTACATGGGATAGACCACTCCCAAGTTTACAAATTCTTAATTGGAGCTTTGGCCATGAAGGTAAAAAATGGATAAAAGTTAACCTGCATCCACAGATGGACACAAGGCCCTCCACACATGCTCAAAAGAAACTATAACGGCTAATTATAGTGGTCCATTCCAGGAGACAGGCCAAGGGAACCTGAATGTGGTACTGGAAGTTCACAAGTTCCATTGATATACTACATATATCAAATGCTAAAACCTACCACCTGCACCAATGTTCTCAGTCACTATTCAATTTACTATACAACCATCACTCAAGAACAAATATATATCAATCAGGACTTGCTCCTAACATGGGTAGGAAGGAACTGCAGATGCTGTCAACCAAAGATAGACACAAAATGCTGGAGTAACTCAGTGGGACAGGCAGCATCACTGGAGAGAAGGAATGGATGACATTTCAGGTCGGCACCCTTCTTCAGACTGAGAGGGGAGAGGGAGTCTACAAATATGGATGGGCAATGTGTGAAAACAACAGGCTAAAGCAGGTGATAAGGAAATGTAGAATGGTTCATTGTTAGCTATTGGGAAGATGACAACGCGGCATACAATCAGTAATATTTAATCAGGAGGACAGTAGAAGAAGTCGGAGAACTAGGATCGGGGAGGGACGGAGAGAGGGGGAAAGCAAGGGTTACTTGATGTTAGAAAAATCAATTTTCATATTGCTGCATTGCAAGTTGTCCAAGCGAAATATGAGGTGCTGTTCATTCTCACCCCCAACATTCGTCCCAAATATTCAGGATTCGGTGGGGGTGCTGCGAGTCGGCTGCCACGCCAGCAGCGTGTTCGTTATTTCGACTTTTTGGGGTTTTTTTTGGTGTCTAATGATAGCTTAGGTGTCTCTTGGTGTGTCTTGTGTGTGGGGGGGGGGGGGCGCTTTTGGTCGCCTCCTCGACGAAGAGGCGACTTTTTCCACGTCGCCTCCCTCGCGGCCTAACAGCTTGGATTGGAGCAGCCTTTCCCGGAGACGGGTACGGAGCATCAGCAGCAGGCGCAGCGTGGACTTTTCCATCGCGGAGCGGGCAAACCCTTGCCGGGGGTCGCCAGAGAGGAGTGCTCCGATTGCTGGCCTGGTGACTTTGGCATCATGGGGCTGTGGTCTGCGGAGCTTCTAGCCGCGGGCGGGGCGCGGACTTACCATCCGGAGTCTGGGATCCCTTGCTGGGGATCGCCAGAGAAGAGCTCCGACCGCCGGCCTGCGGCCTATAACATCCTGAAGCTGCTCCGGTAGGAATGTGCCGATTCGGGACCTCCAAGCCGCGAAGTGTGTTTGACCGTCCCGACGTCGGAGTTTTGATTATCCCGACGAGAGGGCCTGTACATCGGGCCGTCCATAGCGACTACGAAGGGTTTATGGCCCCGACCACGGGTGAACAAAGGAGGAGGACTGGCTGGACTTTGTTGCCTTCCACCACAGTGAAGAATGCTGTGGTGGATGCTTGCGTAATTCTTATTGTGTATTGTGTGTTCTTTTTAAGTGTATCGCTGCTGGCAAATTCATTTCACTGCACCTTCGGGTGCATGTGACGAATAAAATTGACTTTGACTTTCATTTTAATTGTCTGTTAGAAGGTGAAACACTGTCTCCGAGTCTCTCTTCACAGGCGATGACCAACTCCAACAAGAGAGTGTATAACCACCCACCCTTGGCACTACCATCATAGATTTACTGTTCACAACCATTGTGCAAAAATATAACTAGAATACTGTGCTATAAGGAGATCAGAGGCAAGTTGTCCAGGGGCAAGGTATTCACTTGACACACTAAAACCTTAAAATGCATGGAACCAATCAGAAGTGCGATAGAATATTCTTCACTTGGCTGGATGAGTACAGCTCCATGGACAATCAAAAAGCTCAATGACAAGCAAGGCAAAGATGGCAACTCATCAGCAACCTAGATATTCACTCATTCATTCCACAACCATTACACCATGTGAATGCTAAACCATGCACTAATGTTACTGATGGTTCTAGCAGGTGTAAGGTATGTGAAGATATCCTTGCCAATGCACTTTTGTCTTGTATGTTGTTCTCTATTATTGAGGTAGAATAATTGCTCCCTAAACCCCTTCTTTGGCAAGTTCACATATGGCAAGTGCCTCCTAATACATTAAATGCCTGGAATCAAATGATTTTGCAAAGCAACTTGAAGACAGCAATTTCCATCATACCCTGTAGACTTTTGCAATTTGAAACTACAGAAACCATGAAGCACCAGAAGAATTCATAGCAGCCAGAAAGAAAATTCAAACAGTAGAAATCTGTAAGCAGTTAATCATCCTGATATACTTCACTCACTGGGAGGTTAATAGCCCTTTCACATTATCTGTTCAGCTGTATCAGATTAAGGGAGGGCATTGGCTGGACAACTAATGTCATGCCTCGTCCCCAGATATATTACTATATAACCTGAGGAAATTGTAACAAGGACAGACAATTGCTAAGAATCAAACATTTAGGGAATAAATGCTGGATTTCAATTTCCTAGATGCATCCTCGGTCTTAAAATTGGAACTGGTAGTACAATGCTGCCCTGTTGGATAATGGAAAGAGAAAACACAAGTTATGACACCTTGGACATGCATCTTTGAGCCAGCAATGTAGTTTGAAAAGTACATGGCTAAAATTCTTCAATACTTTTCTCCCCTTTACAGGGCAATATCTGTATTTCTAGCACTATATTTATATTAGATTATCAACATTTGTATTATTTTTATTTTCTTGGTAAATTATGGTAAATACTAAAACTACCCCAGTAACTTAACTATTTTATACTTCTTCATATAAATTGGTTAGAATACTTGCCAAATGAGCTCTCTAAAAGGTTATTGAATATGCCACAACAAATGCATCTTATGCTATTGTCATTGCTAATTTTGCACTTGCTACATGCATTTTTAACTCAATAAATTTAGTGGGAAGACATAATCATTTAATTTTTTTTGTGTTTTTCTTATTTCAACTGAACTTCTCACTGCATTACCATACAGTGATTCAGAAAGACATGGTCAGTTTATTTATAGAATACAATATCCAGGAACATATCCAGATATATTCTTCATCGACAAAGCTAATACTTGAATGAACATTTAACTGATAAAGAGCTTCTGACTACATGAGCACATTAACAATTGAAAATGTCATATTTTGTAATTATATACTGAGATAGGTCAGCTCAAGTTTAGTTTTTAGTTTAGAGATACAACATGGAAACAGGCCCTTCGGCCCACCGTGTCCATCGATTACCCATTCACAGCAGTTCTATGTTCTCCCACTTTCTCATCTACTCCTGACACACTGGGGGCAATTTACACAGGCCAGTACAGACTCCACACAGACAGCACTTGAGGTCAGGATCGAACCCAGGCCTCTGGCGCAGTGAGCCAGCAGCTCTACCAGCTGTGCCTCTGTCAAGTGACAAGCTTTGTCTTGTGAAACCTATTCTGTAATATTTTGAAAGCAGATGCTTATAAATATCCATGTAAAAGAAAATAAGAGCTTATGTAGTGAACTTTTAATTCTGGTAATTGATCCAAGTGTATAAAGATGTAATAATAAACAATATATAGTCTATCAGTTTAATACATATTTATGTTAGTTATTGTCCACAGAATTATACATTTTACCTACATCTGTACATGTAAAATTGAATAGTTATTAGTCCAGACACAATGGGATTGCAAAGGAAAGGATGTAGACACAATTTACGAAGAATGGTGCCTATGCTGGAAAGCTGTAGCCAAGAAAAATTGATAATCTAGGTTTGTCATCTTTGCAAAGACAAAGGCGAGGTGGAAGAAAGAGTAAAGAAAACTTCATTGAGGTGTGTAGAATTATGTGAAGCATAATCCCACAAGGAGGGTCAAAACCAAATGGCATAGATTAAAAGGACAGAGAAGTATTTGAGGAGAGAGAAAACCTTTTCCCCCAACCAAAAAGGTAGCAGAGTGGTAGAGCTAGAAATCTTCATCACCCAATTATTCTACACTTGAAGAACAGTGGCCTGCAAGATTTAGGATGTTTCGCAGAAAGTGGGATAAAGTTATGTGATTCTCTTTCAAGCAGTTAAACACCGAGTTGTTATCTATATTATGTTTTCTATGCTGCTCTTCAATTAAAGGTGCTTATAGTTATTTGTGCGGTTTTGTCAGGCTGTTATATGTATAAAATTGTTATATATCTTCACAATCGGTTGACTATGCCTCAACCAAATCTACTGACTGCTTCTTTAATCCTAAAATTTTCTGTTTACTTACAAGATCTAAGGAGATTTTTAAAAATATATACAGAATGGCTGATATCTGGAACTCATTGCCAGAAGAGATTAAGGAATCCGACTCAATCACAATGTTTAAGAAACGTTTATTAAGGGCACTTAAATAGGCATGGTGTAGAAGGATACAGACTAAATGTGGCCAAAACAGATAAGTGTGGATGAGCAAAACTTATGTTCTGTACTTTGATTATTCCATTTTGTTTGCTATTCTTATTTGGTTACAGAAATAAGTTATTGGTGTTATAATTCAGTAAATTTAAAGATGTTAATTGGAGCTGAAGGATATGCAAACATTAACTTACAACAATGCTGCAAGGTCCAGTAGTCCATCAAATTGTAAGTGGGATTCCAAGTTTGCTGGGTGGCTAACTGCACCACTGGCATGGTACCAAACCAAGCACACCAGGGATGACAAAATACTATCTAAAACATGATTAATACCAGTTTTCCAATATGAGAAATGGGTGTCTGGACATCATGCAGGATGTTCTCTCTCATGCAGTGATATTCTCTCTCCTCAAGTCAGATCATACAAGAAATCAAAATGTAAACTGGTAATTTAAACAGATAGAAGCTAATGGCATACATGTGCCTTGCATTTGGGTCTAATTAAGTAAAAATTCAAATATTACCATATGTAAGAGACAAAAATTCAAATTTCAATTGTAAATATAATACAAATTCAGTCATTTGTTTGACTTTAAACTGCCAGTTTTTTAAAAACATTTCCTGTTCACCAGAGACATTATTGTATGTTTTTTTTAAAAAGGGATTTAAGACTTCCTGCTTGTATATAGTTTGTTTCTACCGCAGTCCCCCTTTTAAAGATAAAAATAACAATGTGCTGCACAAAATTTCATATTTGTACCAGTTTTTGTTGGGGACAGCTGCAGTTAAATAACCATCGGTATTAGTTTATGTTACTTAAAAAATGCATGTCCAAAATAGTGTCTAAGAACTTTTGATTGTCGAGTTCCTGTTCCGTCTTCATTCCCATTAAAATTTCAACGCATTGTATATGTACTTCCGTGCACATCCAATTAAAAAGGACATTGTACTATATTAAAACAAGATGTGATACATAAACATTGTCAAACCCAAGCTGTCAAAAATGCAACCTCGTACTTCTTTACTTTTGGGGCAAAAAATTATTTCCATGATTGAATATCTTCACTCATGCAATTGCTGGTAAATATTTTTGCTCTGTTTAAGCTCATTTAGGCACACAGGCTAAACATAAATACATTGACCACTTCAATTTATTACAATTACTAAATACCAGAACATTACTTTGCAAGTGTACTACTGCACCTTCACCTGCAACTTAATTAAGGCACCTTTAAGCATTAAACCCTCTTATCTTTTTACTTTCACCATTAAAGAATGAAACAAACATCATTAATAAAATACACAACATTTTAACGTAATCATATCAAAAGATATTGGACTAGTTTCCGAATGACATTCTGAAACGTCTTTATCGAAACCTTCGCAATTAAAAAAACATTTCTAAAACCCTCAGAATGGAATATGTTGAGGCTAATTTATTGTAAACCCGTTAGATATGTTTCTAATATGCTTCTATTAATACAATGACTTAAGGTAGACAAAACGAACACGGCATGGGGTGTGGAGAACTCAAGTCGATTAGATTTACTATAATACCAACTGTCCGCCATTTTTCCTAACAGCGTTAAGGACAAAAGAGTTGCTTTAGACACTTTAAGCATTTATGTTCATAATAGCCAAATTTTCCCGAGACATTTTGGGAACATTTAACACATTTTACTTATTTACTAAGCAGCGACGGGTTTAAGGATAAATATGACTGTACCAAAGGAAAAACATATCGATTTAAGTACTCATAGGTTGATCTGTCAAGAATATCATTTTCAATAAATCACGAAGAAAGTTGGAAAGTAATGTATCTTGATTTTGTTAAACACTTTTGATCACAAATATTAAGAAAAACGATTAAAAAAAATAACTTCCCTTTGCCAACCTTCCAAAAGGTGGAACCATTTTTGTGATTCCGCACCGAAG
This sequence comes from Malacoraja senta, assembly GCA_038087875.1. Taxonomy (NCBI): domain Eukaryota; kingdom Metazoa; phylum Chordata; class Chondrichthyes; order Rajiformes; family Rajidae; genus Malacoraja; species Malacoraja senta. The sequence goes on along the minus strand of JAXLNO010005186.1, from coordinate 5,649 downwards.
CCCATTTAGAATTTTTAAGTGTTTACAAAAACTGTCAATGAGAACTAAAGTGAATTGTGCAAAAGAAAGTTTCGTCTCCATCCTAATGCACTTGAATTCCTAAGATAAACAAATCCACCCTCCCCCAATATGTTGTGGTTCCACGTTTGCAGTGGTCCATCTTCCCTCTCGAATTCGAAGTACGTTATCCGTTACCTGAATTGTATATTAAATGTAGTTATTTTACGTGATTTCTATTTTAGTAGAATTGTTTATATTGACTAAATAACGGTACTGTAGATATTTATTGAAGAAGCACTCAGAAAAAAGGACAAAAAAATAAGCAATACTTTAGCGGGAACGACGTACTATATTTCTAAATCTCTAGCCTTTGCTAAATTCCTGTCACAATTAGAGAGATGACAGTATGTACTAAACAGAGAACATATGGCATAGACGTATCTTTTTATCTTGAGAACTAAAATGGAGTAAAACGGAAATGTTTATTTATGAAAGTCCCAGCAAAACCAAAGTTAAAGAACGGTGGGACTCAAAATATGACACTTAAAATTCATATAGATTGCCATGATATATATATATTACACGAACATATTCTATACACCTACGTTTATACATATCGTGTTGTGAAGTGTTGTTGTGGACTGTGATTCCCTGAATTTAAAAAAACGGTTTCCCTAACCCGCCATATTTCGCGTTGTCAGTCAGTAACCAAACCTACCACCTCGGTCGCCACAGACTCAACGCATATATTGTTTAAATTAGACATTTCCTCATAAAACATCTTGGACAGATGCCATGTAACATTGTCTTACCTGAAAGGTCCACCAAGCCGATAGAAAGTCTCCGTTAAACTCGTTTTGCCAAACCAAAACAATGCAATATAATCTCCACCACAACGTAAATATACAAATAGTCCTATATTTCTAATCACACCACAGCGTTGGCTGTAATTTCAAACTCAACTACCTTTCTTCAGAAACAGGAATAAATGCGGAACTATTAGAGGGTATCCTATTCCGCAGTAAAAAGGTTTTTAGTTTTTGTAGACAGTCTCTGTGGGATCTGTTGCTATCTCTGTGTACGATTTACTCCCCTTCTTTGGAAAATGGCGGCTACGGAACGTCGTTCTACGGGGTTTGCCGGGTGATGGTGAAGGGCGGAGAGCCCAGCACGCATGCGTATAAAGAAGCGGTGAAGGAGCCCCTGGTAGCATTGGCATTTCGTTTTTGGCTGTAGTGGCAGCGCGTTGAAGAAAACAAATCACCATGGTTAACGTAAAGTGCTACTGCTTTGTGGTTAGAGGTGAAACTGTGTATTAGCGTTGAGTCAAGCGCGTGCAATTTTTTTTTTTAACGTTTGGGTAACGTTGATGTTGTTATATCTATGTATAATAATTCTATAAAATGGCGCATTTTCCAGTCAAAAAGAGAAATGTTGCGTGTTCGATGTCTTTCTGTGAGTGACTTCCTTCTAGACTCGCCATTGGCCATGGAGCTGCATGCCGGCCTCAGATTGGCTGTCAATGACGTTTTCCCACTGCATGCAGGTGGAGCCTAGCGCAAGATCTCTGGTCAGGACGGCGTTCATAAATATGGACCGCCATTATGGGGCAGGATGGGCGCTCTCCTGTGGGGGAATCCTGCCGACCGCATTCGACCTGGAGCACTCGGAAAGGACTAATTCTACTGCACGGGTCTACTTTTAGGCCATCAGTGTCGCCCTGCGAAAAGTTAATAATAATAGTTTGTGATCGTGCCTCGAATCTGCGTCAAAACAAGATGGCGACAGTTATGTTGTTTGTCGCAGGTTAACCCTACGCGTTTGATAGTCCACGTGATCGGGATAAATTCCTCTGCTGCATAATAAGGTTGTGGGACTGACTGACGTCTGAGCAGTTGTTTCCATGACACTTAGTTTAATTAAGGCGAAAACGTTTCTGAAGTACCCCACCCAATTAATATGTACAGGTTCATGGGGTTTCGTATCTTTGTGTGACAACGTTTTTAAAGTTCGCTACGCTATTTTTGATCTCCAAAAATAGTTTGAGGTTCTAAAGTAGAAACTTGATAAAAGAGTGTCAGAAGAAGGGTCCCGATCGGAAATGTCTAATCATTCCCGCCACAGATGCTTCATGACACGCTGAGTTACTCTGAGTTACTTTAATTTTTGCTCGTGATTCTCAGCACCTACATTCGTCTCCATTTTGAAGTCCAGATTTTGAACGTGGGTCAAGTCGCTTTTTTGCGTTTTCTAGTTCGTCGTGATGTTCAATTGTAGCCAGTTTTCGTCATTGTCCGCATCGTTATTAAACTACTTTCTCCGCTTATAAGGCTGGGTTCTGCATTCAATTTCTGAACTGTATATAGTACCATATTTAGTAGCTGTTTATGGTACCATGTTTATTCCATTGTTCTATAAGTAGTTTGCATTCGTTTTAAAAGGTCTCTGACCTGGAAATGTTAACTTTTTTTTCTCTTTCTACAGGTGCTGCTAGACTACAGTGTTTCCAACATTTTCTGATCACTTTGTTATTGTTTTAATTGATTGGATCGCCTCCATGTGAACTAAAATGAGAGCCTTTTTTTTCCATCTGTAGGATGGGAAGTGAATTGTGATGGGGGATAAATATCTGCATTTGAAATTTTTGATTTGTATTTGAAAATTTTAATTTCAGTTGACCTGAAGAAAACTAGACAAGTTGTTGTAAATGTGGTTAAATTAGATTGTGTATAGTTTGAAGGTATCTGTTAAACTGCACAATGAGCATGCAATGTTTAGTAAGATTTAATGTTCGTTGATATTGCACAATTAGTTGAATGTACTATTTGTAATTATTGTTCAAGTCTATTGTGGAAAAATCAAAAAATTGGAAGTCTAGTGAAGATTCTCCCTTCAGTAGTCCTGATATTCCAGGTACTTGGCAAATGGAAACCTATTGAAGTGTCCACCAATTTTGGGCAGGCCTACAGTGTGAGAGTGGAGGGTATTTCTGAACGGCTGTTCTATACTTGGCAAATGCTGTGTCTACACACCTTGGCAATTAATGACACTGCTGTATCTGTACATTGCTTCAACAATGGATTGCTAGTAGATAAAACAAACCATTATGCCTTAAATGACATTAAAGTTGTGTTGTGCGATGGTTGTGTGTGCACTGTGGAGGGGGACACAGGGAAGAGAGTGGAGGGGGTATGACTTGAAACTGGAGAATTTAATGTTCCTGCTATTGAGTTGTAAGCTAACCAAGTGAAATTGCTGTCTCATGTTTTCTGTGGAGGAATACTTTGTTCCTGATAATTCTGGCAAACCAGTATTTTCTGGCAGAGAAGCCAAGGGCCAAATGTCAGGTATTGTGGTGGGCTTGAAGGGCCACATGATACTGTGGAAACAATGCTGCTGCTGTTGGTTGTGTTGTCTGAAATGCCAGTTGAATCTTTGAATGGTTAAACAGTTTTTTCCTCTTGGTGGTAGCAGCATTATTTTAGGGGATACATAAAAGATTAGATGACAATTGTTCTTTTGTACTCACAATCATGTGACCTGTGGTTATTCACTCAAGTGCCAATTTCTTGTACTTGGATTTTGAAACTTGTGACTCTTTTGCAGCACTGCATTAGTTTGGATTTCTATTCTGTCCATGCCATTTGCACATCCCTCTGAAGGTTGTACTTTGCTTTGGCACAGTTGTCAAATGGAATTCATGTTCATGTAGATTTAGGGTAGTTTGCAGTCGGTAGAATTTTCTTATTCGATTGTATAGTATTTCTAAGCACACATTCACTAATGTTACAAATATTGAAGAACCCTAGGGTCACTGGGCAGTTGCTTTTTCTCCAAAAATTGGACACCAGACCAGCTTGATCTTGGTATGACCAATCCCTTGACAATGGTGTCATCCTCCTGGTTTGCCCTTCTGGAAAGGTGTGCCTGCTACTTTTGACCTATTCATCCTACTTGGTCTCTTTTCTGGAGTTTGGAGAAATGTAAGTGTTCTAATGCATGTGTAGCAAAAGAAAAGCTAGCAGGCAGGTCCATCAGAGTTAAGAATACAAATGGTGTATTTGCTTTTATTGTGAAGTTTAAGAATTTGGGAGGTTTTATCACAGTTGTGGAGGGTGGTTCCAGGCCACACCTCGAATACTGAAGAAGGGTTTCTGCCCGAAACGTTGCCTATTTCCTTCGCTCCCTAGATGCTGCCACACCTGCTGAGTTTCTCCAGCATTTTTGTCTACCTTCGATTTTCCAGCATCTGCAGTTTCTTCTTGAACCTTGAATACTGTGCACAGCTTTGTCATATTCTTTTTTTTTAAGCTGCTTGTTTTTGAAGGAGTCCAAGTTAGATTTGGCAAACTAATTTTAGGTATAAGGTTGTACAACCAAGAGGCTATGTATCCAATCTAGACATTTTCTTAAAGTAGTTAATTTCTTGCATTATCTGGCCCAGAGGATGTTGAGAGGCATCATTGAATATGTTTATTGTGGAGATAAATATTTGGAAGATTAAGAAATTATGGGTAATGGAAATGGCACAGGATGGTCGGCAAAGATTCAACATGATCATGCTGAACTCAAGAGCAGGCTTGGGAGCCCTAGTGGCCTACACGTAACTTTGAGTGCAAAGAAACCAATGGATGCAACATTTCAATATTTTCTAAGCTCATTAGGTAAGAGTTAGGTAATTAAAAGGTTGGTGCGAGTATGAGCATGAATAGGTGTTAATTGCACATCTAGGTGCCATTTGTACTCCAAATTAACAGTTGGATATTACTTGAATATCACTGATATTTTGTGCAGTTTTTAAGAATGAAAGTGAAATATTCTTGATGCTTCGATCTGTCCTGGCTGAGCCTATAATGATCTCATTTACTTACTGTTTTTTGAATTGTTTTAATATCTTTGAAGATACATTTTTTTACAGAATTCAGACCATAAAATATTTTCCATTCCATCAACCCCAGCAGTCCTTCCAGATGAGGCAGAGGTTCACGTGCACCTCCTAACCTCAACTACTGCATTTGGTGCTCCTAATGTGGCCGTTAGAGTAGACTGCAATGGTTTCACTAAAAACTTGTGCTCGGTCTGCCAAGGCTTGCTGCATCTCCTGATTGCTAACCATTTTAAATCTTGTGTTCTTAAACTGCCCTTTCTGTCCAGGACTACCTCCATTGCCACAGTGAGGCCATATGCAAACAGGAGGAACACCTCTTATTCCGTTTGGATAGTTTACAACCTTGCGGTAGAAGCATTAAATCCTCCAATTTTGGATAATTAACTGAAAATCAACCAGCTGCCCTTATTTTTCTACTTAATAAGCAAGTGGCCAAAATGGAAGGTGAAGGATGTAGGATGGGGAAGAATAGAAAAATGAATAGACTGGGAATGGGTTGATAACGTGATCACTGATACTGCAAACAGCAGAAAGTGAGAAGGTTTGTAGGGGTACATAAGTCAATTTTCATGGCAGATAAATAGGGAATTTCAGTCTTGTTTCTTAATAGAGGAAGGATATTCTTGTACTGAAAGTTGGTACAATTTGGATGATCTGATGGGATAAAGTGTTTGTACAATGGGCAAAGTGGTAGGGTTTGGCTTGAACTTGCATAGTGTCTTCATAGATACATAGAAAATAGGTGCAGGAGGCTTCGAAGG
>JAXLNO010005185.1:20000-75000 GCA_038087875.1 Malacoraja senta | reverse complement strand
ACGTTTCGGGCCAAAACCCTTCTTCAGACTGGAAATAGTTACCTATTTCCTTCGCTCCATAGATCCTGTCTCACCCGCTGAGTTTCTCCAGCACTTTTGTCTACTTTCGATTTTCCAGCATCTGCAGTTCATTCTTAAACACTTTACACAAGAGTGCAGCTGATGGGAGCAGAATTAGGCCATTCGGCCCATCATGTCTACTCCGCCATTCAATCATGGCCGATCTATCTTTCCCTCTCAACCCCATTCTCTTGCTTCTCCCCGTAACCCCCCGACACCCGCACTAATCAAGAATCTATCACTCTCCGCCTTAAAACTATCCATTGACTTGGCCTCCACCCCCGTCTGCCACAATGAATTCTACAGATTCACCACCCTCTGTCTAAAGAAATTCCTCCTCATCTCCTTTCTGAAGGTAAAGGTAAAGCTGGGGGAAGAACGCACTACAATGGCCGCCATATCCAATCATCCCTGATATTCCTCTTTCTCTCCCTCCCCACACAAGGTGCCCTTCACACTTCCCTCCTGAAGCAGAGGCCAATTGTTGCAAATGAGAGTCCACCCCTTCTGGTCCAGACGGTCGACGCAGAAAGCGGAGTAACTCAGCGGGACAGGCAGCATCTCTGGAGAGAAGGAATGGGACTGAAGAAGGGTCTTGATCCGAAACGTCACCCATTCCTTCTCTCCAGAGATGCTGCCCGTCCCGCTGAGTTACTCCAGCACTTTGTGTCTATCTACGATTTAAACCAGCATCTGCAGTTCATTCCCACACACGAAATCCAGACGGTGCCAGGAATGCAACCTATTATCCCCATGTATGGATGGTGTGGGATATATGTACCAAAGCACAGAGACAGGGGGGGGGTAGTTAGTCGGGTTAGTTTAGACATACAGCGGCTAATCTCAGCAGACTCAAGATGGTGCAGGTGAAGTAACAACACACACACACACACGCCGGTAGATCCGCGGCCACTGGTTCAGGAGATCGATCCAATTATTGACCAAAATGCTGTGGGTGGAATCCGACTGTGACAGACAGACTCCACAGTGAGACACAGTGTCCACAGGAGCGGGTGTTCACTCTGATCAATAATTCAGTCACAGTGAACTTCACAACGTGAACCCCTCTCTCCCAGTCACACCGTCCCGGAGAGCTGCCTGCCTGCCTGCCTGTCCCGAGCACTGGGACAACACTGAAGGCAAGAACAACATTCTAGTGGCTCCCGGCCGGCAGCAGTGAGAGAAAAAGGGGCTTAGTTTCAGCTGTCTGAAAATAAGAAATATCACAGCATTAATTCACAAATATTTCACTGAGAGGATTGATATTCTTCACATATTCTTGTACAACGATCATCAGTTGGGAACTTGTAACATGATGAGAATCAGGTCAACACCAGTTAACACACGGATGGAATTATACAACTTGAATTGTTCTGCTCACTTACCAGGGACACCAATGGCAGCAATGATCACGTACAGGATTCCTGCACGGCGTAATATTCATAAATATGCTGCCCCATTTTCTGTGCCCAGCGACGTGTCCCCGTGAGCTACCGGTAATGTCTCGGAATGAAATGCTGGGACAGAACATTCCTGGGGATTTTATACCATTTTCCGTCTCCACCGGGACAGTGAAGTTTCAACAGAGTTTTAAAAATAGAGATTTTGAAATGATTCACAAACAGATGACATCAGCCGAGTGAAATCCCTGCTGAGACAGGTTGCGATTTATTCAGGGAATTGATTGAGAAACTCCAAAGACTGGGAATTGTGGCGATAGATACTGAGGGATGGAAATTGGGAGCGGCGGCATTGTTCCAGCAAAGGGGATATTGTTTCAAACTCCATCAGATCCAACTCTCCACCTCATGTTGGTTGTCTGATTTCCTTCAATCCGTTTCACTCAGCAAGGCAATGCCAAATTCCAGGGACCCTCTCAGGGCTTCTGGTGCCCAGTTTGAAGGTGGACTGGACTGGGCGACCTTTGTCCACAGGTTGAGGAATTAGTTCAACACATCACCTCGGACTAAAATGCCCCCCCATCCCTCCACTCTGCTTCACCACTCAATATGATCGCGGCTTGACTGACTGTGACCTCAACCCCACACTCCCGCTGACTGACCCCGGTCACCATTCACTCCCTGCTTGCCTGGAATAGATCTGACTATACCATGGGACAATAACATTCTCTGCCTTCCTTCATCACCTCTGAGGGGGAACGACCCAAAGGCTCACGACACTCAGAGAACAGAAACATTGCCGCCTCAGAATTGTCCTAAACCTAAATAAAACGGCGAATGATGCAGCACCTCTCCCTCCTCTCTTTCTCTCTCCCTCCATCCTCACTGCTGTCACTCTCTCTGAACTGTTACTCTATTTCCTACGCTCTCTATTCCCCCTCTCTGGGCTGCCCTCTCTCCGTCCACTGATGGAGTGACACACAGTGGGATAGTACTGATGGAGGGATAACAATGGGGCAGATCTGACGCAGTGACAAACTGCGGTGGTACTGATGAGGGGACACACTGTGGTGGTGGTACTGATGGAGGGACACACTGTGGTGGTGGTACTGATGGAGGGGACACACTGTGGTGGTGGTACTGATGGAGGGACACACTGTGGTGGTGGTACTGATGGGGGATACACTGTGGTGGTACTGATGGAGGGGCACACTGTGGTGGTGGTACTGATGGAGGGGACACACTGTGGTGGTGGTACTGATGGAGGGACACACTGTGGTGGTGGTACTGATGGAGGGGACACACTGTGGTGGTGGTACTGATGGAGGGACACACTGTGGTGGTGGTACTGATGGGGGATACACTGTGGTGGTACTGATGGAGGGGCACACTGTGGTGGTGGTACTGATGGAGGGGACACACTGTGGTGGTGGTACTGATGGAGGGACACACTTTGGTGGTACTGATGGAGGGGACACACTGTGGTGGTACTGATGGAGGGGACACACTGTGGTACTGATGGAGGGGACACACTGTGGTGGTGGTACTGATGGAGGGACACACTGTGGTGGTGGTACTGATGGAGGGACACACTGTGGTGGTACTGATGGAGGGACACACTGTGGTGGTGGTACTGATGGAGGGGACACACTGCGGTGGTACTGATGGAGGGGACACACTGTGGTGGTGGTACTGATGGAGGGACACACTGTGGTGGTGGTACTGATGGAGGGACACACTGTGGTGGTGGTACTGATGGAGGGACACACTGTGGTGGTACTGATGGAGGGACACACTGTGGTGGTACTGATGGAGGGACACACTGTGGTGGTACTGATGGAGGGGACACACTGTGGTGGTGGTACTGATGGGGGGGACACACTGTGGTGGTGGTACTGATGGAGGGACACACTGTGGTGGTACTGACGGAGGGACACACTGTGGTGGTGGTACTGATGAAGGGATACACTGTGGTGGTGGTACTGATGGAGGGGCACACTGTGGTGGTGGTACTGATGGAGGGACACACTGTGGTGGTACTGATGGAGGGACACACTGTGGTGGTGGTACTGATGGAGGGACACACTGTGGTACTGATGGAGGGATACACTGTGGTGGTACTGATGGAGGGACACACTGTGGTGGTACTGATGGAGGGACACACTGTGGTACTGATGGAGGGACACACTGTGGTGGTACTGATGGAGGGACACACTGTGGTGGTGGTACTGATGGAGGGACACACTGTGGTACTGATGGAGGGATACACTGTGGTGGTACTGATGGAGGGACACACTGTGGTGGTGGTACTGATGGAGGGACACACTGTGGTACTGATGGAGGGACACACTGTGGTGGTACTGATGGAGGGGACACACTGTGGTGGTGGTACTGATGGAGGGACACACTGTGGTGGTACTGATGGAGGGACACACTGTGGTGGTACTGATGGAGGGGACACACTGTGGTGGTGGTACTGATGGAGGGGACACACTGTGGTGGTGGTACTGATGGAGGGACACACTGTGGTGGTGGTACTGATGGAGGGGACACACTGTGGTGGTGGTACTGATGGGGGGACACACTGTGGTGGTGGTACTGATGGAGGGACACACTGTGGTGGTACTGATGGAGGGACACACTGTGGTGGTACTGATGGAGGGACACACTGTGGTGGTACTGATGGAGGGACACACTGTGGTGGTGGTACTGATGGAGGGACACACTGTGGTGGTACTGATGGAGGGACACACTGTGGTACTGACGGAGGGACACACTGTGGTGGTGGTACTGATGGAGGGGCACACTGTGGTGGTACTGATGGAGGGACACACTGTGGTACTGATGGAGGGGCACACTGTGGTGGTACTGATGGAGGGACACACTGTGGTACTGATGGAGGGACACACTGTGGTGGTGGTACTGATGGAGGGACACACTGTGGTGGTACTGATGGAGGGGCACACTGTGGTGGTGGTACTGATGGAGGGACACACTGTGGTGGTGGTACTGATGGAGGGACACACTGTGGTGGTGGTACTGATGGAGGGACACACTGTGGTGGTACTGATGGAGGGGACACACTGTGGTGGTACTGACGGAGGGACACACTGTGGTGGTGGTACTGATGGAGGGACACACTGTGGTGGTACTGATGGAGGGACACATTGTGGTGGTGGTACTGATGGAGGGACACACTGTGGTGGTGGTACTGATGGAGGGGACACTGTGGTGGTACTGATGGAGGGGACACACTGTGGTGGTACTGATGGAGGGACACACTGTGGTGGTGGTACTGATGGAGGGACACACTGCGGTGGTACTGATGGAGGGACACACTGTGGTGGTGGTACTGATGGAGGGACACACTGTGGTGGTGGTACTGATGGAGGGACACACTGTGGTGGTGGTACTGATGGAGGGGACACACTGTGGTGGTGGTACTGATGGAGGGACACACTGTGTGGTGGTACTGATGGAGGGACACACTGTGGTGGTGGTACTGACGGAGGGACACACTGTGGTGGTACTGATGGAGGGACACACTGTGCTGGTACTGATGGAGGGGACACACTGTGGTGGTGGTACTGATGAAGGGACACACTGTGGTGGTACTGATGGAGGGACACACTGTGGTGGTGGTACTGATGGAGGGACACACTGTGGAGTATTACTGATAGCGTGACACACTGTGGAGTAGTAATCTGGGGTAGTACTTATAGTGACAGATTTTCATATCGTTTCGAGGATTCTTTCCTTTAGTCACTCTGATTGAAGACACGGGTTCAGGAGTTAATCGAAACGCATTCACGAGCTCTCCCCGAGACATTCAATGCCGTCGAAAGGGAAATCTTCCAAACACAGTCTCTTGATTAATAGTTTCTTTAGTGTAGTAGGAAAAACAGTAAGATATTCATCCAAACTTCTTCTTGTATAACTACACTAGACTAAGTGAGACCCGTTGGATCCCAGCTTCACACAGGAGGCTGGTCCCACAAAGCAATTTTCCACCTCTCCACCAATTCCAATATTGCTGGCCAGTGGAGGGGGGGGTTACTGGAGCACTAACATCGGTTTTGTGTGCCGAATGGATTCTTGGGCTGGCAGCTCAGAAACTCAGGCCTGGTGGGCTGGCAGCTCAGAAACTGCCAGATATTCTACTGAAAACAGGTGACAGAGTCTGTGAGAGAGAAGGAGGAGAGGGACAATCAATTTTAGACATTTTCATCTCTTTTTACAGATCACAGCAATGAAGGAGGAACGTCTATCCTTGCGTTGATCGCTGGAGTGCTAGTATGGGTGTTGTGGGCTGAAGGGACTGGTTTCCAGAGGGCTAGTATGGACATTGTGGACTGAATGGATTCTTGGGACATGCAGTTCACTAAGTCATGACTGATGGGCTGGCACTTCAGTCAATTACAGCTGGTGTGGTGGCAGTTCACTCAGTTACCCCTCCTTCCTTCACCCCCAACTCTGCTCCTTGCATTTCCCCTCCCCCCCCCACGCATTCAGTCCATCTCTCCTCAACCTCCCCCCCAGGCACTCTTAGTGGCTCTCTGACAGCGCAGCCATTCCTGCCCATTACGTACCCATTGTGATGAAGAACACGCAGACATGGCAAGGTGAAAAAGGATTTATTAAAGTTTAAAATATGAACAAGTCTTAAAACAATGCAAGTCCAAACTCACAGCACTCCAAGCACAGTGCAGGCAGCAAAATCCAACCTCACAGCACTCCAAGCACAGTGCAGGCAGCAAGTCCAACCTCACAGCACTCCAAGCACAGTGCAGGCAGCAAGTCCAACCTCACAGCACTCCAAGCACAGTGCAGGCAGTAAGTCCAACCTCACAGCAAGCAGAGTGCAGGCAGTAAGTCCAACCTCACAGCACTCCAAGCACAGTGCAGGCAGTAAGTCCAACCTCACAGCACTCCAAGCACAGTGCAGGCAGTAAGTCCAACCTCACAGCACTCCAAGCACAGTGCAGGCAGTAAGTCCAACCTCACAGCAAGCAGAGTGCAGGCAGTAAGTCCAACCTCACAGCACTCCAAGCACAGTGCAGGCAGTAAGTCCAACCTCACAGCACTCCAAGCAGAGTGCAGGCAGCAAGTCCAACCTCACAGCACTCCAAGCACTCCAACAGAGACACACATAGAGACACACACATACACAAACACACACACAGAGCACACACACAGAGACAAACACACAGAAACACACACACAGAGACACACACACACACACACACAGACACACACAGCGAGGCACACAGGGACACACACACACAGGGACACACACACAGGGACACACACAGGAACACACACACAAAACACACACACACACACAAACACAAAGACACACACACACACACACACACACACACAAACAAACACAGAGACACACACACACACTCACACAAATAAAGACACACAAACACAGACACACACTCACGCACAGCACCAATAATAAAATGCCAAGTAACTTCAGAATGTGGTAACCATACTGAATCCTGTTACTAACGGTTCAGGGCGGTGTCTCCACTTGACCCTTCCGCAATGAGCGCCACCTCTGAACTCACCGGAAATGACGCAATCAGCACCATCTCTCCACTAAGTCACGGAATGAGCGGCAATTTTGCATTAAACACAGTCCTGATCTAATAAAACGTTTATTCACTGTTTTTCCTTCCAAAAACGGTTGCACAGCAAGCCACATTTAAAATGCAAGCCTCATTAAAACGCAAGCCACATTTATAAAGCAAATCACATTTTAAAATATAGGCACAGCTTAGCGGCACAGTCAAAGGGCACAGTTGTCAATTAGCGGCACCGTCTAAAGGCACACTTTTCAATTAGCGACACCGTCAAAAGGCACTTTTCAATTAGCGGCACAGTCAAAAGGCACACTTTTAAATTAGCGGCACATTCAAAAGGCACGTAAAAACATTTATTCCTTCCAAACACAGTTCCAAATAAACCACATAAAAGCACATAAAACCACACTCACAGTTTAGGGGACATGTGTTCAGTGATCAGTTTATTCACTGAGAGTCGTGAACTCTCCCTCCCCCATCTTGCAGCGACTGCGGCAATTCCACACTTCCGGGTTTATAGTCCCCCCCTCGCACCGGATGGGGCGTGTCCTCCATGGCATGATAGACAGGAGAGAGAATTTCAACATTATTTAAACATTTATAAGTCTTATATTTTTCATCTATGGCCCTGACAGCTGGAGGGGGACTGAGTAATATGGCCAAAAATCGAAGCCGTGAGTGGAAGTGATTTTTCTAAAACCAATATACAGTGCAAACAGGAAGTGGTCAAGACTTGACTTTGAATCATTTGCCTATGCATTTTCAAAGCAACCGCACTTGCCTTTGCATTTTCAAAGCAACCGCACTTGCCTTTGCATTTTCAAACCAAACGCACTTGCCCTTACATTTTAAAAGCAACCTCACTTGCCTTTGCATTTTCAAAGCAAAGCACCTTTTGCATTTTCATGGCAAACCACCTTTTGCATTTTCAAAGCAAACCACCTTATGCATTTTCAAAGCAAACCACCTTTTCAAAGCGAACCACCATTTGCATTTTCAAAACAAACCATCTTTTGCATTTTCAAAGAAAACCTTTTTGCATTTTCAAAGCTAACCATCTTTTGCATTTTCAAAGCTAACCACCTTATGCATTTTCAAAGCAAACCACCTTTTCAAAGCAAACCACATTTTGCATTTTCAAACCAAACCACCTTTTGCATTTTCAAAGCAAACCACCTTTTGCATTTTCAAAGCAAACCACCTTTTGCATTTTCAAAACAAACCACCTTTTGCATTTTCAGCACCATCTCTGCACTAAGTCACGGAATGAGCGGCAATTTTGCGGGAATTTTGCATTAAACACAGTCCTGATCTAATAAAACGTTTAATCACTGTTTTTCCTTCCAAAAACGGTTGCACAGCAAGCCAGATTTAAAACGCAAGCCACATTAAAACGCAAGCCACATTTATAAAGCTAATTACATTTTAAAATATAGGCACAGCTTAGCGGCACAGTCAAAAGGCACAGTTTTCAATTAGCGGCACCGTCAAAAGGCACACTTTTCAATTAGCGGCACAGTCAAGAGGCACACTTTTCAATTAGCGACACCGTCAAAAGGCACTCTTTTCAATTAGCGGCACATTCAAAAGGCACGTAAAAACATTTATTCCTTCCAAACACAGATCCAAATAAACCACATAAAAGCACATAAAACCACACCCACAGTTTAGCGGACATGTGTTCAGTGTTCAGTTTATTCACTGCTCAGACTGAGAGTCGTGAACTCTCCCTCCCCATCTTGCAGCGACTGTGGCAAGTCCACACTTCCGGGTTTATAGTCCCCCCCTCCCACCGGATGGGGCGTGTCCTCCATGGCATGATTGACAGGAGAGAGAATTTCAACATTATTTAAACATTTATAAGTCTTATATTTTTCATCTATGGCCCTGACAGCTGGAGGGGGACTGAGTAATATGGCCAAAAATCGAAGCCGTGAGTGGAAGTGATTTTTCTAAAACCAATATACAGTGCAAACAGGAAGTGGTCAAGATTTGACTTTGAATCACTTGCCTATGCATTTTCAAAGCAACCGCACTTGCCTTTGCATTTTCAAAGCAACCGCACTTGCCTTTGCATTCTCAAACCAAACGCACTTGCCTTTACATTTTAAAAGCAACCTCACTTGCCTTTGCATTTTCAAAGCAAATCACCTTTTGCATTTTCATGGCAAACCACCTTTTGCATTTTCAAAGCAAATCACCTTTTGCATTTTCAAAGCAAAGCACATTTTGTATTTTCAAAGCAAACCACCTTTTGCATTTTCAAAGCAAACCACCTTTTGCATTTTCAAAGCAAACCACCTTTTGCATTTTCAAAGCAAACCACTTTTTGCAATTTCAAAGCGAACCACCTTTTATATTTTCAAAGCAAACCACCTTATGCATTTTCAAAGCAAACCACCTTTTCAAAGCGAACCACCATTTGCATTTTCAAAGCAAACCATCTTTTGCATTTTCAAAGCAAACCTTTTTGCATTTTCAAAGCAAACCACCTTTTGCATTTTCAAAGCAAACCACCTTTTGCATTTTCAAAGCAAACCACCTTTTGCATTTTCAAAGCAAACCACCTTATGCATTTTCAAAGCAAACCACCTTTTCAAAGCAAACCACCTTTTGCATTTTCAAAGCAAACCACCTTTTGCATTTTCAAAGCAAACCACCTTTTGCATTTTCAAAGCAAACCACCTTTTGCATTTTCAAAACAAACCACCTTTTGCATTTTCAAAGCAATTTTTTTTCGCATTTTCAAAGCAAACCACCTTTTGCATTTTCAAAGCAAACCACC
Organism: Malacoraja senta; assembly: GCA_038087875.1. NCBI lineage: Eukaryota > Metazoa > Chordata > Chondrichthyes > Rajiformes > Rajidae > Malacoraja > Malacoraja senta. Next base: position 65,164 of record JAXLNO010005185.1, on the reverse strand, counting down.
TTTTGCAATTTCAAAGCAAAGCACCTTTTGCCTTTTCAAAGCAAACCACTTATAGCATTTACAAAGCAAACCACCTTTTGCATTTTCAAACCAAACCACTTTTTTGCATTTTCAAATCAAACCACATTTCACATTTTCAAAGCAAACTACCTTTTGCACTTTCAAAGCAAACGACCTTTTGCATTTGCAAAGCAAATCACCTTTTGCATTTTCAAAGCCCACCACCTTTTGCATCTTCAAAGTAAACCACCTTTTGCATTTTCATTGCAAACCAGCAAACCACCTTTTGCATTTTCAAAGCAAACCACTTTTTGCATTTTCAAAGCAAACCACATTTAGCATTTTCAAAGCAAATCACCTTTTGCATTTTCAAAGCAAACCACCTTTTCAAAGCGAACCACCATTTGCATTTTCAATGCAAACCACCTTTTGCTTTTTCAAAACAAACCACCTTTTGCATTTTCAAAGCAATTTTTTTTCGCATTTTCAAAGCAAACCACCTTTTGCATTTTCAAAGCAAACGACCTTTTGCATTTGCAAAGCAAATCACCTTTTGCATTTTCAAAGCCCACCACCTTTTGCATCTTCAAAGTAAACCACGTTTTGCATTTTCATTGCAAACCAGCAAACCACCTTTTGCATTTTCAAAGCAAACCACTTTTTGCATTTTCAAAGCAAACCACATTTAGCATTTTCAAAGCAAATCACCTTTTGCATTTTCAAAGCAAACCACCTTTTCAAAGCGAACCACCATTTGCATTTTCAATGCAAACCATCTTTTGCATTTTCAAAGCAAACCACCTTTTGCTTTTTCAAAACAAACCACCTTTTGCATTTTCAAAGCAATTTTTTTTCGCATTTTCAAAGCAAACCACCTTTTGCATTTTCAAAGCAAACGACCTTTTGCATTTGCAAAGCAAATCACCTTTTGCATTTTCAAAGCCCACCACCTTTTGCATCTTCAAAGTAAACCACCTTTTGCATTTTCATTGCAAACCAGCAAACCACCTTTTGCATTTTCAAAGCAAACCACTTTTTTGCATTTTCAAAGCAAACCACATTTAGCATTTTCAAAGCAAATCACCTTTTGCATTTTCAAAGCAAACCAACTTTTCCATTTTCAAACTAAAACACCTTTTGCATTTTCAATGCAAACAGCAAACCACCTTTTGCATTTTCAAAGCAAACGACCTTTTGCATTTTCAAAGCAAACCACCTTTTGCATTTTCAAAGCAAACCACGCTTTGAATTTTCAAAGCAAACCACCTTTTGCATTTCAAAGCAAACCACGTTTTACATTTTCAAAGCAAACCACTTTTTGCAATTTCAAAGCAAACAACCTTTTGCATCTTCAATGCAAGCCACCTTATGCATTTTCAAAGCAAACCACCTAGTCTAAGCAAACCACCTTTTGCATTTTCATGGCAAGCCACCTTTGCATTTTCAAAGCAAATCACCTTTTGCATTTTCAAAGCAAAGCACATTTTGTATTTTCAAAGCAAACCACCTTTTGCATTTTCAAAGCAAACCACCTTTTACATTTTTAAAGCAAACGAACATTTGCATTTTGGAAACAAACGACCTTTTGCATTTCCAAAGCAAACCACCTTTTGCATTTTCAAAACAAACCAGCTTTTGCATTTTCAAAGCAAACCACCTTTTGCATTTTCAAAGCAAACCACCTTTTGCATTTTCAAAGCAAACCACCTTTTGCATTTTCAAAACAAACCACCTTTTGTATTTTCAATACAAACCACCTTTTGCATTTTCAAAGCAAACCACCTTTTGCATTTTCAAAGCAAACCACCTTTTGCATTTTCAAAGCAAACCACCTTTTGCATTTTCAAAGCAAACCACCTTTTGCATTTTCAAAACAAACCACCTTTTGCATTTTCAAAGCAATTTTTTTTCGCATTTTCAAAGCAAACCACCTTTTGCATTTTCAAAGCAAACCACCTTTTGCAATTTCAAAGCAAAGCACCTTTTGCCTTTTGAAAGCAAACCACTTATAGCATTTACAAAGCAAAGCACCTTTTGCATTTTCAAACCAAACCACTTTTTTGCATTTTCAAAGCAAATCACCTTTTGCATTTTCAAAGCCCACCACCTTTTGCATCTTCAAACTAAACCACCTTTTGCATTTTCATTGCAAACCAGCAAACCACCTTTTGCATTTTCAAAGCAAACCAATTTTTGCATTTTCAAAGCAAACCACATTTAGCATTTTCAAAGCAAACCACATTTAGCATTTTCAAAGCAAATCACCTTTTGCATTTTCAAAGCAAACCGCCTTTTCCATTTTCAAACTAAAACACCTTTTGCATTTTCAATGCAAACAGCAAACCACCTTTTGCATTTTCAAAGCAAACCACGCTTTGAATTTTCAAAGCAAACCACCTTTTGCATTTCAAAGCAAACCACGTTTTGCATTTTCAAAGCAAACCACTTTTTGCAATTTCAAAGCAAACAACCTTTTGCATCTTCAATGCAAGCCACCTTATGCATATTCAAAGCAAACCACCTAGTCTAAGCAAACCACCTTTTGCATTTTCATGGCAAACCACCTTTGCATTTTCGAAGCAAATCACCTTTTGCATTTTCAAAGCAAAGCACATTTTGTATTTTCAAAGCAAACCACATTTTGCATTTTCAAAGCAAACCACCTTTTGCATTTTTAAAGCAAACGACCATTTGCATTTTGGAAACAAACGACCTTTTGCATTTCCAAAGCAAACCACCTTTTGCATTTTCAAAACAAACCACCTTTTGTATTTTAAATACAAACCACCTTTTCCATTTTCAAAGAAACAACATTTTGCATTTTCAAAGCAAACCACATTTAGCATTTTCAAAGCAAATCACCTTTTGCATTTTCAAAGCAAACCAACTTTTCCATTTTCAAACTAAAACACCTTTTGCATTTTCAATGCAAACAGCAAACCACCTTTTGCATTTTCAAAGCAAACGACCTTTTGCATTTTCAAAGCAAACCACCTTTTGCATTTTCAAAGCAAACCACGCTTTGAATTTTCAAAGCAAACCACCTTTTGCATTTCAAAGCAAACCACGTTTTACATTTTCAAAGCAAACCACTTTTTGCAATTTCAAAGCAAACAACCTTTTGCATCTTCAATGCAAGCCACCTTATGCATTTTCAAAGCAAACCACCTAGTCTAAGCAAACCACCTTTTGCATTTTCATGGCAAGCCACCTTTGCATTTTCAAAGCAAATCACCTTTTGCATTTTCAAAGCAAAGCACATTTTGTATTTTCAAAGCAAACCACCTTTTGCATTTTCAAAGCAAACCACCTTTTACATTTTTAAAGCAAACGAACATTTGCATTTTGGAAACAAACGACCTTTTGCATTTCCAAAGCATACCACCTTTTGCATTTTCAAAACAAACCAGCTTTTGCATTTTCAAAGCAAACCACCTTTTGCATTTTCAAAGCAAACCACCTTTTGCATTTTCAAAGCAAACCACCTTTTGCATTTTCAAAACAAACCACCTTTTGTATTTTCAATACAAACCACCTTTTGCATTTTCAAAGCAAACCACCTTTTGCATTTTCAAAGCAAACCACCTTTTGCATTTTCAAAGCAAACCACCTTTTGCATTTTCAAAGCAAACCACCTTTTGCATTTTCAAAACAAACCACCTTTTGCATTTTCAAAGCAATTTTTTTTCGCATTTTCAAAGCAAACCACCTTTTGCATTTTCAAAGCAAACCACCTTTTGCAATTTCAAAGCAAAGCACCTTTTGCCTTTTGAAAGCAAACCACTTATAGCATTTACAAAGCAAAGCACCTTTTGCATTTTCAAACCAAACCACTTTTTTGCATTTTCAAAGCAAATCACCTTTTGCATTTTCAAAGCCCACCACCTTTTGCATCTTCAAACTAAACCACCTTTTGCATTTTCATTGCAAACCAGCAAACCACCTTTTGCATTTTCAAAGCAAACCAATTTTTGCATTTTCAAAGCAAACCACATTTAGCATTTTCAAAGCAAACCACATTTAGCATTTTCAAAGCAAATCACCTTTTGCATTTTCAAAGCAAACCGCCTTTTCCATTTTCAAACTAAAACACCTTTTGCATTTTCAATGCAAACAGCAAACCACCTTTTGCATTTTCAAAGCAAACCACGCTTTGAATTTTCAAAGCAAACCACCTTTTGCATTTCAAAGCAAACCACGTTTTGCATTTTCAAAGCAAACCACTTTTTGCAATTTCAAAGCAAACAACCTTTTGCATCTTCAATGCAAGCCACCTTATGCATATTCAAAGCAAACCACCTAGTCTAAGCAAACCACCTTTTGCATTTTCATGGCAAACCACCTTTGCATTTTCGAAGCAAATCACCTTTTGCATTTTCAAAGCAAAGCACATTTTGTATTTTCAAAGCAAACCACCTTTTGCATTTTCAAAGCAAACCACCTTTTGCATTTTTAAAGCAAACGACCATTTGCATTTTGGAAACAAACGACCTTTTGCATTTCCAAAGCAAACCACCTTTTGCATTTTCAAAACAAACCACCTTTTGTATTTTAAATACAAACCACCTTTTGCATTTTCAAAGAAACAACATTTTGCATTTTCAAAGCAATTTTTTTTCGCATTTTCAAAACAAACCAGATTTTGCATTTTCAAACCAAACCACCTTTTGCAATTTCAATGCAACCCAGCAAACCACCGTTTGCATTTTCAAAGCAAACCACTTTTTGCATTTTCAAAGCAAACCAGTTTTAGCATTTTCAAAGCAAACCACCTTTTGCATTTTCAAGCAAACCGCATTTTTGCATTTTCAAAGCAAACCCCCTTTAACATTTTCAAAGCAAACTACCTTTTGCACTTTCAAAGCAAACGACCTTTTGCATTTTCAAAGCAAACGACCTTTTGCATTTTCAAAGCAAATCACCTGTTGCATTTTCAAAGCCCACCACCTTTTGCATTTTCAAAGCAAACCACTTTTTGCATTTTCAAAGCAAACCACATTTAGCATTTTCAAAGCAAATCACCTTTTGCATTTTCAAAGCAAACCACCTTTTGCATTTTCAAATAAAACACCTTTTGCATTTTCAATGCAAACAGCAAACCACCTTTTGCATTTTCAAAGCAAACCACTTTTTGCATTTTCAAAGCAAACCACATTTTGAATTTTCAAAGCAAACCACCTTTTGCATTTCAAAGCAAACCAAGTTTTGCATTTTCAAAGCAAACCACTTTGTGCAATTTCAAAGCAAACAACGTTATGCATTTTCAATGCAAACCACCTAATGCATTTTCAAAGCAAACCACCTTTTGCATTTTCATGGCAAACCACCTTTTGCATTTTCAAAGCAAATCACCTTTTGCATTTTCAAAGCAAAGCACATTTTGTATTTTCAAAGCAAACCACCTTTTGCATTTTCAAAGCAAACCACCTTTTGCATTTTCAAAGCAAACCACGTTTTGCATTTTCAAAGCAAACCACTTTTGCATTTTCAAAGCAAACCACTTTTAGCAATTTCAAAGCGAACCACCTTTTATATTTTCAAAGCAAACCACCTTATGCATTTTCAAAGCAAACCACCTTTTCAAAGCGAACCACCATTTGCATTTTCAAAGCAAACCATCTTTTGCATTTTCAAAGCAAACCTTTTTGCATTTTCAAAGCCAACCATCTTTTGCATTTTCAAAGCAAACCACCTTACGCATTTTCAAAGCAAACCACCTTTACAAAGCAAACCACATTTTGCATTTTCAAACCAAACCACCTTTTGCATTTTCAAAGCAAACCACCTTTTGCATTTTCAAAGCAAACCACCTTTTGCATTTTCAAAACAAACCACCTTTTGCATTTTCAGCACCATCTCTCCACTAAGTCACGGAATGAGCGGCAATTTTGCGGGAATTTAGCATTAAACACAGTCCTGATCTAATAAAACGTTTATTCACTGTTTTTCCTTCCAAAAACGGTTGCACAGCAAGCCACATTTAAAACGCAAGCCACATTAAAACGCAAGCCACATTTATAAAGCAAATCACATTTTAAAATATAGGCACAGCTTAGCGGCACAGTCAAAAGGCACAGTTTTCAATTAGCGGCACCGTCACACTTTTCAATTAGCGGCACTGTCAAGAGGCACACTTTTCAATTAGCGACACCGTCAAAAGACACTCTTTTCAATTAGCGGCACAGTCAAAAGGCACACTTTTAAATTAGAGGCACAGTCAAAAGGCACGTAAAAACATTTATTCCTTCCAAACACAGTTCCAAATAAACCACATAAAAGCACATAAAACCACACTCACAGTTTAGGGGACATGTGTTCAGTGATCAGTTTATTCACTGCTCAGACTGAGAGTCGTGAACTCTCCCTCCCCCATCTTGCAGCGACTGCGGCAATTCCACACTTCCGGGTTTATAGTCCCCCCCCTCGCACCGGATGGGGCGTGTCCTCCATGGCATGATTGACAGGAGAGAGAATTTCAACATTATTTAAACATTTATAAGTCTTATATTTTTCATCTATGGCCCTGACAGCTGGAGGGGGACTGAGTAATATGGCCAAAAATCGAAGCCGTGAGTGGAAGTGATTTTTCTAAAACCAATATACAGTGCAAACAGGAAGTGGTCAAGACTTGACTTTGAATCACTTGCCTATGCATTTTCAAAGCAACCGCACTTGCCTTTGCATTTTCAAAGCAACCGCACTTGCCTTTGCATTTTCAAACCAAACGCACTTGCCCTTACATTTTAAAAGCAACCTCACTTGCTTTTGCATTTTCAAAGCAAATCACCTTTTGCATTTTCATGGCAAACCACCTTTTGCATTTTCAAAGCAAACCACCTTATGCATTTTCAAAGCAAACCACCTTTTCAAAGTGAACCACCATTTGCATTTTCAAAACAAACCATCTTTTGCATTTTCAAAGCAAACCTTTTTGCATTTTCAAAGCCAACCATCTTTTGCATTTTCAAAGCTAACCACCTTATGCATTTTCAAAGCAAACCACCTTTTCAAAGCAAACCACATTTTGCATTTTCAAACCAAACCACCTTTTGCATTTTCAAAGCAAACCACCTTTTGCATTTTCAAAGCAAACCACCTTTTGCATTTTCAAAACAAACCACCTTTTGCATTTTCAGCACCATCTCTGCACTGTCACGGAATGAGCGGCAATTTTGCGGGAATTTTGCATTAAACACAGTCCTGATCTAATAAAACGTTTAATCACTGTTTTTCCTTCCAAAAACGGTTGCACAGCAAGCCAGATTTAAAACGCAAGCCACATTAAAACGCAAGCCACATTTATAAAGCAAATTACATTTTAAAATATAGGCACAGCTTAGCGGCACAGTCAAAAGGCACAGTTTTCAATTAGCGGCACCGTCAAAAGGCACACTTTTCAATTAGCGGCACAGTCAAGAGGCACACTTTTCAATTAGCGACACCGTCAAAAGGCACTCTTTTCAATTAGCGGCACATTCAAAAGGCACGTAAAAACATTTATTCCTTCCAAACACAGTTCCAAATAAACCACATAAAAGCACATAAAACCACACTCACAGTTTAGCGGACTTGTGTTCAGTGATCACTTTATTCACTGCTCAGACTGAGAGTCGTGAACTCTCCCTCCCCATCTTGCAGCGACTGTGGCAATTCCACACTTCCGGGTTTATAGTCCCCCCCCTCCCACCGGATGGGGCGTGTCCTCCATGGCAGGATTGACAGGAGAGAGAATTTCAACATTATTTAAACATTTATAAGTCTTATATTTTTCATCTATGGCCCTGACAGCTGGAGGGGGACTGAGTAATATGGCCAAAAATCGAAGCCGTGAGTGGAAGTGATTTTTCTAAAACCAATATACAGTGCAAAGAGGAAGTGGTCAAGATTTGACTTTGAATCACTTGCCTATGCATTTTCAAAGCAACCGCACTTGCCTTTGCATTTTCAAAGCAACCGCACTTGCCTTTGCATTCTCAAACCAAACGCACTTGCCTTTACATTTTAAAAGCAACCTCACTTGCCTTTGCATTTTCAAAGCAAATCACCTTTTGCATTTTCATGGCAAACCACCTTTTGCATTTTCAAAGCAAATCACGTTCTGCATTTTCAAAGCAAAGCACATTTTGTATTTTCAAAGCAAACCACCTTTTGCATTTTCAAAGCAAACCACCTTTTGCATTTTCAAAGCAAACCACCTTTTGCATTTTCAAAGCAAACCACTTTTTGCAATTTCAAAGCGAACCACCTTTTATATTTTCAAAGCAAATCACCTTATGCATTTTCAAAGCAAACCACCTTTTCAAAGCGAACCACCATTTGCATTTTCAAAGCAAACCATCTTTTGCATTTTCAAAGCAAACCTTTTTGCATTTTCAAAGCAAACCACCTTTTGCATTTTCAAAGCAAACCACCTTTTGCATTTTCAAAGCAAACCACCTTTTGCATTTTCAAAGCAAACCAGCTTATGCATTTTCAAAGCAAACCACCTTTTCAAAGCAAACCACCTTTTGCATTTTCAAAGCAAACCACCTTTTGCATTTTCAAAGCAAACCACCTTTTGCATTTTCAAAGCAAACCACCTTTTGCATTTTCAAAACAAACCACCTTTTGCATTTTCAAAGCAATTTTTTTTCGCATTTTCAAAGCAAACCACCTTTTGCATTTTCAAAGCAAACCACCTTTTGCAATTTCAAAGCAAAGCACCTTTTGCCTTTTCAAAGCAAACCACTTATAGCATTTACAAAGCAAACCACCTTTTGCATTTTCAAACCAAACCACTTTTTTGCATTTTCAAATCAAACCACATTTCACATTTTCAAAGCAAACTACCTTTTGCACTTTCAAAGCAAACGACCTTTTGCATTTGCAAAGCAAATCACCTTTTGCATTTTCAAAGCTCACCACCTTTTGCATCTTCAAAGTAAACCACCTTTTGCATTTTCATTGCAAACCAGCAAACCACCTTTTGCATTTTCAAAGCAAACCACTTTTTGCATTTTCAAAGCAAACCACATTTAGCATTTTCAAAGCAAATCACCTTTTGCATTTTCAAAGCAAACCACCTTTTCCATTTTCAAACTAAAACACCTTTTGCATTTTCAATGCAAACAGCAAACCACCTTTTGCATTTTCAAAGCAAACGACCTTTTGCATTTTCAAAGCAAACCACCTTTTGCATTTTCAAAGCAAATCACCTTTTGCATTTTCAAAGCCCACCACCTTTTGCATTTTCAAAGCAAACCACTTTTTGCATTTTCAAAGCAAACCACATTTACCATTTTCAAAGCAAATCACCTTTTGCATTTTCAAAGCAAACCACCTTTTGCATTTTCAAATAAAACACCTTTTGCATTTTCAATGCAAACAGCAAACCACCTTTTGCATTTTCAAAGCAAACCACTTTTTGCATTTTCAAAGCAAACAACATTTTGAATTTTCAAAGCAAACCACCTTTTGCATTTCAAAGCAAACCATGTTTTGCATTTTCAAAGCAAACCACTTTGTGCAATTTCAAAGCAAAAAACGTTATGCATTTTCAATGCAAACCACCTAATGCATTTTCAAAGCAAACCACCTTTTGCATTTTCATGGCAAACCACCTTTTGCATTTTCAAAGCAAATCACCTTTTGCATTTCCAAAGCAAAGCACATTTTGTATTTTCAAAGCAAACCACCTTTTGCATTTTCAAAGCAAACCACCTTTTGCATTTTCAAAGCAAACCACCTTTTGCATTTTCAAAGCAAACCACTTTTTGCAATTTCAAAGCGAACCACCTTTTATATTTTCAAAGCAAACCACCTTATGCATTTTCAAAGCAAACCACCTTTTCAAAGCGAGCCACCATTTGCATTTTCAAAGCAAACCATCTTTTGCATTTTCAAAGCAAACCTTTTTGCATTTTCAAAGCTAACCATCTTTTGCATTTTCAAAGCAAACCACCTGATGCATTTTCAAAGCAAACCACCTTTTCAAAGCAAACCACCTTTTGCATTTTCAAAGCAAACCACGTTTTGCATTTTCAAAGCAAACCACCTTTTGCATTTTCAAAACAAACCACCTTTTGCATTTTCAAAGCAATTTTTTTTCGCATTTTCAAAGCAAACCACCTTTTGCATTTTCAAAGCAAACCACCTTTTGCAATTTCAAAGCAAAGCACCTTTTGCCTTTTGAAAGCAAACCACTTATAGCATTTACAAAGCAAACCACCTTTTGCATTTTCAAACCAAACCACTTTTTTGCATTTTCAAATCAAACCACATTTCACATTTTCAAAGCAAACTACCTTTTGCACTTTCAAAGCAAACGACCTTTTGCATTTTCAAAGCAAATCACCTTTTGCATTTTCAAAGCCCACCACCTTTTGCATCTTCAAACTAAACCACCTTTTGCATTTTCATTGCAAACCAGCAAACCACCTTTTGCATTTTCAAAGCAAACCAATTTTTGCATTTTCAAAGCAAACCACATTTAGCATTTTCAAAGCAAACCACATTTAGCATTTTCAAAGCAAATCACCTTTTGCATTTTCAAAGCAAACCACCTTTTCCATTTTCAAACTAAAACACCTTTTGCATTTTCAATGCAAACAGCAAACCACCTTTTGCATTTTCAAAGCAAACGACCTTTTGCATTTTCAAAGCAAACCACCTTTTGCATTTTCAAAGCAAACCACGCTTTGAATTTTCAAAGCAAACCACCTTTTGCATTTCAAAGCAAACCACGTTTTGCATTTTCAAAGCAAACCACTTTTTGCAATTTCAAAGCAAACAACCTTTTGCATCTTCAATGCAAGCCACCTTATGCATATTCAAAGCAAACCACCTAGTCTAAGCAAACCACCTTTTGCATTTTCATGGCAAACCACCTTTGCATTTTCGAAGCAAATCACCTTTTGCATTTTCAAAGCAAAGCACATTTTGTATATTCAAAGCAAACCACCTTTTGCATTTTCAAAGCAAACCACCTTTTGCATTTTTAAAGCAAACGACCATTTGCATTTTGGAAACAAACGACCTTTTGCATTTCCAAAGCAAACCACCTTTTGCATTTTCAAAAAAAACCAGCTTTTGCATTTTCAAAGCAAACTACCTTTTGCATTTTCAAAGCAAACCACCTTTTGCATTTTCAAAGTAAACCACCTTTTGCATTTTCAAAACAAACCACCTTTTGTATTTTAAATACAAACCACCTTTTGCATTTTCAAAGAAACAACATTTTGCATTTTCAAAGCAATTTTTTTTCGCATTTTCAAAACAAACCAGCTTTTGCATTTTCAAAGCAAACCACCTTTTGCAATTTCAATGCAACCCAGCAAACCACCTTTTGCATTTTCAAAGCAAACCACTTTTTGCATTTTCAAAGCAAACCAGTTTTAGCATTTTCAAAGCAAACCACCTTTTGCATTTTCAAGCAAACCGCATTTTTGCATTTTCAAAGCAAACCCCCTTTAACATTTTCAAAGCAAACTACCTTTTGCACTTTCAAAGCAAACGACCTTTTGCATTTTCAAAGCAAACGACCTTTTGCATTTTCAAAGCAAATCACCTTTTGCATTTTCAAAGCCCACCACCTTTTGCATTTTCAAAGCAAACCACATTTAGCATTTTCAAAGCAAATCACCTTTTGCATTTTCAAAGCAAACCACCTTTTGCATTTTCAAATAAAACACCTTTTGCATTTTCAATGCAAACAGCAAACCACCTTTTGCATTTTCAAAGCAAACCACTTTTTGCATTTTCAAAGCAAACCACATTTTGAATTTTCAAAGCAAACCACCTTTTGCATTTCAAAGCAAACCACGTTTTGCATTTTCAAAGCAAACCACTTTGTGCAATTTCAAAGCAAACAACGTTATGCATTTTCAATGCAAACCACCTAATGCATTTTCAAAGCAAACCACCTTTTGCATTTTCATGGCAAACGACCTTTTGCATTTGCAAAGCAAATCACCTTTTGCATTTTCAAAGCCCACCACCTTTTGCATCTTCAAAGTAAACCACCTTTTGCATTTTCATTGCAAACCAGCAAACCACCTTTTGCATTTTCAAAGCAAACCACTTTTTGCATTTTCAAAGCAAACCACATTTAGCATTTTCAAAGCAAATCACCTTTTGCATTTTCAAAGCAAACCAACTTTTCCATTTTCAAACTAAAACACCTTTTGCATTTTCAATGCAAACAGCAAACCACCTTTTGCATTTTCAAAGCAAACGACCTTTTGCATTTTCAAAGCAAACCACCATTTGCATTTTCAAAGCAAACCACGCTTTGAATTTTCAAAGCAAACCACCTTTTGCATTTCAAAGCAAACCACGTTTTACATTTTCAAAGCAAACCACTTTTTGCAATTTCAAAGCAAACAACCTTTTGCATCTTCAATGCAAGCCACCTTATGCATTTTCAAAGCAAACCACCTAGTCTAAGCAAACCACCTTTTGCATTTTCATGGCAAGCCACCTTTGCATTTTCAAAGCAAATCACCTTTTGCATTTTCAAAGCAAAGCACATTTTGTATTTTCAAAGCAAACCACCTTTTGCATTTTCAAAGCAAACCACCTTTTACATTTTTAAAGCAAACGAACATTTGCATTTTGGAAACAAACGACCTTTTGCATTTCCAAAGCAAACCACCTTTTGCATTTTCAAAACAAACCAGCTTTTGCATTTTCAAAGCAAACCACCTTTTGCATTTTCAAAGCAAACCACCTTTTGCATTTTCAAAGCAAACCACCTTTTGCATTTTCAAAACAAACCACCTTTTGTATTTTCAATACAAACCACCTTTTGCATTTTCAAAGCAAACCACCTTTTGCATTTTCAAAGCAAACCACCTTTTGCATTTTCAAAGCAAACCACCTTTTGCATTTTCAAAGCAAACCACCTTTTGCATTTTCAAAACAAACCACCTTTTGCATTTTCAAAGCAATTTTTTTTCGCATTTTCAAAGCAAACCACCTTTTGCATTTTCAAAGCAAACCACCTTTTGCAATTTCAAAGCAAAGCACCTTTTGCCTTTTGAAAGCAAACCACTTATAGCATTTACAAAGCAAAGCACCTTTTGCATTTTCAAACCAAACCACTTTTTTGCATTTTCAAAGCAAATCACCTTTTGCATTTTCAAAGCCCACCACCTTTTGCATCTTCAAACTAAACCACCTTTTGCATTTTCATTGCAAACCAGCAAACCACCTTTTGCATTTTCAAAGCAAACCAATTTTTGCATTTTCAAAGCAAACCACATTTAGCATTTTCAAAGCAAACCACATTTAGCATTTTCAAAGCAAATCACCTTTTGCATTTTCAAAGCAAACCGCCTTTTCCATTTTCAAACTAAAACACCTTTTGCATTTTCAATGCAAACAGCAAACCACCTTTTGCATTTTCAAAGCAAACCACGCTTTGAATTTTCAAAGCAAACCACCTTTTGCATTTCAAAGCAAACCACGTTTTGCATTTTCAAAGCAAACCACTTTTTGCAATTTCAAAGCAAACAACCTTTTGCATCTTCAATGCAAGCCACCTTATGCATATTCAAAGCAAACCACCTAGTCTAAGCAAACCACCTTTTGCATTTTCATGGCAAACCACCTTTGCATTTTCGAAGCAAATCAGCTTTTGCATTTTCAAAGTAAAGCACATTTTGTATTTTCAAAGCAAACCACCTTTTGCATTTTCAAAGCAAACCACCTTTTGCATTTTTAAAGCAAACGACCATTTGCATTTTGGAAACAAACGACCTTTTGCATTTCCAAAGCAAACCACCTTTTGCATTTTCAAAACAAACCACCTTTTGTATTTTAAATACAAACCACCTTTTGCATTTTCAAAGAAACAACATTTTGCATTTTCAAAGCAAACCACATTTAGCATTTTCAAAGCAAATCACCTTTTGCATTTTCAAAGCAAACCAACTTTTCCATTTTCAAACTAAAACACCTTTTGCATTTTCAATGCAAACAGCAAACCACCTTTTGCATTTTCAAAGCAAACGACCTTTTGCATTTTCAAAGCAAACCACCTTTTGCATTTTCAAAGCAAACCACGCTTTGAATTTTCAAAGCAAACCACCTTTTGCATTTCAAAGCAAACCACGTTTTACATTTTCAAAGCAAACCACTTTTTGCAATTTCAAAGCAAACAACCTTTTGCATCTTCAATGCAAGCCACCTTATGCATTTTCAAAGCAAACCACCTAGTCTAAGCAAACCACCTTTTGCATTTTCATGGCAAGCCACCTTTGCATTTTCAAAGCAAATCACCTTTTGCATTTTCAAAGCAAAGCACATTTTGTATTTTCAAAGCAAACCACCTTTTGCATTTTCAAAGCAAATCACCTTATGCATTTTCAAAGCAAACCACCTTTTCAAAGCGAACCACCATTTGCATTTTCAAAGCAAACCATCTTTTGCATTTTCAAAGCAAACCATTTTGCATTTTCAAAGCAAACCACCTTTTGCATTTTCAAAGCAAACCACCTTTTGCATTTTCAAAGCAAACCACCTTTTGCATTTTCAAAGCAAACCAGCTTATGCATTTTCAAAGCAAACCACCTTTTCAAAGCAAACCACCTTTTGCATTTTCAAAGCAAACCACCTTTTGCATTTTCAAAGCAAACCACCTTTTGCATTTTCAAAGCAAACCACCTTTTGCATTTTCAAAACAAACCACCTTTTGCATTTTCAAAGCAAATTTTTTTCGCATTTTCAAAGCAAACCACCTTTTGCATTTTCAAAGCAAACCACCTTTTGCAATTTCAAAGCAAAGCACCTTTTGCCTTTTCAAAGCAAACCACTTATAGCATTTACAAAGCAAACCACCTTTTGCATTTTCAAACCAAACCACTTTTTTGCATTTTCAAATCAAACCACATTTCACATTTTCAAAGCAAACTACCTTTTGCACTTTCAAAGCAAACGACCTTTTGCATTTGCAAAGCAAATCACCTTTTGCATTTTCAAAGCTCACCACCTTTTGCATCTTCAAAGTAAACCACCTTTTGCATTTTCATTGCAAACCAGCAAACCACCTTTTGCATTTTCAAAGCAAACCACTTTTTGCATTTTCAAAGCAAACCACATTTAGCATTTTCAAAGCAAATCACCTTTTGCATTTTCAAAGCAAACCACCTTTTCCATTTTCAAACTAAAACACCTTTTGCATTTTCAATGCAAACAGCAAACCACCTTTTGCATTTTCAAAGCAAACGACCTTTTGCATTTTCAAAGCAAACCACCTTTTGCATTTTCAAACAAATCACCTTTTGCATTTTCAAAGCCCACCACCTTTTGCATTTTCAAAGCAAACCACTTTTTGCATTTTCAAAGCAAACCACATTTACCATTTTCAAAGCAAATCACCTTTTGCATTTTCAAAGCAAACCACCTTTTGCATTTTCAAATAAAACACCTTTTGCATTTTCAATGCAAACAGCAAACCACCTTTTGCATTTTCAAAGCAAACCACTTTTTGCATTTTCAAAGCAAACAACATTTTGAATTTTCAAAGCAAACCACCTTTTGCATTTCAAAGCAAACCATGTTTTGCATTTTCAAAGCAAACCACTTTGTGCAATTTCAAAGCAAACAACGTTATGCATTTTCAATGCAAACCACCTAATGCATTTTCAAAGCAAACCACCTTTTGCATTTTCATGGCAAACCACCTTTTGCATTTTCAAAGCAAATCACCTTTTGCATTTCCAAAGCAAAGCACATTTTGTATTTTCAAAGCAAACCACCTTTTGCATTTTCAAAGCAAACCACCTTTTGCATTTTCAAAGCAAACCACCTTTTGCATTTTCAAAGCAAACCACTTTTTGCAATTTCAAAGCGAACCACCTTTTATATTTTCAAAGCAAACCACCTTATGCATTTTCAAAGCAAACCACCTTTTCAAAGCGAGCCACCATTTGCATTTTCAAAGCAAACCATCTTTTGCATTTTCAAAGCAAACCTTTTTGCATTTTCAAAGCTAACCATCTTTTGCATTTTCAAAGCAAACCACCTGATGCATTTTCAAAGCAAACCACCTTTTCAAAGCAAACCACCTTTTGCATTTTCAAAGCAAACCACGTTTTGCATTTTCAAAGCAAACCACCTTTTGCATTTTCAAAACAAACCACCTTTTGCATTTTCAAAGCAATTTTTTTTCGCATTTTCAAAGCAAACCACCTTTTGCATTTTCAAAGCAAACCACCTTTTGCAATTTCAAAGCAAAGCACCTTTTGCCTTTTGAAAGCAAACCACTTATAGCATTTACAAAGCAAACCACCTTTTGCATTTTCAAACCAAACCACTTTTTTGCATTTTCAAATCAAACCACATTTCACATTTTCAAAGCAAACTACCTTTTGCACTTTCAAAGCAAACGACCTTTTGCATTTTCAAAGCAAATCACCTTTTGCATTTTCAAAGCCCACCACCTTTTGCATCTTCAAACTAAACCACCTTTTGCATTTTCATTGCAAACCAGCAAACCACCTTTTGCATTTTCAAAGCAAACCAATTTTTGCATTTTCAAAGCAAACCACATTTAGCATTTTCAAAGCAAACCACATTTAGCATTTTCAAAGCAAATCACCTTTTGCATTTTCAAAGCAAACCACCTTTTCCATTTTCAAACTAAAACACCTTTTGCATTTTCAATGCAAACAGCAAACCACCTTTTGCATTTTCAAAGCAAACGACCTTTTGCATTTTCAAAGCAAACCACCTTTTGCATTTTCAAAGCAAACCACGCTTTGAATTTTCAAAGCAAACCACCTTTTGCATTTCAAAGCAAACCACGTTTTGCATTTTCAAAGCAAACCACTTTTTGCAATTTCAAAGCAAACAACCTTTTGCATCTTCAATGCAAGCCACCTTATGCATATTCAAAGCAAACCACCTAGTCTAAGCAAACCACCTTTTGCATTTTCATGGCAAACCACCTTTGCATTTTCGAAGCAAATCACCTTTTGCATTTTCAAAGCAAAGCACATTTTGTATATTCAAAGCAAACCACCTTTTGCATTTTCAAAGCAAACCACCTTTTGCATTTTTAAAGCAAACGACCATTTGCATTTTGGAAACAAACGACCTTTTGCATTTCCAAAGCAAACCACCTTTTGCATTTTCAAAAAAAACCAGCTTTTGCATTTTCAAAGCAAACTACCTTTTGCATTTTCAAAGCAAACCACCTTTTGCATTTTCAAAGTAAACCACCTTTTGCATTTTCAAAACAAACCACCTTTTGTATTTTAAATACAAACCACCTTTTGCATTTTCAAAGAAACAACATTTTGCATTTTCAAAGCAATTTTTTTTCGCATTTTCAAAACAAACCAGCTTTTGCATTTTCAAAGCAAACCACCTTTTGCAATTTCAATGCAACCCAGCAAACCACCTTTTGCATTTTCAAAGCAAACCACTTTTTGCATTTTCAAAGCAAACCAGTTTTAGCATTTTCAAAGCAAACCACCTTTTGCATTTTCAAGCAAACCGCATTTTTGCATTTTCAAAGCAAACCCCCTTTAACATTTTCAAAGCAAACTACCTTTTGCACTTTCAAAGCAAACGACCTTTTGCATTTTCAAAGCAAACGACCTTTTGCATTTTCAAAGCAAATCACCTTTTGCATTTTCAAAGCCCACCACCTTTTGCATTTTCAAAGCAAACCACATTTAGCATTTTCAAAGCAAATCACCTTTTGCATTTTCAAAGCAAACCACCTTTTGCATTTTCAAATAAAACACCTTTTGCATTTTCAATGCAAACAGCAAACCACCTTTTGCATTTTCAAAGCAAACCACTTTTTGCATTTTCAAAGCAAACCACATTTTGAATTTTCAAAGCAAACCACCTTTTGCATTTCAAAGCAAACCACGTTTTGCATTTTCAAAGCAAACCACTTTGTGCAATTTCAAAGCAAACAACGTTATGCATTTTCAATGCAAACCACCTAATGCATTTTCAAAGCAAACCACCTTTTGCATTTTCATGGCAAACCACCTTTTGCATTTTCAAAGCAAATCACCTTTTGCATTTTCAAAGCAAACGACCTTTTGCATTTGCAAAGCAAATCACCTTTTGCATTTTCAAAGCCCACCACCTTTTGCATCTTCAAAGTAAACCACCTTTTGCATTTTTATTGCAAACCAGCAAACCACCTTTTGCATTTTCAAAGCAAACCACTTTTTGCATTTTCAAAGCAAACCACATTTAGCATTTTCAAAGCAAATCACCTTTTGCATTTTCAAAGCAAACCAACTTTTCCATTTTCAAACTAAAACACCTTTTGCATTTTCAATGCAAACAGCAAACCACCTTTTGCATTTTCAAAGCAAACGACCTTTTGCATTTTCAAAGCAAACCACCATTTGCATTTTCAAAGCAAACCACGCTTTGAATTTTCAAAGCAAACCACCTTTTGCATTTCAAAGCAAACCACGTTTTACATTTTCAAAGCAAACCACTTTTTGCAATTTCAAAGCAAACAACCTTTTGCATCTTCAATGCAAGCCACCTTATGCATTTTCAAAGCAAACCACCTAGTCTAAGCAAACCACCTTTTGCATTTTCATGGCAAGCCACCTTTGCATTTTCAAAGCAAATCACCTTTTGCATTTTCAAAGCAAAGCACATTTTGTATTTTCAAAGCAAACCACCTTTTGCATTTTCAAAGCAAACCACCTTTTACATTTTTAAAGCAAACGAACATTTGCATTTTGGAAACAAACGACCTTTTGCATTTCCAAAGCAAACCACCTTTTGCATTTTCAAAACAAACCAGCTTTTGCATTTTCAAAGCAAACCACCTTTTGCATTTTCAAAGCAAACCACCTTTTGCATTTTCAAAGCAAACCACCTTTTGCATTTTCAAAACAAACCACCTTTTGTATTTTCAATACAAACCACCTTTTGCATTTTCAAAGCAAACCACCTTTTGCATTTTCAAAGCAAACCACCTTTTGCATTTTCAAAGCAAACCACCTTTTGCATTTTCAAAGCAAACCACCTTTTGCATTTTCAAAACAAACCACCTTTTGCATTTTCAAAGCAATTTTTTTTCGCATTTTCAAAGCAAACCACCTTTTGCATTTTCAAAGCAAACCACCTTTTGCAATTTCAAAGCAAAGCACCTTTTGCCTTTTGAAAGCAAACCACTTATAGCATTTACAAAGCAAAGCACCTTTTGCATTTTCAAACCAAACCACTTTTTTGCATTTTCAAAGCAAATCACCTTTTGCATTTTCAAAGCCCACCACCTTTTGCATCTTCAAACTAAACCACCTTTTGCATTTTCATTGCAAACCAGCAAACCACCTTTTGCATTTTCAAAGCAAACCAATTTTTGCATTTTCAAAGCAAACCACATTTAGCATTTTCAAAGCAAACCACATTTAGCATTTTCAAAGCAAATCACCTTTTGCATTTTCAAAGCAAACCGCCTTTTCCATTTTCAAACTAAAACACCTTTTGCATTTTCAATGCAAACAGCAAACCACCTTTTGCATTTTCAAAGCAAACCACGCTTTGAATTTTCAAAGCAAACCACCTTTTGCATTTCAAAGCAAACCACGTTTTGCATTTTCAAAGCAAACCACTTTTTGCAATTTCAAAGCAAACAACCTTTTGCATCTTCAATGCAAGCCACCTTATGCATATTCAAAGCAAACCACCTAGTCTAAGCAAACCACCTTTTGCATTTTCATGGCAAACCACCTTTGCATTTTCGAAGCAAATCACCTTTTGCATTTTCAAAGCAAAGCACATTTTGTATTTTCAAAGCAAACCACCTTTTGCATTTTCAAAGCAAACCACCTTTTGCATTTTTAAAGCAAACGACCATTTGCATTTTGGAAACAAACGACCTTTTGCATTTCCAAAGCAAACCACCTTTTGCATTTTCAAAACAAACCACCTTTTGTATTTTAAATACAAACCACCTTTTGCATTTTCAAAGAAACAACATTTTGCATTTTCAAAGCAAACCACATTTAGCATTTTCAAAGCAAATCACCTTTTGCATTTTCAAAGCAAACCAACTTTTCCATTTTCAAACTAAAACACCTTTTGCATTTTCAATGCAAACAGCAAACCACCTTTTGCATTTTCAAAGCAAACGACCTTTTGCATTTTCAAAGCAAACCACCTTTTGCATTTTCAAAGCAAACCACGCTTTGAATTTTCAAAGCAAACCACCTTTTGCATTTCAAAGCAAACCACGTTTTACATTTTCAAAGCAAACCACTTTTTGCAATTTCAAAGCAAACAACCTTTTGCATCTTCAATGCAAGCCACCTTATGCATTTTCAAAGCAAACCACCTAGTCTAAGCAAACCACCTTTTGCATTTTCATGGCAAGCCACCTTTGCATTTTCAAAGCAAATCACCTTTTGCATTTTCAAAGCAAAGCACATTTTGTATTTTCAAAGCAAACCACCTTTTGCATTTTCAAAGCAAACCACCTTTTACATTTTTAAAGCAAACGAACATTTGCATTTTGGAAACAAACGACCTTTTGCATTTCCAAAGCATACCACCTTTTGCATTTTCAAAACAAACCAGCTTTTGCATTTTCAAAGCAAACCACCTTTTGCATTTTCAAAGCAAACCACCTTTTGCATTTTCAAAGCAAACCACCTTTTGCATTTTCAAAACAAACCACCTTTTGTATTTTCAATACAAACCACCTTTTGCATTTTCAAAGCAAACCACCTTTTGCATTTTCAAAGCAAACCACCTTTTGCATTTTCAAAGCAAACCACCTTTTGCATTTTCAAAGCAAACCACCTTTTGCATTTTCAAAACAAACCACCTTTTGCATTTTCAAAGCAATTTTTTTTCGCATTTTCAAAGCAAACCACCTTTTGCATTTTCAAAGCAAACCACCTTTTGCAATTTCAAAGCAAAGCACCTTTTGCCTTTTGAAAGCAAACCACTTATAGCATTTACAAAGCAAAGCACCTTTTGCATTTTCAAACCAAACCACTTTTTTGCATTTTCAAAGCAAATCACCTTTTGCATTTTCAAAGCCCACCACCTTTTGCATCTTCAAACTAAACCACCTTTTGCATTTTCATTGCAAACCAGCAAACCACCTTTTGCATTTTCAAAGCAAACCAATTTTTGCATTTTCAAAGCAAACCACATTTAGCATTTTCAAAGCAAACCACATTTAGCATTTTCAAAGCAAATCACCTTTTGCATTTTCAAAGCAAACCGCCTTTTCCATTTTCAAACTAAAACACCTTTTGCATTTTCAATGCAAACAGCAAACCACCTTTTGCATTTTCAAAGCAAACCACGCTTTGAATTTTCAAAGCAAACCACCTTTTGCATTTCAAAGCAAACCACGTTTTGCATTTTCAAAGCAAACCACTTTTTGCAATTTCAAAGCAAACAACCTTTTGCATCTTCAATGCAAGCCACCTTATGCATATTCAAAGCAAACCACCTAGTCTAAGCAAACCACCTTTTGCATTTTCATGGCAAACCACCTTTGCATTTTCGAAGCAAATCACCTTTTGCATTTTCAAAGCAAAGCACATTTTGTATTTTCAAAGCAAACCACCTTTTGCATTTTCAAAGCAAACCACCTTTTGCATTTTTAAAGCAAACGACCATTTGCATTTTGGAAACAAACGACCTTTTGCATTTCCAAAGCAAACCACCTTTTGCATTTTCAAAACAAACCACCTTTTGTATTTTAAATACAAACCACCTTTTGCATTTTCAAAGAAACAACATTTTGCATTTTCAAAGCAATTTTTTTTCGCATTTTCAAAACAAACCAGATTTTGCATTTTCAAACCAAACCACCTTTTGCAATTTCAATGCAACCCAGCAAACCACCGTTTGCATTTTCAAAGCAAACCACTTTTTGCATTTTCAAAGCAAACCAGTTTTAGCATTTTCAAAGCAAACCACCTTTTGCATTTTCAAGCAAACCGCATTTTTGCATTTTCAAAGCAAACCCCCTTTAACATTTTCAAAGCAAACTACCTTTTGCACTTTCAAAGCAAACGACCTTTTGCATTTTCAAAGCAAACGACCTTTTGCATTTTCAAAGCAAATCACCTGTTGCATTTTCAAAGCCCACCACCTTTTGCATTTTCAAAGCAAACCACTTTTTGCATTTTCAAAGCAAACCACATTTAGCATTTTCAAAGCAAATCACCTTTTGCATTTTCAAAGCAAACCACCTTTTGCATTTTCAAATAAAACACCTTTTGCATTTTCAATGCAAACAGCAAACCACCTTTTGCATTTTCAAAGCAAACCACTTTTTGCATTTTCAAAGCAAACCACATTTTGAATTTTCAAAGCAAACCACCTTTTGCATTTCAAAGCAAACCACGTTTTGCATTTTCAAAGCAAACCACTTTGTGCAATTTCAAAGCAAACAACGTTATGCATTTTCAATGCAAACCACCTAATGCATTTTCAAAGCAAACCACCTTTTGCATTTTCATGGCAAACCACCTTTTGCATTTTCAAAGCAAATCACCTTTTGCATTTTCAAAGCAAAGCACATTTTGTATTTTCAAAGCAAACCACCTTTTGCATTTTCAAAGCAAACCACCTTTTGCATTTTCAAAGCAAACCACGTTTTGCATTTTCAAAGCAAACCACTTTTGCATTTTCAAAGCAAACCACTTTTAGCAATTTCAAAGCGAACCACCTTTTATATTTTCAAAGCAAACCACCTTATGCATTTTCAAAGCAAACCACCTTTTCAAAGCGAACCACCATTTGCATTTTCAAAGCAAACCATCTTTTGCATTTTCAAAGCAAACCTTTTTGCATTTTCAAAGCCAACCATCTTTTGCATTTTCAAAGCAAACCACCTTACGCATTTTCAAAGCAAACCACCTTTACAAAGCAAACCACATTTTGCATTTTCAAACCAAACCACCTTTTGCATTTTCAAAGCAAACCACCTTTTGCATTTTCAAAGCAAACCACCTTTTGCATTTTCAAAACAAACCACCTTTTGCATTTTCAGCACCATCTCTCCACTAAGTCACGGAATGAGCGGCAATTTTGCGGGAATTTAGCATTAAACACAGTCCTGATCTAATAAAACGTTTATTCACTGTTTTTCCTTCCAAAAACGGTTGCACAGCAAGCCACATTTAAAACGCAAGCCACATTAAAACGCAAGCCACATTTATAAAGCAAATCACATTTTAAAATATAGGCACAGCTTAGCGGCACAGTCAAAAGGCACAGTTTTCAATTAGCGGCACCGTCACACTTTTCAATTAGCGGCACTGTCAAGAGGCACACTTTTCAATTAGCGACACCGTCAAAAGACACTCTTTTCAATTAGCGGCACAGTCAAAAGGCACACTTTTAAATTAGAGGCACAGTCAAAAGGCACGTAAAAACATTTATTCCTTCCAAACACAGTTCCAAATAAACCACATAAAAGCACATAAAACCACACTCACAGTTTAGGGGACATGTGTTCAGTGATCAGTTTATTCACTGCTCAGACTGAGAGTCGTGAACTCTCCCTCCCCCATCTTGCAGCGACTGCGGCAATTCCACACTTCCGGGTTTAGAGTCCCCCCCCTCGCACCGGATGGGGCGTGTCCTCCATGGCATGATTGACAGGAGAGAGAATTTCAACATTATTTAAACATTTATAAGTCTTATATTTTTCATCTATGGCCCTGACAGCTGGAGGGGGACTGAGTAATATGGCCAAAAATCGAAGCCGTGAGTGGAAGTGATTTTTCTAAAACCAATATACAGTGCAAACAGGAAGTGGTCAAGACTTGACTTTGAATCACTTGCCTATGCATTTTCAAAGCAACCGCACTTGCCTTTGCATTTTCAAAGCAACCGCACTTGCCTTTGCATTTTCAAACCAAACGCACTTGCCCTTACATTTTAAAAGCAACCTCACTTGCTTTTGCATTTTCAAAGCAAATCACCTTTTGCATTTTCATGGCAAACCACCTTTTGCATTTTCAAAGCAAACCACCTTATGCATTTTCAAAGCAAACCACCTTTTCAAAGCGAACCACCATTTGCATTTTCAAAACAAACCATCTTTTGCATTTTCAAAGCAAACCTTTTTGCATTTTCAAAGCCAACCATCTTTTGCATTTTCAAAGCTAACCACCTTATGCATTTTCAAAGCAAACCACCTTTTCAAAGCAAACCACATTTTGCATTTTCAAACCAAACCACCTTTTGCATTTTCAAAGCAAACCACCTTTTGCATTTTCAAAGCAAACCACCTTTTGCATTTTCAAAACAAACCACCTTTTGCATTTTCAGCACCATCTCTGCACTGTCACGGAATGAGCGGCAATTTTGCGGGAATTTTGCATTAAACACAGTCCTGATCTAATAAAACGTTTAATCACTGTTTTTCCTTCCAAAAACGGTTGCACAGCAAGCCAGATTTAAAACGCAAGCCACATTAAAACGCAAGCCACATTTATAAAGCAAATTACATTTTAAAATATAGGCACAGCTTAGCGGCACAGTCAAAAGGCACAGTTTTCAATTAGCGGCACCGTCAAAAGGCACACTTTTCAATTAGCGGCACAGTCAAGAGGCACACTTTTCAATTAGCGACACCGTCAAAAGGCACTCTTTTCAATTAGCGGCACATTCAAAAGGCACGTAAAAACATTTATTCCTTCCAAACACAGTTCCAAATAAACCACATAAAAGCACATAAAACCACACTCACAGTTTAGCGGACTTGTGTTCAGTGATCACTTTATTCACTGCTCAGACTGAGAGTCGTGAACTCTCCCTCCCCATCTTGCAGCGACTGTGGCAATTCCACACTTCCGGGTTTATAGTCCCCCCCCTCCCACCGGATGGGGCGTGTCCTCCATGGCAGGATTGACAGGAGAGAGAATTTCAACATTATTTAAACATTTATAAGTCTTATATTTTTCATCTATGGCCCTGACAGCTGGAGGGGGACTGAGTAATATGGCCAAAAATCGAAGCCGTGAGTGGAAGTGATTTTTCTAAAACCAATATACAGTGCAAAGAGGAAGTGGTCAAGATTTGACTTTGAATCACTTGCCTATGCATTTTCAAAGCAACCGCACTTGCCTTTGCATTTTCAAAGCAACCGCACTTGCCTTTGCATTCTCAAACCAAACGCACTTGCCTTTACATTTTAAAAGCAACCTCACTTGCCTTTGCATTTTCAAAGCAAATCACCTTTTGCATTTTCATGGCAAACCACCTTTTGCATTTTCAAAGCAAATCACGTTCTGCATTTTCAAAGCAAAGCACATTTTGTATTTTCAAAGCAAACCACCTTTTGCATTTTCAAAGCAAACCACCTTTTGCATTTTCAAAGCAAACCACTTTTTGCAATTTCAAAGCGAACCACCTTTTGCATTTTCAAAGCAATTTTTTTTCGCATTTTCAAAGCAAACCACCTTTTGCATTTTCAAAGCAAACCACCTTTTGCAATTTCAAAGCAAAGCACCTTTTGCCTTTTCAAAGCAAACCACTTATAGCATTTACAAAGCAAACCACCTTTTGCATTTTCAAACCAAACCACTTTTTTGCATTTTCAAATCAAACCACATTTCACATTTTCAAAGCAAACTACCTTTTGCACTTTCAAAGCAAACGACCTTTTGCATTTGCAAAGCAAATCACCTTTTGCATTTTCAAAGCTCACCACCTTTTGCATCTTCAAAGTAAACCACCTTTTGCATTTTCATTGCAAACCAGCAAACCACCTTTTGCATTTTCAAAGCAAACCACTTTTTGCATTTTCAAAGCAAACCACATTTAGCATTTTCAAAGCAAATCACCTTTTGCATTTTCAAAGCAAACCACCTTTTCCATTTTCAAACTAAAACACCTTTTGCATTTTCAATGCAAACAGCAAACCACCTTTTGCATTTTCAAAGCAAACGACCTTTTGCATTTTCAAAGCAAACCACCTTTTGCATTTTCAAAGCAAATCACCTTTTGCATTTTCAAAGCCCACCACCTTTTGCATTTTCAAAGCAAACCACTTTTTGCATTTTCAAAGCAAACCACATTTACCATTTTCAAAGCAAATCACCTTTTGCATTTTCAAAGCAAACCACCTTTTGCATTTTCAAATAAAACACCTTTTGCATTTTCAATGCAAACAGCAAACCACCTTTTGCATTTTCAAAGCAAACCACTTTTTGCATTTTCAAAGCAAACAACATTTTGAATTTTCAAAGCAAACCACCTTTTGCATTTCAAAGCAAACCATGTTTTGCATTTTCAAAGCAAACCACTTTGTGCAATTTCAAAGCAAACAACGTTATGCATTTTCAATGCAAACCACCTAATGCATTTTCAAAGCAAACCACCTTTTGCATTTTCATGGCAAACCACCTTTTGCATTTTCAAAGCAAATCACCTTTTGCATTTCCAAAGCAAAGCACATTTTGTATTTTCAAAGCAAACCACCTTTTGCATTTTCAAAGCAAACCACCTTTTGCATTTTCAAAGCAAACCACCTTTTGCATTTTCAAAGCAAACCACTTTTTGCAATTTCAAAGCGAACCACCTTTTATATTTTCAAAGCAAACCACCTTATGCATTTTCAAAGCAAACCACCTTTTCAAAGCGAGCCACCATTTGCATTTTCAAAGCAAACCATCTTTTGCATTTTCAAAGCAAACCTTTTTGCATTTTCAAAGCTAACCATCTTTTGCATTTTCAAAGCAAACCACCTGATGCATTTTCAAAGCAAACCACCTTTTCAAAGCAAACCACCTTTTGCATTTTCAAAGCAAACCACGTTTTGCATTTTCAAAGCAAACCACCTTTTGCATTTTCAAAACAAACCACCTTTTGCATTTTCAAAGCAATTTTTTTTCGCATTTTCAAAGCAAACCACCTTTTGCATTTTCAAAGCAAACCACCTTTTGCAATTTCAAAGCAAAGCACCTTTTGCCTTTTGAAAGCAAACCACTTATAGCATTTACAAAGCAAACCACCTTTTGCATTTTCAAACCAAACCACTTTTTTGCATTTTCAAATCAAACCACATTTCACATTTTCAAAGCAAACTACCTTTTGCACTTTCAAAGCAAACGACCTTTTGCATTTTCAAAGCAAATCACCTTTTGCATTTTCAAAGCCCACCACCTTTTGCATCTTCAAACTAAACCACCTTTTGCATTTTCATTGCAAACCAGCAAACCACCTTTTGCATTTTCAAAGCAAACCAATTTTTGCATTTTCAAAGCAAACCACATTTAGCATTTTCAAAGCAAACCACATTTAGCATTTTCAAAGCAAATCACCTTTTGCATTTTCAAAGCAAACCACCTTTTCCATTTTCAAACTAAAACACCTTTTGCATTTTCAATGCAAACAGCAAACCACCTTTTGCATTTTCAAAGCAAACCACCTTTTGCATTTTCAAAGCAAACCACCTTTTGCATTTTCAAAGCAAACCACGCTTTGAATTTTCAAAGCAAACCACCTTTTGCATTTCAAAGCAAACCACGTTTTGCATTTTCAAAGCAAATCACTTTTTGCAATTTCAAAGCAAACAACCTTTTGCATCTTCAATGCAAGCCACCTTATGCATATTCAAAGCAAACCACCTAGTCTAAGCAAACCACCTTTTGCATTTTCATGGCAAACCACCTTTGCATTTTCGAAGCAAATCACCTTTTGCATTTTCAAAGCAAAGCACATTTTGTATATTCAAAGCAAACCACCTTTTGCATTTTCAAAGCAAACCACCTTTTGCATTTTTAAAGCAAACGACCATTTGCATTTTGGAAACAAACGACCTTTTGCATTTCCAAAGCAAACCACCTTTTGCATTTTCAAAAAAAACCAGCTTTTGCATTTTCAAAGCAAACTACCTTTTGCATTTTCAAAGCAAACCACCTTTTGCATTTTCAAAGTAAACCACCTTTTGCATTTTCAAAACAAACCACCTTTTGTATTTTAAATACAAACCACCTTTTGCATTTTCAAAGAAACAACATTTTGCATTTTCAAAGCAATTTTTTTTCGCATTTTCAAAACAAACCAGCTTTTGCATTTTCAAAGCAAACCACCTTTTGCAATTTCAATGCAACCCAGCAAACCACCTTTTGCATTTTCAAAGCAAACCACTTTTTGCATTTTCAAAGCAAACCAGTTTTAGCATTTTCAAAGCAAACCACCTTTTGCATTTTCAAGCAAACCGCATTTTTGCATTTTCAAAGCAAACCCCCTTTAACATTTTCAAAGCAAACTACCTTTTGCACTTTCAAAGCAAACGACCTTTTGCATTTTCAAAGCAAACGACCTTTTGCATTTTCAAAGCAAATCACCTTTTGCATTTTCAAAGCCCACCACCTTTTGCATTTTCAAAGCAAACCACATTTAGCATTTTCAAAGCAAATCACCTTTTGCATTTTCAAAGCAAACCACCTTTTGCATTTTCAAATAAAACACCTTTTGCATTTTCAATGCAAACAGCAAACCACCTTTTGCATTTTCAAAGCAAACCACTTTTTGCATTTTCAAAGCAAACCACATTTTGAATTTTCAAAGCAAACCACCTTTTGCATTTCAAAGCAAACCACGTTTTGCATTTTCAAAGCAAACCACTTTGTGCAATTTCAAAGCAAACAACGTTATGCATTTTCAATGCAAACCACCTAATGCATTTTCAAAGCAAACCACCTTTTGCATTTTCATGGCAAACCACCTTTTGCATTTTCAAAGCAAATCACCTTTTGCATTTTCAAAGCAAAGCACATTTTGTATTTTCAAAGCAAACCACCTTTTGCATTTTCAAAGCAAACCACCTTTTGCATTTTCAAAGCAAACCACGTTTTGCATTTTCAAAGCAAACCACTTTGTGCAATTTCAAAGCAAACAACGTTATACATTTTCAATGCAAACCACCTAATGCATTTTCAAAGCAAACCACCTTTTGCATTTTCATGGCAAACCACCTTTTGCATTTTCAAAGCAAACCACCTTTTCAAAGCGAACCACCATTTGCATTTTCAAAGCAAACCATCTTTTGGATTTTCAAAGCAAACCTTTTTGCATTTTCAAAGCTAACAATCTTTTGCATTTTCAAAGCAAACCACCTTATGCATTTTCAAAGCAAACCACCTTTTCAAAGCAAACCACCTTTTGCATTTACAAAGCAAACCACCTTTTGCATTTTCAAAGCAAACCACCTTTTGCATTTTCAAAACAAACCACCTTTTGCATTTTCAAAGCAATTATATTTCGCATTTTCAAAGCAAACCACCTTTTGCAATTTCAAAGCAAACCACCTTTTGCAATTTCAAAGCAAAGCACCTTTTGCATTTTCAAAGCAAACCACTTATATCATTTACAAAGCAAACGACCTTTTGCATTTTCAAACCAAACCACTTTTTTGCATTTTCAAATCAAACCACATTTAACATTTTCAAAGCAAACTACCTTTTGCACTTTCAAAGCAAACGACCTTTTGCATTTTCAAAGCAAACCACTTTTTGCATTTTCAAAGCAAACCACATTTAGCATTTTCAAAGCAAATCACCTTTTGCATTTTCAAAGCAAACCACCTTTTCCATTTTCAAACTAAAACACCGTTTGCATTTTCAATGCAAACAGCAAACCACCTTTTGCATTGGCAAAGCAAACGACCTTTTGCATTTTCAAAGCAAACCACCTTTTGCATTTTCAAAGCAAACCACGCTTTGAATTTTCAAAGCAAACCACCTTTTGCATTTCAAAGCAAACCACGTTTTGCATTTTCAAAGCAAACCACTTTTTGCAATTTCAAAGCAAACAACCTTTTGCATCTTCAATGCAAGCCACCTTATGCATTTTCAAAGCAAACCACCCAGTCTAAGCAAACCACCTTTTGCATTTTCATGGCAAACCACCTTTGCATTTTCAAAGCAAATCACCTTTTGAATTTTCAAAGCAAAGCACATTTTCTATTTTCAAAGCAAACCACCTTTTGCATTTTCAAAGCAAACCACCTTTTGCATTTTTAAAGCAAACGACCATTTGCATTTTGGAAACAAACGACCTTTTGCATTTCCAAAGCAAACCACCTTTTGCATTTTCAAAACAAACCACTTTGGGGCATTTTTATACCAAACCACCTATTGCATTTTCAAAGCAAAACACCTTTTACATTTTCAAAGCAAACCACCATTTGCATTTTCAAAGCAAACCAACATTTCCATTTTAAAACCAAACCACCTTTTGCATTTTAAAACCAAAACACCTTTTGCATTTTAAAAGCAAACCATCTTTTGCATTTTCAAAGCAAACGACCTTTTGCATTTTCAAAGCAAACCACCTTTTGCATTTTCAAAGCAAACCACGCTTTGAATTTTCAAAGCAAACCACCTTTTGCATTTCAAAG
The DNA here is from genome assembly GCA_038087875.1 of Malacoraja senta. Lineage (NCBI taxonomy): Eukaryota > Metazoa > Chordata > Chondrichthyes > Rajiformes > Rajidae > Malacoraja > Malacoraja senta. The sequence goes on along the minus strand of JAXLNO010005185.1, from coordinate 34,812 downwards.
CAAACCACGTTTTGCATTTTCAAAGCAAACCACTTTTTGCAATTTCAAAGCAAACAACCTTTTGCATCTTCAATGCAAGCCACCTTATGCATATTCAAAGCAAACCACCTAGTCTAAGCAAACCACCTTTTGCATTTTCATGGCAAACCACCTTTGCATTTTCGAAGCAAATCACCTTTTGCATTTTCAAAGCAAAGCACATTTTGTATATTCAAAGCAAACCACCTTTTGCATTTTCAAAGCAAACCACCTTTTGCATTTTTAAAGCAAACGACCATTTGCATTTTGGAAACAAACGACCTTTTGCATTTCCAAAGCAAACCACCTTTTGCATTTTCAAAAAAAACCAGCTTTTGCATTTTCAAAGCAAACTACCTTTTGCATTTTCAAAGCAAACCACCTTTTGCATTTTCAAAGTAAACCACCTTTTGCATTTTCAAAACAAACCACCTTTTGTATTTTAAATACAAACCACCTTTTGCATTTTCAAAGAAACAACATTTTGCATTTTCAAAGCAATTTTTTTTCGCATTTTCAAAACAAACCAGCTTTTGCATTTTCAAAGCAAACCACCTTTTGCAATTTCAATGCAACCCAGCAAACCACCTTTTGCATTTTCAAAGCAAACCACTTTTTGCATTTTCAAAGCAAACCAGTTTTAGCATTTTCAAAGCAAACCACCTTTTGCATTTTCAAGCAAACCGCATTTTTGCATTTTCAAAGCAAACCCCCTTTAACATTTTCAAAGCAAACTACCTTTTGCACTTTCAAAGCAAACGACCTTTTGCATTTTCAAAGCAAACGACCTTTTGCATTTTCAAAGCAAATCACCTTTTGCATTTTCAAAGCCCACCACCTTTTGCATTTTCAAAGCAAACCACATTTAGCATTTTCAAAGCAAATCACCTTTTGCATTTTCAAAGCAAACCACCTTTTGCATTTTGAAATAAAACACCTTTTGCATTTTCAATGCAAACAGCAAACCACCTTTTGCATTTTCAAAGCAAACCACTTTTTGCATTTTCAAAGCAAACCACATTTTGAATTTTCAAAGCAAACCACCTTTTGCATTTCAAAGCAAACCACGTTTTGCATTTTCAAAGCAAACCACTTTGTGCAATTTCAAAGCAAACAACGTTATGCATTTTCAATGCAAACCACCTAATGCATTTTCAAAGCAAACCACCTTTTGCATTTTCATGGCAAACCACCTTTTGCATTTTCAAAGCAAATCACCTTTTGCATTTTCAAAGCAAAGCACATTTTGTATTTTCAAAGCAAACCACCTTTTGCATTTTCAAAGCAAACCACCTTTTGCATTTTCAAAGCAAACCACGTTTTGCATTTTCAAAGCAAACCACTTTGTGCAATTTCAAAGCAAACAACGTTATACATTTTCAATGCAAACCACCTAATGCATTTTCAAAGCAAACCACCTTTTGCATTTTCATGGCAAACCACCTTTTGCATTTTCAAAGCAAACCACCTTTTCAAAGCGAACCACCATTTGCATTTTCAAAGCAAACCATCTTTTGGATTTTCAAAGCAAACCTTTTTGCATTTTCAAAGCTAACAATCTTTTGCATTTTCAAAGCAAACCACCTTATGCATTTTCAAAGCAAACCACCTTTTCAAAGCAAACCACCTTTTGCATTTACAAAGCAAACCACCTTTTGCATTTTCAAAGCAAACCACCTTTTGCATTTTCAAAACAAACCACCTTTTGCATTTTCAAAGCAATTATTTTTCGCATTTTCAAAGCAAACCACCTTTTGCAATTTCAAAGCAAACCACCTTTTGCAATTTCAAAGCAAAGCACCTTTTGCATTTTCAAAGCAAACCACTTATATCATTTACAAAGCAAACGACCTTTTGCATTTTCAAACCAAACCACTTTTTTGCATTTTCAAATCAAACCACATTTAACATTTTCAAAGCAAACTACCTTTTGCACTTTCAAAGCAAACGACCTTTTGCATTTTCAAAGCAAACCACTTTTTGCATTTTCAAAGCAAACCACATTTAGCATTTTCAAAGCAAATCACCTTTTGCATTTTCAAAGCAAACCACCTTTTCCATTTTCAAACTAAAACACCGTTTGCATTTTCAATGCAAACAGCAAACCACCTTTTGCATTGGCAAAGCAAACGACCTTTTGCATTTTCAAAGCAAACCACCTTTTGCATTTTCAAAGCAAACCACGCTTTGAATTTTCAAAGCAAACCACCTTTTGCATTTCAAAGCAAACCACGTTTTGCATTTTCAAAGCAAACCACTTTTTGCAATTTCAAAGCAAACAACCTTTTGCATCTTCAATGCAAGCCACCTTATGCATTTTCAAAGCAAACCACCCAGTCTAAGCAAACCACCTTTTGCATTTTCATGGCAAACCACCTTTGCATTTTCAAAGCAAATCACCTTTTGAATTTTCAAAGCAAAGCACATTTTGTATTTTCAAAGCAAACCACCTTTTGCATTTTCAAAGCAAACCACCTTTTGCATTTATAAAGCAAACGACCATTTGCATTTTGGAAACAAACGACCTTTTGCATTTCCAAAGCAAACCACCTTTTGCATTTTCAAAACAAACCACTTTGGGGCATTTTTATACCAAACCACCTATTGCATTTTCAAAGCAAAACACCTTTTACATTTTCAAAGAAAACCACCATTTGCATTTTCAAAGCAAACCAACATTTCCATTTTAAAACCAAACCACCTTTTGCATTTTAAAACCAAAACACCTTTTGCATTTTAAAAGCAAACCATCTTTTGCATATTAAAAGCAAGCCACCTTTTGCATTTTCAAAGCAAACACCTTTTGTATTTTCAAAGCAAACCACCTTTTGCATTTTCAAAGCAAAACACTTTTTGCTATTTCAAAACAAACCACCTTTTGCATTTTCAAAGCAAACCACCTTTTGCATTTTCAAAGCAAACCACTTTTTGGCATTTTTATACCAAACCACATTTTGCATTTTCAATGAAAACCATCATTTGCATTTTCAAAGCAAACCACCTTTTGCATTTTCAATGAAAACCAACATTTGCATTTTCAAAGCAAACCACCTTTTGCATTTTTAAAAGCAAACCACCTTTTGCATTTTCAAAGCAAACCACCATTTGCATATTAAAAGCAAGCCACTTTTTGCATTTTCAAATCAAACCACGTTTTGTATTTTCAAATCAAACCACATTTTGCATTTTCAAAGCAAACCAATTTTTTGCAATTTCAAAGTAAACCATCTTTTGCATTTTCAAAGCAAACCACCTTTTCCATTTTCAAGCAAACCATCTACTGCATTATAAAATCAAACCTTTTTGCATTTTCAAAGCAAACCACCTTTTGCATTTTCAAAGCAAACCACCTTTTCCATTTTCAAAGCAAACAACCTTTTGCATCTTCAATGCAAGCCACCTTATGCATATTCAAAGCAAACCACCTAGTCTAAGCAAACCACCTTTTGCATTTTCATGGCAAACCACCTTTGCATTTTCGAAGCAAATCACCTTTTGCATTTTCAAAGCAAAGCACATTTTGTATTTTCAAAGCAAACGACCTTTTGCATTTCCAAAGCAAACCACCTTTTGCATTTTCAAAAAAACCCAGCTTTTGCATTTTCAAAGCAAACCACCTTTTGCATTTTCAAAGCAAACCACCTTTTGCATTTTCAAAGTAAACCACCTTTTGCATTTTCAAAACAAACCACCTTTTGTATTTTAAATACAAACCACCTTTTGCATTTTCAAAGAAACAACATTTTGCATTTTCAAAGCAATTTTTTTTCGCATTTTCAAAACAAACCAGCGTTTGCATTTTCAAAGCAAACCACCTTTTGCAATTTCAATGCAACCCAGCAAACCACCTTTTGCATTTTCAAAGCAAACCACTTTTTGCATTTTCAAAGCAAACCAGTTTTAGCATTTTCAAAGCAAACCACCTTTTGCATTTTCAAGCAAACCGCATTTTTGCATTTTCAAAGCAAACCAGCTTTTTCATATTCAAAGCAAACCACCTTTGGCATTTTCAAAGCAAACCATCTACTGCATTTTTAAAGCAAACCTATTTGCATTTTCAAAGGAAACCACCTTTTGCATTTTCAATCCACCTTTTCCATTTTCAAAGTAAATCATCTACTGCTTTTTTAAAGCTAACCTTTTGCATTTTCAACCTAACCCTTTGCATTTTCAAAGCAAACCTTTTGCATTTTCAAAGCAAACCACCTTTTGCATTTTCAAAGCATACCATCTTTTCATTTTCAAAGCAAACCACCTTTTGCATTTCCATTAAAAAGCAGCTTTTGCATTTTCTATGCAAACCAGCAAACCACCTTTTGCATTTTCAAAGCAAACCACCTTTTACATTTTCAAAGCAAACCACCATTTGCATTTGCAAAGCAAACCACCTTTTGCATTTTCAAGGTAAACCACCTTTTGCATTTTCAAAACAAACCACCATTTGCATATTAAAAGCAAGCCACCTTTTGCATTTTCAAAGCAAACCACCTTTTGTATTTTCAAAGCAAACCACCTTTTGCATTTTCAAAGCAAACCACCTTTTCCATTTTCAAAGCAAACAATCTACTGCATTTTTAGCAAACCTTTTTGCATTTTCAAAGCAAACCACCTTTTGTATTTTCAAAGCAAACCACCTTTTGCATTTTCAAAGCAAACCACCTTTTGCATTTTCAATGCAAACCAGCAAACCAACTTTTGCATTTTCAAAGCAAATAACTTTTTGCATTATCAAAACAAATGACCTTTTGCATTTTCAAAGAAATCCACATTTTGCATTTTCAAAGCAAACCGCCTTTTGGCATTTCAAAGCAAACCATCTTTTGCATTTTCAAAGCAAACCACCATTTGCATTTTCAAAGCAAACCACCTTTTGCATTTTCAAAGCAAACCATGTTTTGCATTTTCAAAGCAAAGCACCATTTGCCCTTCAAAGCAAACCACTATTTGCATTTTCAAAGCAAACCTTTTGCATTTTCAGTAAACCCTTGTGCATTTTCAAAGCAAACCACCTTTTGCATTTTCAAAGAAAACCACCTTTTGCATTTTTAAAGCAAACCACATTTTGCATTTTCAAAGCAAACCTTTTGCATTTTCAAACAAAACCTTTTGCATTTCCAAATCAAATCTTTAGCATTTTCAAAGAAAACCAGCTTTTGCATTTTCAAAGTAAACCACATTTTGCATTTTCTAAGCAAAGCACCTTTTGCATTTTCAAAGAAAACCTTTTGTAATTTCAAAGCCATCCTTTTGCATTTCCAATCCAAACTACCTTTTGCTTTTCTAAACCAAACCACCATTTGCATTTTCAAACAAAACTACATTTTTACATTTTGAAAGAAAACCACCTTTTGCATTTTCAAAGCCAGCCACATTTTCCATAAAGCAAACCACCTTTTGCATTTTCAAACCAAACCACCTTTTGCATTTTCAAAGCAAACCCTTTGCATTTTCAAAGCAAACTTTTTGCATTCTCAAGGCAAACCACCTTTTGTATTTTCAAAGCAAACCACATTTTGCATTTTCAAAGCAAAACCACTTTTGCATTTTCAAAGCAAACCATTCTTGCATTTTCAAAGCAAACTAACAATTGCATTTTCAAAGAATACCACCTTTTGCATTTTCAAAGCAAACCTTTTGCATTTTCAAAGCAAACCTTTTGCATTTTCAAACCAAACCTTTTGCATTTTCAAACCAAATCTTTTGCATTTCAAAACCGAACCACCTTTTGCATTTTCAAAGCAAATCAATTTTTGCATTTTCAAAGGAAACCACCTTTTGCATTTTAAAAGTAAACCTTTTGCATTTTCAAACCAAACCTTTTGCAATTCCAAACCAGACCACCATTTGCATTTTCAAACCAAACCACCATTTGCGTTTTCAAAGCACACCTTTTGCATTTTCAAAGCAAACCTTTTGCAGTTTCAAACTGAAGTGGGCGCATGTGCGCAGGTGCGGGGCTCTTCTAGAGTGTGCGCATGTACAAGACTTTTCCGGAGTGTGCGCATGTGCGAGGTATTTCGGGCGGGAAAGGCCTGCGGAATCAGCCATGTTTGCCAGACGTTTCTGAGTTTATGTATTAAAGAAATAAGTTGCTTAAAGCTTAAATAAAGTTAAGTAAATTTTGAGTAGTGAAAAGTTTCATTTGCCTCGCAACAATATAAGCAACTTATCTTAGCAGTCCGACTTGGGATGGAGAAACTATTGAAACCACAACGCTTGGATCTGGATCCCAACTCACCTGCTACTGCAAAGGAATGGAAGCACTGGCTTCGTATATTAAATAACTTCTTTGATGAGTGTGGCAATGATGCACCAGACAGACTCAAGACATTAATAAGCTTCGTCTCTTCTGATGTATATGATTACATAGTGGAATGTACAACTTATGTTTCTGCTATTGATGTACTAAGCAGTCTCTTCGTTAAGACACCCAATGTGATATTCGCTCGGCACCTCCTTGGTACTCGGAAACAAAAACCTGGTGAGTCAATTGATGAATTTTCACAAGTACTTCAAAGACTTAGTAAAGACTGTCCATTCAAAGTAGTTACGGCTGATCAATATCGACAGGAACTTATTCGAGACTCTTTTATCAATGGTTTGGCATCGCCTTTAATACGACAGAAACTATTAGAAAACAAAACCTTGGCTTTACAGTCAGCTTACAATCAAGCTTATTAGACTTGGCTCAGAAACATTGTGATGCATATGACTCATCTAATGTGTATTCTGCTGCAACTACTACAAAAGAATTTCACCCAAGTACTAATATGGAGCAAGCTGAAACAATTTCTACTGATAAAGTAGACCTTGCTGCAGTATATCATTATTCAAAAAGGAAGTGTTACTTTTGCGGGGGTAATATTCATAAGAGAGAGAGATGCCCTGCTCAAGAGGCAACTTGTAATAGTTGTGGCAAGAAGGGACATTTTTCTAGAGTATGCAAGTCCAAAGCAACTACTAAAAGTGTGACTGCTGCCATGTATATGCCTTCTTTATGTGTAATTATAGCTGCATTTCCTCAGAGCTTGTCTCATGCAGCTACAACGGTATCCATCAATGGCCATACACTTAATGTACTACTTGATTCTGGCAGTTCAGAACGTTTTATAAGTGAACAAGTTGTGTCTCGACTAAATCTAACTATAATTCCTTCAAATAGAGAAATCTCGATGGCTCTGACAACTCTCAATACTCAAGTTATTGGATCTTGTATTGTAGACTTTATTCTGAACAAAACTAGCTATAAATCTGTATGTCTTGGTATTTTGAAAAATTTGTGTAGGGATATAATTCTAGGTCAGGATTTTCAGAAACAGCACAGATCACTTCAAATAATGTCTGAAGGAACTATGCCTGATCTTGTATTGTCAAAGCCACCAGTATTGTGTGTTTTTTCTGCTGCATCTTTTGAATGTCCTTCATTATTCACTAATTTATCCTCCAAGTGCAAGCCAATTGCTACAAAATCAAGACATTTTAGTAAAGATGATAGGAACTTTATCAACACAGAAGTAACTAATCTTTTACAAGAAGGTATCATAGAACCCAGCTCTTCCCCTTGGAGGGCACAAGTTGTCGTGGTTAAGGACCCCTTGGAGAGACATAGAAAGAGACTCTGCATTGATTACTCTATAAACCAGTTCATGGATCTTGATGCATATCCACTACCTCGTATAGAAGAGATTATCAATACATTAGCTAATTATAAGATATTCTCTACTTTTGACTTAAAAAGTGCTGACTACCAAATTCCTTTGAAGGAATCAGAGAAGAAATACACTGCGTTTGAAGCAAATGGGAAATTATATCACCACTGCAGAGTTCCTTTTGGTGTAACTAATGGCGTGGCTGTTTTTCAGAGAGAGATGGACAAACTTGTTGAACAAGAAAACCTTAAAGATACTTTCCCTTATCTTGATAATTTAACTATTGCTGGAAAAGACCAAGCTGAACATGATGAAAATGTACAACGGTTTTTAGATGTTGTACATTCTAAACATCTAACATTAAATGAGGCAAAGTTAATAACATCAGTGTCAACAATTAATATTCTTGGTTATTGGGATGGAAATGATATAATCCAGCCTGATCCAGAAAGACTCTGCCCACTCCAAGAGATCCCTGTTCCAGTCACATTACACTCTCTACGAAGGGTTCTTTGGATGTTTGCATATTATGCTCAATGGACACCAAATTTTGCTGACAAAATTCAACCTTTGATTAGAACAAAATCTTTCCCCCTTGACTATACAGCAATTGGTGCCTTTACTTCTTTAAAGAAACAATTAGAATCTGCGACATTACACGCCATCGATGAGGATCTCCCCTTTGTTGTTGAATGTGATGCCTCTGATTTGGCAGTATCAGCAACATTAAATCAAGGAGGACGACCAGTGGCTTTCATGTCACGTACTCTCCAAGGTATTGAATTGCACTACCCTCCCGTCGAAAAGGTAGCTACACCAATTATTGAAGCAGTGAGGAAATTGAGTCATTTCCTTGCTCGCCAGCACTTCACTTTGATAACAGATCAGCGTTCAGTAGCTTTTATGCTGGATAATCGGAAACGAACGAAGATTAAAAACAGTAACATTCATGAATGGAGGATTGAATTATCTGCATATAGTTATTCAATTGAGTACCGCCCTGGTAAGGATAATGTTGCTCCAGATACATTAACTCCAGCATTTTGTGCCTCTGTTCATTCTTCTGCACTCACTGATCTTCACAATGGGCTGTGTCATCCTGGAATCACACATTTGTTGCACTATGTTCCTTCCAAAAACGTACCTTTCTCTACAGAAGATGTTGTGAGGAAGGGGTTAATAGGTATAGTTGATTTAGACTAAGAACCCTTTGTATTGTAGAGAGTAGATGAGCTTCAAGGATGAGAAAAAGGAGATAGCGACAGTCCAGGAAGAACTGGGGTAAAGGGCATGAACAACTCTCTAGTGCGCATGGGTAATGAGACAAATGAATATTGCAAACACGCCCATCATCACAAGATGTCTGATTTAAATGTACATGCGATGTATGATGTGGGAGGCACCGGGGGCGGGACCGGTAGATTGTGCACCTCAGTGCTCTGATTTGAAAGGAGCCCGAAGGGGAGGAATAAAGATGTAACAAATGTAAAATGATATGAATAAAAGAGAGTGGCTTTCCCGACCTCGGTGTGTCTCGACAGGGGAGGCACCCGACTCTGCAGACTTGCTAATAAATAAACTTGTTTCTCTCATTTCTCTAGCATCGTGATTGTGAGCACTCACTTTTTGCACCTCACAAGCCTGGGGGCTCGTCTTGGGATCGCCACTCCGGCCAGCTGGCGGTGGTATACGGGAGAAGGGACGGTGCACCCCGCTGATTCAGCGGCCCTGGACCCCTTGCTTGCCGTCAGCGGTTTGAGCGAGTGATATCCCAGACCAGAGATTAGAGAAACAAGTGGGAGTAGTTGGAAATCGCGAGGGGCCAAATCGAGTGATTCTTGTGCACAGGACCCGGGTAAGAAAACGACTATTAAGTACTACTCGGGCGATTAAATAGATCGGGGGAAATTCCGATCGCGAGGATGGGCAATGAAAACGGAAAGCCCAAAAGGGAGGGGAAGGGCGGTAAAGCCGCATTCTGCCTGATAGTCCGTTGGGGCGAATGCTGAGCCTCTGGGGGCAAGGAAATACCCAGGGATTTTATATATGTGATAATTATATTGTATTTGTAGACCACATTGTAAGAGTAAGTAAGTAAGTAAGTAAGTTTTATTAGAATCAAAAATGTCCACTGTAGGTAGGTGTATGTTCCTTTAAATAAATTAGGTCATGGTGAAAGGCGATGAACAGCTGTAAGATAACGATTAACTGTTTGTATCCTCGTAACCTAGAAGGGGAAGTTGTAAAATCAGCTTTTGGTTTTTCTGATGTTCTTTTAGATTTCTAGTCAGTAAAGTTAATTTGGAAAATTGTTACTAGTGCTAGGAATTGGACATTTAAAATAGTGGTGAATATGGATTGAAATAATTGGAAATAAGTTCATTGGTAAACATTCAAGTTTAGAAAGGAAGGAGAGAGAGGCAGTTAGGAGATAACAGAAGTAGAAAAACGACAGGCGTGAAACTAATAAAGCAGGAGGAGTCAGTGGAAGATTTAAAAAAGAAAGGTGAATGAATTTGCAAGGAGGCTAGAATATTTGAGAAGCAAGAAATTGAGTTTAGAATAAGAAAGAAGGCATACCAGAAAGGATTAAAGTTGGAAGCATTGGGATAAAGTGATGAGACTGCTTTAAAGAGAAAAGAGAAGGACAGACACAGATTATCCCTTGGGGCACCCATAAACTGAGAGGGCTAAAAAAACACCTCACCCTATATCCCTGATGGGGGAGGAAATGGATTAGGGCTTTGGAGGAGGAGAACGTGGGACGATTATTGACCATGGAAGATTTGAAGGCACTGTTGGTAAAAGTGACAGAACTACTGAAGATGGATGGTATAAACTGATGCGAACAATGTAATAAGCAATGGCATACTGTTTGACACAGTCAGGCAGAGGGTATGGCAGGCCCTCAGACAATGTAATCCAGCAGGCTATCTGGAAAACCAGCTGAAAAGGTGGGGAGTTGATTGATGAACATTATATTATGAACTACTGTGGTGGATGTCATTCTTCTTAAAGTCAAGCAGATTGGAGAAGGTGGTGAGATTGTCATTAATTTCCCACCCCCGATTCAGCGAACAGTTGGTCTCTGCGGTCGAGAAATATCGCAAAGATAGGAAAAAGACTTGCAAACCAGCAGGAGGAGCTGTTGTCAATAAACAATGGACCTGGTTGAAAAGACAAGTGAGTCCTATGACGGAACCAAGCAGGGCCAGAGAATTACATGCCAATAATGAATGTCTTTGGGGAACGTTTCCTCAAAAAGTCCTATCAGGAGTGAAATTAATCTGGATATAAGCCCTAACAGGACTGGGTCCCCAAGAGAGAAAAGGATTTAAAGGAGGATTTGTTGGTATTGTTCCATAAGTGAAAAGCGATGTAAGAGAGAGAGAGAGAGATTTTAAAAAATACTTCAGAATGTAGGACAGAGTATGATAACCTCGGGAAAAGGCAGGATATAGTTCAGACTAGATTAGGTATAAGCCCTGTAGTGTCGTTTATGATGAATAAGGTAATTAAGAGGTTTGGTAGACCTACAGAAATCAGCTTTCACAACGGATTGTTTTCATTTAGGGAGTAGCCAAGTTGGCGATAGAGACCCTTAGAGTAAAATACACATTTGGGTATGTAACACCTGCAGTCACAGGCATGGTGGAAAGAATAAATGGAACATTGAAGGTTAATATAAATAAGATTTGTTTAATTACAAAGTTGAATTGGATCGATGCCCTGCCATTGGCACTGAAGAGATGTTGCATGCAAACTAACCGAGCAGGTGGCACAATGGAGAGGTCCCTACAAGAGACCGAGTTTGGAACAGTTAAAGATAGAATTTAAAAAGTATATGAAACAGTTAATTATGATATACAAGTCTATTTATGAACAGGTAAAGTAAAAGCTGTTGGAGGTGGACCAGGAGGAAGGACCCTTTAAACCTGAAGACAAGGTGTATGTATGAGTTTTCTAAACTACCGACCGATGTTCAGGTAGAAGGTTGATATACCTGGTACCATTTCAATAATTACATGAGGGCCGTCCCGCAGGTACGAATAGATAATAGCCCTGAGGTAAGTGAACAGGAGGACAAAGATGTGAGAAAAGAATAGAGTTTTACCAAGAACGTTGTTTGACATCAGTGGTGGGCAAAATAATGGAAAGGATACTTAAGACAATATAAGAATTTGGATAAATAGGGTAGGATTAGGAAGAATTAGCATGGCTTTGCGATTGTGATGTTTGACTAATCTTGAATTTTTTGAAAAAGTTATTAGGGAAATTGATGAGGGTAAAGTGGTGGATGTTGTCTAGATGAACTTCAGTAAGGCCTTTGACAAGGATCAATAAGGAAATAAGGTTGGTTAAGAAGGGTTAGTAAGGAATAGCAAGATGAATTAAAAAGTGGCTGTATGGGAGATGTCAGAGAGCAATGGTGGATGGATGTTTGTCAGGTTGGAGGTCAGTGACTAGAGGGGTACCTCGGGGATGTGTGTTGGGTCCACTGTTGTTTGTCATGTGAATCAATAATCTGGATGTTGGTGTGGTAAAATAGATTAATAAGTATGTAGATGATACTAAGATAGGGGGTGTTGTGAATAATGAAGTAGATTTTAAAATTGTACAGAGAGATTTAGATCATTTGGAAGAGTGGGTTGAAACATGACAGATAGGTTTAATGTTGATAAGTGTGAGATGATACATCTTGGCAGGACAAATCAAAATTGAACCTACACGGTAAATGATTGTGAATTGAGGAATGAAGTTGAACAGAGGGATCTAGGAATAACTGTGCATGGTTCCCTGAAGGTGGAATTTCATGAAGATAGGATGGTAAAGAAAGATTTTGGTGTGTTGGCCTTTATAAATCAGAGCATTGTGTGTAGAAGTTGGGTTGTAATGTTAAATTGTACAAGGTATTGGTGAGGTCAATTGTGGAGTATGGTGTATAATTTTGGTAGGCATAATTATAGGAAAAAGGTCAACAAAATAGAGAGAGTGCAGAGGAGATCAATTAGAATGTTGCCTGGGTTTCAGCAACGAAGACACAGAGAAAGGTTGAACAAGTTAGGTCTTTATTATTTAGGAAAGATATAAGGGGTCCCAACAAATACAAGGGAATGATGTATTCCTAAGGAACTATTTACTGGCAGTATCTCGTTCTATTACAGAATTAAAAACCAAGGGGCTGCTGGCCCAGCGTCCCCATCTCGACTTTCCAATCCATTCTGTGAAAGCGGGGGACTGGGATCTTGTAACATCATGGAAGGAAGAAAAGATGCAACCCCGTTGGACTGGTCCATCTTTGGTACTAATGACCACGGAAACAGCAATGCGGACAAAAGAAAACGGGTGGACATACGCATGTCGAGTTAAGGGTCCTGTGGAGGCCCCACCAGACAATATCAGCCCGTGGACTGTGCGCAAAGGAGAGGAACCATTGACGTTAATATTTACCAAGAACCCGCGGGGAAAAATGAAGATTTCGTGTTGGTGGGTCGTGTGTTGGGTGGTTACCCAACTCGTGAGTAATATAACATGCATAAAAATCACAATACCACAGAATAGAAGATCCACCACCATCCCATTTGATGTATGTAAAGGAAAATGGTGCTGCGGCTATAGAATGTATGTATGCACCCATCCCTGTAAAGATTGGCACTACCAGTCCTCTTGGGGAGGAGGGGTTTGAGTGCTATACAAGAAATAACCCAAAGGGACAGGACATGGGGATGGTGCTCAACTGCAATCAGACGTATAACATTGGAGAACTCAATGAAGGAAGCCAACGACAAGAGAGAGGGGTGAAAGGATCATTCGGCACACACATATATATAGATGCGATAGGGGTGCCAAGAGAGGTACCTGATGAATTCAAAGCCAGAAACCAGATAGCTGCGGGCTTTGAGTCCATACTCTTCTGGTGGTCCACAATTAATAAAAATGTGGACTGGATCAACTACCTATACTACAATCAACAACGCTTTATAAAATACACTCGAGATGCGGTTGAAGGATTAGCGGAACAACTGACAGATACCAGCCTAATGGCCTGGCAAAATCGCATGGCCTTAGACATGCTACTGGCTGGAAGGTTCGACCAGCCCCGACGCGAAGTTCGATCGCCCGGCGCGAGGGAGCTGACATCCCTCCGATGCGGGAGCTTGATCGCCTCGGCACGGAGGGCCCGAACGCCGCTGGCTACGGGTGTCAAGATCATTCCGTCAACTGAGGCTCGAGGCCCACGACCGAGGAAGAACAAAGGGAAGGACTTGAACTTTATTTCGCCTTCCATCACAGTGAGGAATGTGTAGGAGTTACTGCGGTGAATGTTCATGTTAAAATGTGTTTTTGGGTGATCTGTTACTTTTAATTGTATGACTGACCTGGCCAATAAAATTCCTCGTATGTTGCAAAACATACTTGGCAAATAAAGTGTGGTTCTGATTCTGACTTATTTCTCATACCAGGGTTCATACACTTGGAACAGCTATAAATTCAAGGGCTTTCACGGTCCAAAAAATCCCATTTCCAAGGACCAAAATTTCAGTAAACATTGATGGTTTATCGGAGACGTATATCAATTGCTTGGTATTGGATGATTTGATTCTGTACCAAATAACAGCAAGTAAGAAGGTTGGCTGGTCGCCATGTAAGATTTGATTGAAAATCATGTTTTGCACATCTCTGGTACAAAGACCACAGCAGAAAAATCAACTTTCAACTCAAAGTTCCTTCGAAGTTATGAACCATTTATATAGCTCGAAACATTGCCAAAGGCCCATTGGAATTTGGAGTTGAGACCTTGTTTTCTGTTGTGTTACTTGTGTGATCTGATATACAGGCACTGATTTTCAGGGAAATCTGAGAAGGTGATCAGTCAATCCATTGGCCCATGTTGCACAGAATGACACTAAACTACATAATAATTAATTACACACAATAAAATAAATATAATAATAATAATAAACTTTATTTCAGACTCAAGGTCCAGACAAGGGGCAACATTACATAAAAATGCATTACAAATTTAAAAATATCATAAAGTACATATAAAATCTTAGTATATCACTTATAAAAGCATCATAAATTATATATTAAGAAAAAAAAACACAATGCATGAATTAAAATCCAGAATAAAAGAATGATCA
>JAXLNO010005185.1:0-15000 GCA_038087875.1 Malacoraja senta | reverse complement strand
CTCCATCTCTCCATTCTCTCCCCCCCCCTCTCTCTCTCCTCTCCTCTATCTTGCCCTCTCCCTGTCTCCTTTCTCTGTCTCTCTCCCTCTCCCATCTCCTCTGTCCCTCTCCTTTCTCGCTCTCTCTCTCTCTCTCCCCCTCCATCTCTCCTTCCCTCCCACCTTCCCCCTCTTTCACTCAAATCCTCATTTTTCACTCAATTTCTCTTTCCCTCCTCCCTCCCGCAGCCCACACCCCTCCATCTCACTCCCTCCATCTCTCTCCCTCTCTCTCTTTCCCTCTCCCTCTATCTCCCTCCCCTATTTCTCTCTCCTCTCCTTCCCTCTATCTATCTCCCCTCTCCTCTCCTCCCCTGCCCTCTATCTTTCCGTCTCCCTCTCTCCCATCTATCTTTCCCTCTCCCTCTCTCTCTCCTCTCCTCTCCTCTCCACCCTCCTCTCCTATCTCCCTCTCCTTTCTCTCTCTCCCTCTCTCTCTCTTACTCTCTATCTTTCCCGCTCCCTCTCTCCTTTCTTTTTCCCTCTCTCTGCCTCTCCTCTCCTGTATATTCCCTCTCCCTCTCCTTTCTCGCTCTCTCTCTCTCCTCTCTCTCATTCTCCTCTCCTCTCCTCTCCTCTCTCCCGCCTCTTTCTCTCTCTCTCTCTCTCTCTCCCCTCCATCTCTCCTTCCCTCCCTTCCACCTTCCCCCTCTCTTTCACTCAATTCTTCATTTCTCCCTCAATTTCTCCTTTCCTCCTTCCCTCCCTCTCCCAGCCCACACTCCTCCATCTCGCCCTCTCTCTCTCTCTCTCTCCTTCTCCCTCTCTCTCACTCCTGTCTGCAACGCGGACCAGAGAGAGACAAGGGGGCGGGTTCCTTCTCCCACCCTCTGACTGACGTCCCACTCCACCAATCACTTGCCGCTTCCGGCCATCTGCAAGTCCCGCCCCACCGCCCGGTTGAATGACGTCTCTCTCTGCCAATGGGGACGTCCGATCAGTCAGAGGGCCGGATGTCCTGCCCCGCCGTCCCCTCTGTGACATCACCGTTGCATTTCACATCTGAGGGGTTTTGCAAGATTATTGCAATCAATTTAATGCATTTCACATCCCGGGGGGTTGCAATATCACTAATGCGACGCATTTGCTGCACTTAACGTTGCAGGATGGTGCAAAGTTATTCCAACGCGATGCATTTGTTGCATTTAACATTTTTGAGCAGTTCTGCAAGATTAGTGCAAAGCGATTTATTGCATTGAACTTCCAAGCGGGGTTGGGGGGCAGGTTGCAATATTACTTGAATGCAACGTATTTGCTGCATTTAACGTTGCAGGAGGGTGCAAAGTTATTCCAATGCGATGCATTCGTTGCATTAAACATCTGAGGGGTTTTGCTCGATTATTGCAAAGCGATTTAATGCATTTAACTTCCGAGGGGGGGTTGCAATATCACTTGAATGCAGTCAAAAGGAATACACTTGGACTGCGATAACATCGAGGCTTGTCACCCCCTGCCCAGGAGAAAATCCAAAGAGGATAAAAATAGCGATGACAAACCAGCCATCATAATAAGGTTTGTCAACAGGAAATATAAAGTTAGTCTCCTAAAACAAGGAAGACAGTTGAAGGGAACAAAAGTATTTATGAATGAACACCTAACAAAACGAAATGCCGACATAGCCCGACAAGCACGATACCTTAAGAAACAGAAAAAAATACTAAATACCTGGACTGCAAACTGTAAAATCTTTATTAAATTAAATGGAACACCAGAGGAAGCCAAAGTGCTGGTCATTAGAGATATTGCAGACCTGGACAAATACCAATGATCATAAAACGGGATTGTGAGGTGAAATTTATTTACACACGCAACTATGGCATACACTGAAGGAATTCAGTCATTTACATCTGGAAATGGCAGTCAAGTAATTAAAATAATAAGCGAAAAGAAACAACTGAAGTTACAACCATTTGAATATACCGATCACAATTTACAGGATTTGGAATACGATATAGACCCGGACAATAATTTTTACTTTAATTCTAACGACAAAAATATCTGCTGTTACTACACAGAGGAACAGTATAATCAGAATATTAATGCAAAAGGCAAATTATCTATTATCCACTTTAATAGCAGGTGCCTCTATGCGAATTTCAATAGTATTAAAGAGTATTTACAACAATGTTTACAGCCATTCAATGTCATCGCAATATCTGAAACATGGATTAATCAGGAAAAGGGAATTGACTTTGAGATGGACGGATATGATTTCAATTACATCAATAGAAAAAATAAGGGGGGAGGAGGGGTAGCACTATATGTGGATACAACTCTGAATTATAAGGTAGTAGATAATATGACAACTGTGGTTGACAATCTGCATGAATGTATAACTATAGAAATAATTAATGGTGGAAATAAAAATGTAATCATTAGTTGTATATATAGGGCACCGGGGTCAAGTATTGAAATCTTCAGGGGCTGGATGGAGAGTATGTTTTCAACAACAAGTAGTAAATCAGTGTTTTTATGTGGAGATTTCAATATTGATCTACTAAATCCTAATCAACACAACCTTACAGAAGATTTTATTAATACTATGTACAGCATGAGTCTATTTCCTAAAATCACTAGACCGAGTAGAATTACTTCCCATTGCGCTACACTCATTGACAATATATTTAATAATGATGTGGAAAATAAAATAGTAAGTGGATTATTAATTAATGATATAAGTGACCATCTGCCAGTTTTTATAGTTTATGATAATATCCACAGGAACAACAAACCAAACAAATTAATAGAATATAGACGAGTGAGATCGGAGGAAGCTATCAATGCACTAAAAAAGGATCTATTGGCACAAAACTGGGATATAATATACCAAAAAAGAGACATTGATAGTGCTTATGAAACATTTATTGCTATGTTTGTCATTATATGATAAAAATTGTCCAATTAAGGAATATAATAGAAAATCAAAATATACTAAATGTCCATGGATTACAAAGGGATTACAAAATGCTTGTAAAAAAAACAATCCCTATACAGAGATTTTATAAGAGAGAGAACTAAAGATACAGAAAATAAATATAAAAAGTATAAAAATAAATTAACTTACATCATAAGAGAAAGCAAGAAAGATTATTATAAGAAGAAATTAGATGACAATAAAGACAATATAAAAAGAATATGGAGCATACTTAATAGCATTATTAGAAATGGTCCGGGGAGAACAAATTACCCGAAGTATTTTATTGATAAGGATAAGGAAAATTACAATATGGAAGATATAGCTAATAGCTTTAATAATTTTTTTGTAAATATTGGACCAGACCTGGCTAAACAAATCCCTGATTCAGGGACATCTGGAGAAACTCCTGAGAATTTAGTGGAGAGAAATCCCTGCTCTATGTTTCTTACGGCAGTAGAAGAAAAAGAACTGTTGGATATTGTCAAAACATGTAAAAATAAAAAGTCTACCGATTTCAATGACATTGACATGTCGCTAGTTAAGATGGTCATTGAGGGGATCTCCAAACCTTTAACATTCATCTGTAATTTATCCTTCCAAACCGGTACTTTTCCAATTCAAATGAAAATAGCAAAAATAATACCAATATACAAAACTGGGAACAAGCATCATTTTACAAACTATAGACCTGTTTCCTTACTCCCACAATTTTCCAAAATATTAGAAAAAATGTTTAATAATAGATTAGACAAATTTGTAGAAAATAATAAATTAATCACAGAAAGTCAATATGGATTCAGAACAAATAGATCAACATCACTTGCAATACTAGAATTAATTGAAGACATCACAAACGCCATTGATAAGAAATTATATGCAGCTGGGATATTCATTGACATAAAAAAGCATTTGATACAATTAATCATGATATTTTATTAAAAAAATTGGAGAGGTATGGAATTAGAGGAATAGTACTGGACTGGATTAAAAGCTACTTAAGTAACAGGCAACAGTTTGTAAATCTGGGTAGTCATAATTCTACATGCTTGGACATTGTGTGTGGTGTACCACAGGGGTCAGTGCTGGGCCCAAAATTATTTATCATGTACATAAATGATATTTGTAATGTGTCCAATGTCTTGAGGCTGGTTTTGTTTGCAGATGATACAAATATTTTTTGTTCTGGGGAAAATTTAAAACAGCTATTGGATAAAATAATAAAAGAAATGGGTAAATTGAAAATATGGTTTGATAGGAATAAAATTTCATTAAATCTGAGTAAAACTAAAATAATGTTATTTGGTAATTGTAGAATAAATACACTAGTAAGTATAAAGATAAATGGGGTGGAAGTTGAAAGAGTGCATGAAAATAAATTTCTTGGGGTTATAATTGACGATAAAATAAGCTGGAAATCACATATTAAACATGTAAAATTAAAATTGTCAAAAAGTATCTCTGTATTATACAAAGCCAAGCAAGCTCTGGATTACAAATCACTCCGTATTCTTTATTGTTCATTAATTTTACCCTACTTAAATTATTGTGCAGAAGTCTGGGGTAATAATTATAAAAATTCGATACACTCATTAACCATGATGCAAAAAAGAGCAATTCGTATTATCCATAATGCTAAGTATCTGGGTCATACGAATCCATTATTTTTAGAGTCAAAATTATTAAAATTAGAAGATTTGGTTACATTCAAAACAGCTCAGATAATGTTTAGGGCCAAAAATAAAAATTTACCTGGAAACATTCAAAAAGTATTTAACGAGCGTGTGGGGGGTTACAATTTAAGAGGAATATTTAATTTTAAGAAACAAAAAGTCCGTACGACTAGAAAAACCTTTTGTATTTCGGTTTGTGGAGTAGGAGTGTGGAATAAATTGAACGGGGAATTGAAGCAATGCACAAACATGAATCATTTAAAAATGATATATAAAAAAATAATTCTCAAGGGGTACAGGGATGGAGGGGATGGTTGACAAGTGGGGGTTGATGTTTATCTTGTTTACTATTGTTTACTTATGTTTGGGTACTTCAGATATGAAGATTGTATGTACATAATAGTTGTATGTATATATATGTCTGTAGGTATTATGGGAAATTGCCTAGGGTAGTATTATTATTAGTAATGAATTGATTTTTAAATATGGTAGAAGTGTTGGGGAAAAGGGGTGAGATTTAATAAGTTATTCTTCTTCTCACTCCTTTTCGAGCTTGTACAGACACAGAGTTGGACATTGGAACTTTGATTTTGTTCTTCTCATTGCTTTGTAAATATTGATTGTAATGTCCAATTGTTTGATAATTTCGATTTTGTTAATATTAATGTCTTTAATGTCTTTACTTGTTCGGAATAAATAAATAAAATAAAAATAAAAAATAAAAAAAACTATTTGCTGCATTTAACGTTGCAGGAGGGTGCAAAGTTATTCCAATGCGATGCATGTGTTGCATTTAACATTTTTAAGTGGTTCTGCAAGATTAGTGCAAAGCGATTTAATGCATTGAACTTCCAAGCGATTTAAGATTCAAGATTCAAGAGAGTATATTGTCATGTGTCCCAGATAGGACAATGAAATTCTTGCTTTGCTTCAGCACAACAGAATATTGCAGGCATAAATAAATACAGATCAGTGTGTCCATATACCATTGAATATATATACACACACACATAAATAAGCAGATAAAGAGCAATGGGCTATTAATGTTCAGAGTTTGTTTGAAGTTGTGGGGAAGTAGCTATAGGGGGGTTGCACGTAAGGTCACTGGGTCATAGGGCTTGACTCACGGAGCCGCTCAATCCATTTAGAAGACAAACGTAACTTCCGGTATATGTTATTAATGCAAGAAACGCGTACTTTCCCACCTGTTAAAAACCGCCAAAATGTTGAATTTTTGCGCTGTAAATAATTGTGGAAATCGGGGTAACCGTGAGAGACATCTATCCTACTGCAGAATTCCAAAAGTGAAACGAAATGAATGTAAAGAGAAGCGAGAGCTGAAGGGACAACAACAGTTAAAGTGCTTGGCAAACATTGGCCATGCAGATATCAAATTGGAAAATATTGGGAATTATCACCTTTGCTCACTGCATTTCATCAACAGTAAGGCATTATGTATGTTTTTCTTTATTCATTTGCTATCTAAAACGTTTCAGAAGTGATGAATCTGGCTGTAAAATTGTAAAATCGCTCATGGTTCTGAAGTGGGTTTTTACATGCAAAAAGAAAATGCTTCTGAAGCTAAATTTATCATTAAAAAAATCTCCAGACTTACAAGTGGTGTGTGGAAAAGTAAGTTTTCTATCATTATGGTATTGAGATGTATATTTTGGCAAATAATAAAATGTTCTGACAGCTTAAACACCCACTCCCTTCCAATAGGATATTGTCAATTTACTGAGGTTGATTATGTCCAATTAACAGCTAACAAGTATGCCATTCCTTGGCTTGCATGTGAGTCAAATGTAATTCAAAACCCATGTACGGTTTGCCATTTTTTGAAGGATAAATTTTGCTTCAGAAGTGTTTTCGTTTTGTATGTAAAAACCCACTTGAGAACCATGGGCGTTTTTAAAATTTTACAACCAGATTTATCACTTGTGAAACTTTTTAGATACCAAAGGAATCAAGCAAAAACACAAATAATGCCTTACTGTTGATGAAATGCAGTGAGCAAACGTGTTAATTCCCAATATTTTCAATCTTGATATTTGCACGGCCAATATCCGCCAATCACTTTAGCTACTGTTGTCCCTTCAGCTGTTGCTTCTATCTACCGTCATTTCTCCTCACTTATGGAATTCTGAAGTAGGATAAATGTCTCTCACGCTTACCCCGATTTCCATAATTATTTACAGCGCAAACATTGGCCATGGCGGCGGTTTTTAACGGGCCCACTACGCTGGAAACAATGGTAAGTGTTTACCTGAAGTTCATCGTATGTACTCCAGTTGGCGTAGCGTGGCAACAGTACGGGTCACGGGGTCGTGACCTGACTGCCGTGCAACCTCCCTATAATAAAGTGGGGAATTTTATCTAGCAGGTGTGTGGTCGAGGTAACCTGATTATAAGAGGGGGAAGGGGAAGACCCATCACTACACTCCCTGTAGGGGGATGGGAGCACTAGGACCCAGCAGAGACAGACCACGTGCTGTCTGCATGGTGGAGGTTGTGGGCCTGGTGCTGAGCCGGAACTCTGGTGAGGTGACGGCTCTGGCCCGCTGGTGGCCGATGGAGAGACGAGGGAGGGTCGGCGGGCGGAGTCGCTGGTGGAGGCCGTTGGGGGGGGGGGCTGGAGTAGAGATACGGGCAGCAGCATCAGTGGTCGTGGTGACAGTGAAGGTCGGCGACAGTGGCCACGCCCGGGGAGGCGGTGAGAGTCGGCGGCTGCGGGCGGCAGTTTCGCTGGTCCGGGCCTCAGTTCTATCCGTACTGACTCCACATCTCCTGATTCTATGTCATCCCTCGTAAGGGACTGAATTTCATTCCTCACCAACAGAGCTACCCCACCCTCTCTGCCCACCTGTCTGTCTTTTCGAGCGTACGTATACCCCTGAATATTCAGTTCCCAGCCCTGGTCCTCTTGCAGCCATGTCTCTAATTCCCATGACATTATACTTGCCAATTTCTAACGGAGCCTCAAGGCTCATCCACTTTATTTCTCATACCAAGGGTGCGTACACTTGGAACAGCTATAAATTCAAAGAATTTCAAGGTCCAAAAATCCCATTTCCAAGGACCAAAATTCAGTAAACATTGATGGTTTATCGGAGACTTGTACATAAATTGCTTGGTATTGGATGATTTGATTCTGTACCGAATAACAGCAAGTAAGAAGGTCGGCTGGTCGCCATCTCAGATTTGATTGAAAATCATGTTTTGCACACCTCTGGTACAAAGAACACAGCAGAAAAATCAACTTTCAACTCAAAGTTCCTTCGAAGTTATGAACCATTGATATAGCTCGAAAATTTGCCAAAGGCCCATTGCAATTTGGAGTTGAGACCTTGTTTTCTGTTGTGTTACTTGTGTGCTCTGATGTACAGGCACTGATTTTCAGGAACATCTGAGAAGGTGATCAGTCAATCCATTAGTCCATGTTGCACAGAATGAGACTAAACCACATAATAATTAATTACACACAAGATGGTTAACTTGTCTATATTCGCACTTCATTAGAGCAGTGATGGTCCATTTTCTCATCTCTTAGTTATTCAATCTGAAACCATGATAATGGAAAACTGCTTTTCAACCAGTCCCTGCAAACCTGTACTGTCCCTAACTGCTTCAAAGTCTGCACCATTGTCCCTGTACCCAAAAAGACAAGGATTGCTGGTCTTAAAGATTACAGGCCTGTCGCACTGACCTCTAGTCATCAGGCGTGAGACAGGAAAAAACTGAAAAAGGAGGAAGAGAGATTGGGGTCCAGAAAAATGTGGTAATTGCACCTTAAAATGACACAATTTTCTTGCCTATTGACCCTAAATCTATACTGTAATTTATTGTAGCTGAAAATAACACACTTTACTTGCTTGTCACTTCTTAATTTACACACAAAATGTGTGATAATCATACCTTAAAATGACCTTGCTTGTTTACACTTGTCATATTGCAAATATTTTATATTCCACCTACACCTCCTTGTAACATGATACCTGTTCCTTGCTTGTTTACTCTAATTAGAGAGAAGTACCCTTTACACAGGACATTTTTGATAATTATACCTTGAAATGACACCATTTGCTTGCTTGTTTACCCTTAATTTATACTGTAATGTTGTTAAATTATACCTTACAACAGGGGCCTCCAAACGTTTCTCCATGAGGGCCACATTATATATTTGGCACATTTTGCAGGCTGTAGAAAAACATAAAGAAATGTCAGTTTTATAAATTTAATGAACTCAAAAAAGAACTTAAGTAAAACAAATGGAAGAAATTCAAAACAAAACTTGTAGCCACCAATCAAGGTTAACGAACAAAATCATAATGTTTTATGCAACCACATTAATGGGAAGGATGGAAATGCTATTGTGATTTCAATATGTCATGGAAACCCTCAACTTGATAGCCTGGAGCAAACTGAGGTGTAAGTTCCCGCGCTCCCCAGTGTTGCAGTGCTCATTCTGTAGGTGCCGGAGTGTCAAACAGGGACGTCACTTCAGGTTTTGCTTGTTGGGGGTGGGGGGGGGGGGGAAGCTAGTCTCCCAAGAGGGTCAAACAAGATTATAGCCTATCACTACATCCCAGTGCATAACTAGTACAATAACACATATATTTAATTTAATAATAACAAAATATTGCACGGGTGCACTGACACACTCACCCACTCACACATACCTACACACACTCACCCACACTCATACATACCCACACAAACCCACACAAACACATACCCACACACACTCACACAAACCCACTTATGCCCATACACTCACACTTACCCATTCCCACACACCCGCACACACACACCCACACTCCCTCACATACCCACACATACACGCACACCCCCCACACACAACTCCACTCATGCCTACACACACACACACACACACACTTACACCCACTCCCACACACTCACCCACTCATGCCCACTTACCCACACACTTACCCACTCCCACACACACATCTCTAGACCCCCACCCCACACACACACACTCACTCCCACATACCCACACCGACAAATACCCACACACTCACATTCATCCCCACACCCACATTCACTCGCCCACACACCCACACCGCCTCACCCACCTTCTCACACATTCCCACACCCACTCCCACCCACACACACACACCGCCTCACCCACATACACACACACACCCATACCCACACTCACGCACACTCCCACATACTCCCTCACTCTCTCACGCACTCTCACCCACCCACACATTTCCTCACCCACACACACCCTCACCCACACACTGCCTCACACACTCACCCACACACTCCCTCACCCACACACTCCCTTACACTCTCTCCCACACACTCCCTCACCCACACACTTACACTCACCAACACACTCACAACATCGACAAGTAGCCAAATGACCCGAAACCTGAAACGTTGCCCATATTTCCCCCAGCACTTTGTGCCTATCTTTGGCAGACACAAGGAACTGCAGATGCTGGTTCATACACAAAAAGACACAGAGTGTTGGAGTAACATAACAGGTCAGGCAGTATATATGCTCAACGTGGATAGGCCACGTTTCAGGTCTGCAGAAGAAGGGTCGTGACCAAAAAAACATCCCCTTTTCTCCACAGATGCTGCCTGGCCTGACCCGACCCACCCCCTCATGAGGCACGTCCGGTTCAACCTGAGGGGGCAAAGGGGGAGGCGAGAGGGGGTAAGGGGGGTGGGTGTGTGGGAGAGGTTGAGAGGGGAGGGGGTGAGGGGGAGCGGTGAGTATGGGGAGGGGGTGAGTGGGGGGTGGGTGAGTGGGGGTGTGGGTGGGGTTAAGGGGGAGTGGGGTTGAAGGGGGTGAGGGGATGGGGAAGTGAGGGGGTTGAGAGGGGTGAGGTGAGGGAGGGGATGGGGTGAGGGGAAAAGGGGGTGAGGGGGGTGAGTAGGGTGAAGGGGGGTGAGGAGGGTGTTAGGGGGTGAGGAGCGGGAGGGAGATGGGGTGGGTTTGAAGGGGTGGGGAGGGTGGGTGAGGGGGTGAGGGGATGAGGAGGTGAGGGGGAGGTGGGTGATGGGGCAGGGGGTGAGAAGGGTTGAGCAGGTGAAAGGGGGGTGAGTGGGTAAGGGGGATGAAGGGGGATGAGGGTGGTGAGGGGTGAGATGGGGAGGTGGGTGAGCAATGCGGTGGGTGAGGGGGGAATAGGTAGGTATGTTACAAAACTTACCTTCAGTCGCGCTGTAATTCTGCCACTGGCCGTGTGCGCGATTTTGGCGCCTTTAAGGGGGGGGCGGGGTTAAAACGCGGTTTCTCCTCCCTTGTCCTGGAAATATTTTGTTGGAGTACAAACCTTCGCTGACAAAATCGTTCCTACCGGCTTTTTGTGAATTTTTTTATTTATTAAATCGTCAATGTCAGCGCTACAGTAGTTTTAAAAGCAGCTCCTGAAGCGTCAACGCCAATAACGGGGACGGATTTCACACAATGGACAGGTAAACGAAAGTGCTTTCTTTAAATGTATAAAAGTGCTTCTTAAGAAGCCTTTAATTCACATTTTGTCATGCGACACGGTGATTTTATTCCCCGAATTAACGGCAGTATTTTTCATGCCAATACGGGGTTAAATTCACCGCAAATGAACGTTCCAAAAGAACGTTCCAGAAATTCTCACTCGCAAGATGAATTAAATGCCCATTAATTTACAGGTATTAAACATTCAATTCCTTCCATTCGGCCTGTAAATTCATGAAAATTAGATTTAAAATTATGTTATATTGTGAATTATTGTGTGAATGTTATTTGGACACTTAGGCTATTTAAAAATGTTAATCTATTCTTAAGAAATTGATAGATGTTTAGATCTAGTAATTGAATTTTGTAATTAGCTACAATTAGGTAACTAACTAATTATATGCTTTACTTTCATGTCTTCGAAGTAAGATTGTTTCATATTTGTTTCAGAATGCTTCAATCTTTAATACCTGAAAATTTCTTTCAGTTACCATAATTTTTAAGAAAGTTATGGGCTTTTAACTGTCCTCGATCACAGCTTTTGAGTTAAGTCAATGGAAAAGCAATAGGGAACTAGATGCTAATTTCTGAGTATGATAATGGCCATAACTTCTTTAATACTGAAGATATGAAAGTGAATTAAGTGTCAAATTAAACTTCTTTTTATGCTTTATCTGATGGGATAAATTGCAGACTTTATTTTTTAAATCTCAAAATTTTGTAACATTGCTAGAATAGGGGGGTGTGAGGGTGAACGGGGAGGGGGTGAGGAGGGTGTGGAGCGATTTGAGGGGGATGAGGAGGAGGTTGTGAGGGGGTAAAGGGGGGTGAATGGGGTGAGGGGGCGAGAGGGGTGTTGAGTGCGTGAGGGGATGATGGGGTGAGGGAGGGGAGGGTGGGGGGTGGAAGGGGGTTGAGGGGGGGTGAGGAGGTGTGTGAAAGGGGGGGTGCGTAAGGATGGGTTAGGGGGATGTGTGAGGGGTGGTGAGGAGGGCGTGTGAGGGGTGTGTGAGAGGGAGGGGGGATGAAGGCGTGGAGCCGCCTCTAATATTGTGTATGTGGATGTCGTGGGCTGAAAGTGACGGGGAGAAGAGACAAGACAGCCCCGGTAGTGGGGGAGGGTGGGGGTGGGGGGAGGGATCCATCATTGTGTCCGTCAGGCAGCAACTCTACTGCTGCGCATGCTTCACCCTTACCGCTGTCGTCATCACCGCGCGTGGAAGGCAGGCAGCGCGGCCGTGACGTCATTTCCAGGCTGAGGCCCTGCGCGCTCACTTCCGACTCGTCTCCCCCGGGTGGGTCCGCGCTCCCCCGTGCTATGGTGAGCCGAGTGCCCGTGGTCCTCCAGGCGGGGTGAGCCGAGCGCCCGTGGTCCTCCAGGCCGGTCCTCCAGGCGGGCGGGCGGTGCTGGGGACAATCAGATTCCAGGTGTGGTCTCACCAAGGCCCTGTACAACTGCAGTAGAACCTCCCTGCTCCTATACTCAAATCCTTTTGCTATGAAGGCTAACATACCATTCTCTTTCTTCACTGCTTGCTGCACCCGCACGGCTACTTTCAATGACTGGTGTACCATGACACCCAGTTCTCGTTGCATCTCCCCTTTTCCTAATCGGCCACCATTCAGATAATAGTCTACTTTCCTGTTCTTGCCACCAAAGTGGATAACCTCACTTTTAACCACATTATACTGCATCTGCCATGCATTTGCCCACTCACCAAACCTATCCAAGTCACCTTGCAGCCTCCTAGCATCCTCCTCACAGCTAACACTGCCCCCCAACTTCGTGTCATCCGCAAACTTGGAGATGTTGCATTCAATTCCCTCGTCCAAATCATTAATATATATTGTAAATAGCTGGGGTCCCAGCACTGAGCCTTGCGGTACCCCACTAGTCACTGCCTGCCATTCTGAAAAGGACCCGTTTACTCCTACTCTTTGCTTCCTGTCTGCCAGACAGTTCTCTATCCACATCAATACTGAACCCCAATACCGTGTGCTTTAAGTTTGCATACTAATCTCTTATGTGGGATCTTGTCGAAAGCCTTCTGAAAGTCCAGATATAACACATCCACTGGTTCTCCATTATCCACTAGTAGTTACATCCTCAAAAAATTCTATAAGATTCGTCAGACATGATTTACCTTTCATAAATCCATGCTGACTTTGTCCAATGATTTCACCACTTGCCAAATGTGCTGCTATCCCATCTTTAATAACTGACTCTAGCAGTTTCCCCACTACCGATGTTGGACTAACTGCTCTGTAATTCCCCATTTTCTCTCTCCCTCCCTTTTTAAAAAGTGGGGTTACATTAGCTACCCTCCAATCCTCAGGAACGACTCCAGAATCTAAAGACTTTTGACAAATTATCACTAATGCATTCACTATTTCTGGGGCTACTTCCTTAAGCACTCTGGGATGCAGCCTATCTGGCTCTGGGGATTTATCGGCCTTTAATCCATTCAATTTACCTAACACCATTTCCCGACTAACCTGGATTTCACTCAGTTCCTCTATCTCATTTGACCCCCCGGTCCCCTGCTATTTCCGGCAAATTATTTATGTCTTCCTTTGTGAAGACAGAACTAAAGTAGTTATTCAATTCAAAGTAGTCTGCCATGTCCTTGTTCCCCATGATCAATTCACCTGTTTCTGACTGCAAGGGACCTACATTTGTTTTAACTAATCTTTTTCTCTTCACATATCTATAAAAGCTTTTGCAGTCAGTTTTTATGTTCCCTGCCAGTTTTCTTTCATAATCTATTTTCCCTTTCCTAATTAAGCCCTTTGTCCCAAATCTGAGGAAGGACATTATTGCCATAGAGGGAGTGTAGAGAAGGTTCACCAGACTGATTCCTGGGATGTCAGGACTGTCTTATGAAGAAAGACTGGATAGACTTGGTTTATACTCTCTAGAATTTAGGAGATTGAGAGGGGATCTTATAGAAACTTACAAAATTCTTGAGGGGTTGGACAGGCTAGATGCAGGAAGATTGCTCCCGATGTTGAGGAAGTCCAGGACAAGGGGTCACAGCTTAAGGATAAGGGGGGAATCCTTTAAAACCGAGATGAGAAGAACTTTTTTCACACAGAGAGTGGTGAATCTCTGGAACTCTCTGCCACAGAGGGTAGTCGAGGCCAGTTCATTGGCTATATTTAAGAGGGAGCTAGATGTGGCCCTTGTGGCTAAAGGGATCAGAGGGTATGGAGAGAAGGCAGGTACGGGATATTGAGTTGGATGATCAGCCATGATCATATTGAATGGCGGTGCAGGCTCGAAGGGCCGAATGGCCTACTCCTGCACCTAATTTCTATGTTTCTATGTTTCTATGTCCTCCTCTGCTGGACTGAATTTCTCCCAGTATGCTTCATCTTTTGTTTTGATACTATCCCTGATTTCCCTTGTTATCCATGGATGCATGACCTTCATTGATTTATTCTTTTGCCAAACTGGGATGAACAATTGTTGTAGTTCATCCATGCGGTCTTTAAATGCCTTCCATTGCATATCCACCGTCAGCCCTTTAAGAATGAATTGCCAGTCTATCTTGGCCAATTCACGTCTCATACCCTCAAAGTTACCTTTCTTTAAGTTCAGAACCCTTGTTTCTGAATTAACATGTCATTCTCCATCCTAATGAAGAACTCAACCATATTATGGTCACTCTTGCCAAGGGGCCACGCACAACAAGACATACATTCCAAGAAATCCTCTTCCTCAGCACCCCTGCCAATTTGATTCACCCAATCTATATGTAGATTGAGGTCACCCATTATAACTGTTTTACCTTTGTTGCACGCATTTCTAATTTCCTGTTTGATGCCATCCCCAACTCCACTACTACTGTTAGGTGGCCTGTTACACAACTCCCACTAGCGTTTTCTGCCCCTTAGTGTTT
>JAXLNO010005184.1:0-212058 GCA_038087875.1 Malacoraja senta | reverse complement strand
GTTTGCAATGCGTTGATGGAACTATGTAGCGCGTTGTATTTCCTGCCTAAAATTCACCACCCCGTTCTTTCCTGAAGCTTGGTGAGTGTAACTTTCCTCTCTTAAAAACATGACTACAGTTCAATAATTACTGCACTGGCTGTAAGGTGCTTTGGATTGACAAGAGGACGTGAAAGGTGCAATGTATAAGCATCTCGCTTTTAAACAGGAATTTAATATTAGGACTTGAAAGGGTGATGTAGTGGTTTGGAGTTGGAGCGTGAAGAATCTTTGCAACGGAATCTGCAAACTGCTGGAAACTGATAAAGGGACCAACATGAAACTTTAATAAAGCCAAAGATGTATTTTACATTTCAGAGTTGACGTCAACTGATGATATGACCCCAATGAATTAACAATCCCGACAGTCATTGAGTTATACAGCACAGTAACAGGCCCTTCAGCCCAACTCGTCCATGCCGATAAAAGCATCTGTGTAGGATGGAACTGCAGATGATGGTTTACACTGAAGATGGACACAAAAAGCTGGAGTAACTCAGCGGGTTACGACTCCTGAATGCAGGTACTTCAGAGCCGCGTAACATAATTCAAAAACCAGGTTCAAGTTCAAAAATAGTTTTAATTATTCAATGGAACACAAAACCCAAACCTGATTCAAACAACCCAGTCAGGGATATGGATGGACTAACAAACAATTTAACAGTGCTCCAGCCAGCCACGTGATGGACCGTCGAACTGGAGACTCTAAAACCTGCCTAAAGAGATATAACCCTGAAACAAAATATACGAAAACACTAAGGTCAACCCTTATCCGTCCCAATTCAATATTTGTTAATAAGTAATGGTGAAAGTACACAAAGTTCTATGCCAGGTGGCCAGGCCTTTCGCAGCTCACTCCAGCAGCCAGCTCACAAGTCAGGGTCGACGAAGAAGAGAGAGAATCCTCAGAGCTCTGGTATTTAAGCTTCAAATGAGTCACCCGTCACCTGACGCAGTTTGGCCAATTTGGTACAGGAGCCTTTTAACCCCTTGATTCCAGACTCACAAACACAAGGCCTGCACTCGGGAGAGAAACAGAGAAAGATAAGTACATAGCATTCACCAGGGGGGGAAGCGCCTACCACCCCCACCCAAAGATACTGAATAAGTTTCGGAAGAAGAGAGAAAAAACACCATCAAATCCCAGAAACTATTCAGGAGCTAAAACTCTACTGGCGCGATAAGGCGTCAGCCAAGACATTATCCTTGCCACGGATATGCCTGACCTCCAGGTTGTAGTCTTGCAGCTGCAAACTCCAGCTCATTAACCGCCGGTTCTTATTCTTCATACTTTTCAAAAATACCAACGGATTATGATCCGTGAGTACGATGACAGGGACATTCGAGGAGCCAACATAAACCTCGAAATGATTCAGAGACATTAAAATAGCAAGGGCTTCTTTCTCAATGGTGGAGTACCACTTCTGATGACGATTAAACTTCTTAGAGAAGTACGAAACTGGATGCTCCACCCCATCTGAATCATCCTGTAGAAGAACTCCCCCAACCCCACGATCACTAGCATCCACTGCCAGCTTAAATGGACGCTCAAAATCAGGTGCCGCAAGCACAGGTGCGCGCACCAGAAGACTTTTAGTATGATCAAAGGCTTGTTGACACTCTGCGGACCACACAAAAGCCACCTTCGGACTCAGCAAATCCGTCAAAGGGGCAGCCACCGCAGAGAAGTTTGGACAGAATCCTCTATAGTACCCAACCATAGCCAGATACCTACGGAGTTCAGTCCTCGAGGTTGGAGCAGGAAATGCGACAATATGCCCCACCTTTTCCTTGAGAGTGCGAACCTGACCCCGGCCCACCACCTTACCCAGATACGTTACTGTGGCCTGGCCAAACTCACACTTCCCCAGATTGATCGTTAGTTTTGCCTCAGCTAGACGATGAAATACCTCCTTCAGATGACCGATGTGTTCGATCCACGACCTGGAGCACACAACCAAATCATCAAGGTATGCCTCACAGAAGGACAAACCAGACAATATAATATTCACCAACCGTTGGAAGGTTGCCGGCGCATTGCGCATCCCAAATGCTATTACTGTGTACTGAAGAAAGTTATCAGGCGTAACGAACGCAGAGATCTCCCTCGCCCGCCTAGTCAAAGGAACTTGCCAATACCCTTTTAACAAGTCCAACTTAGACACAAAAGATGCACTTCCCACACGATCCACGCAATCCTCCATTCGTGGGAGAGGATAGCAATCCGGCTTAGTTACACCATTCACTTTCCGAAAGTCCGTGCAAAACCTGTCCTCCCCATTAGCCTTCGTAGCCATTAGACACGGAGAACTCCACGGACTACAACTAGGTTCAGCAATGCGATGCCGCAGCATATAGTCAACCTGACTCCCTAGACGATGACGCCTGTCAGGGTTGACCCGATACGGATGCTGTTTAATTGGCGCAGCACCGGCCATGTCAATGTCATGCTGCAGCACAGACGTCTGAGAAGGCACATCCGAGAACAGTGACCCATTTGACTCCACCAAAGCAAGCAGATCACCCCGCTGACTTTCAGTCAAATGAGACAACCGCAAGGGAAGCGACTCCAAAGCCTCAGAGTTACACAGCCTTCCCTGCGTCACTGCCACAGACAACCATGCCTCCATGTCCTGACCAGGCTGAACAGAAGGTGTGGGACTGTTTGCACAGCCAGGCAAAACCCCACCCTCCACCAACGCAGCCCACAACACCGATTTAATGGACTTTTTCTTTGACTGTGGGTTAATAGGCACTTCATCATTCTCTGCCAGAAAAATCAAATGCTCCTTCGTACATCTATCAAACAACTCCCGACTAGGAGCTTCAATAAATTCCTTCCCTTTAAACTCCATATCAAATGTAGCACCAAACCACCAGCTAAACCCTGGGCACCAATGCTACCACAAACAGGGAAGAAACATTTCCCTCACAACACAGACTGCCTCAAGGCAGGGAAGAAAAACTTCCCTCACACACACAGACTTCCTTAGTCACCAGAAGCCTACCAAAACCCGCCCCCCCCAAAATGTCTAGGGTCCTCAAAACTTAGGACGAGCCCCCATTTTGTTACGATTCCCGAATGCAGGTACTTCATAGCCACGTAACATAATTCAAAAACCAGGTTCAAGTTCAAAAATAGTTTTAATTATTCAATGGAACACAAAACCCAAACCTGATTCAAACAACCCAGTCAGGGATATGGATGGACTAACAAACAATTTAACAGTGCTCCAGCCAGCCACGTGATGGACCGTCGAACCGGAGACACTAAAACCTGCCTAAAGAGATATAACCCTGAAACAAAATACACGAAAACACTAAGGTCAGCCCTTATCCGTCCCAATTCAATATTTGTTAATAAGTAATGGTGAAAGTACACAAAGTTCTATGCCAGGTG
Organism: Malacoraja senta; assembly: GCA_038087875.1. NCBI lineage: Eukaryota > Metazoa > Chordata > Chondrichthyes > Rajiformes > Rajidae > Malacoraja > Malacoraja senta. Next base: position 208,619 of record JAXLNO010005184.1, on the reverse strand, counting down.
GCCAGGCCTTCCGCAGCTCACTCCAGCAGTCAGCTCACAAGTCAGGGTCGACGAAGAAGAGAGAGAATCCTCGGAGCTCTGGTATTTAAGCTTCAGATGAGTCACCCGTCAACTGACGCAGCTTGGCCAATCGGGTACAGGAGCCTTTTAACCCCTTGATTCCAGACTCACAAACACAAGGCCTGCACTCGGGAGAGAAACAGAGAAAGGTAAGTACATAGCATTCACCAGGGGCGGAAGCGCCTAACAGTCAGGCAGCATCTCTGGAGAAAAGGAACAGGTGACATTTCGAGTCGAGAGACTTCTTCAGACTCTTCAACCTTTTCCAGACTCTTGAGTCTGAAGAAGGGTCTCGACCAATAATGTCACCTATTCCTTTTCTCCAAAGATGCTGCCTGACCCGTTGAGTTACTCAAACTTCGATAAAGTTACCTTCCTGACCTAGTCCACGTACTTGCATTTGTCCCATATTCCCTCTTCTCTATCCAAATACCTGTCCAAATAAACACTGTTATTGTACCTGTCACAACCACTTCCTCTGGCAGCTTGTTCCAGATGTTCACCGCCTTCCACATGACAAAGTTCCCCTATAATCCTTCCCTTCTCACCTTAAACCCATGGCCTCTAGTTTTAGACAGCCCTACACTGGGGAAAGAGGCTGTCACCATCGATAATACAAAGAACTGCAGATGCTACTGACACTTATCTTTACCTCGCAAGATGTTGTAAACCTCAAAAAGGCTCATTCTCTCCAGAGTCCCAGCCCAATCACTCCCATTCCAGAAACATCCTATCACATTTTTCCTGCACCCTCTCCAGCTTAATCACATCCTTCCTATGGTACGATGACCAAACTGTACACAATATTGGAGCGACTTATTCTCTCTCACGTGGCATACCATTCATTCCTGTACCACCCATCTACACGCTAATTAGCCAGCGACCCAGCATATCTTTGGGATGTGACAGGAAACCAGAGTTCCCGGAGGAAACACAAGCAGCCACAAAGTAAATATGCATACTACGCACGGACAGTACCAGAGGTCTGGATCAGACCTGGGCCACTTGATGACTTCTCTCATTGCATATTTCCTTCAGGCAAAGGAGGAGGCCATTTGGCCCATTGAGGTTATACTATATTTTGCTGCGATCTCATTAAATCCCATTCCTCACTGCTTACTTCTATAATCCACCTTATCTCGGGATAATGTACAGTAACTACATAAGCTGACAATCAGCACATTTCTGAGATGTGAGAAACAGGAGCACCTGCAGAGAAACCCAATGCAGTCACCGGGAGAGCGTGCAAACACCACAAAGACAGCATCAAACCCTAGTTGCTGGAGCTGTATGGCAGTACCATTGCCTACTTAGCACAGCATGGATACAGGCTCGTTGGCCTACCGATTCCACACTGAACAGCGATCACCCGTACACTAGTTCTCTCCTACACACTAGGGACAATTTACAGCCGCTAATTAAACTACAAACCTGCACGTCCTTGGAATGTGGGAGGAAATCCGAACATCCAGAGGAAACCCACGCGGTCACAGGGAGAACATACAATCGCTGTGCGTACAGCGCCCAAGGTCAGGATCGAACCCGGGTCTCTGGCACTGTAAGGCAGCAACTCTACTGCTGCGCCACCGTGCCATCTGTTCCTAACACTGATGACACAGGGGGGAAGAGAGAACGGGTAAAACAGTAAGGGGAGAAGCAAAGGATGGATATCAGAGGTGTACAATGTAAAGAAAGGAGGGATTTCTTTAGCCAGAGTTTGGTGAATCTGTGGACTTTATTGCCACAGACGGTTGTGGAGGCCAAGACATGTATCTTTAAAGTGGAGATTGAGCGGTCCTTGATTAGGATGGTCGTCAAAGGTTACAGGGAAAAGTCAGGAGAATGGGGTTGAGAGGCAAAAACAGATCAGCCATGACCAAATGGTGGAGCAAACTTGATGGGCCGAATGGCCTAATTTGGCTACAAGGTCTAATGGTTTAATAGCAGAACTTGGTGTTAACTCCAGAAAACAGACGAGCAATAACAGAATTCTGTGGTCTGTGCTGATGGAGGGTCCCAACTTGAAACGGCAACTGTCCTTTTCCCTCCACAGAAGTTGCTTGACCTGCCGAGTTCCTCCAGCAGATCATTTAGTTTAGTTTGGAGATACATCGTGGAAACAGGCCCTCTGGGGGAATGCCGACCTTTGATCTCCCGTTCACACTAGTTGTATGTTATCCCACTTTCTCATTCATTCCCTATACACTGGGGGCAATTCACAGAGGCCTATTAGCCTACAAACCCAAAATGTCTCAGGGAACTGGGAGGAAACCGGAGCATCTGGAGGAAACCCACCTGGTCATAAGGAAACGTGCGCACTCCACACAGACAGCACACGAGGCCAGGATCGAACCCGGGCCCCTGGCACATTGAGGTGGTAGTTGTTCTACCGCTGCTTCATTGGGCTGCCAGATTTTAACATCTGCAAGCTCGTGTGTTCAAGATGGGGAACATCATTTTATAAAACAAAATAAAACATCGAACAGGACAGGAACAGTCCCTTTGGCCCTTAATGTCTGTGCCAACCATATTGCCAGGATAAACTAACCTCGTCTGCCTGCACACAATCCATTCGCTGCATACAAACATGCCGATCTAAAAGCCTCTTAACTGGATTAGTACGGGTGTCAGAGATCATGGGGTGAAAGCAGGAGAATGGGGTTAGGAGGGAGAGAAAGATCAGCCATGATTGAATGGTGGGGTAGTCCTGATGGGCCAAATGGCCTAATTCTGCTCCAATCACTTATGATGATCTTATGAACTCCCTCTTTATCCTTTCATCTATCTTATGACATGGATGGAGGCTATTTGGTGCATTGAGTCTATGCCGGGTCACAGAGCAAGACCATTTCCCCATTTCATAAGTTATAGGAGCGGAATTAGGCCATTCGGCCCATCGTGTCTACTCCGCCATTCAATCATGGCTGATCCATCTTTCCCTCTCAACCCCATTCTCCTCCCTTCTCCCCATAACCTCTGACACCCTTACCAAACATCTGTCAAATCTCCGCCTTAAGAATATTTTATTATGCCCCTGTCCCACTTAGGAAACCTGAACGGAAACTTCTGGAGACTTTACGCCCCACCCAAGGTATCCGTGCGGTTCCTGGAGGTTCCCGGAGGTTTTTGTCAGTCTCCCTACCCGCTTCCACTACCTGCAACCTCCGGCAACCATCTGCAACCTCCGGGAACCGCACGGAAACCTTGGGTGGGGCGCAAAGTCTCCAGAGGTTTCCGTTCAGGTTTCCTAAGTGGGACAGGGGCATTATAATTCTCTCTTCCAAGTCCGTCATCCTCCTGATTCTCTCACCACCCGTCCACACAAGGGATAACTTACAGTGGCTAATTGTCCCGTGACCCTGCGTGTCTTTGGGATGTGGCAGGAAACTAGGGGTCCCAGAGGAAACCCAGGCAGTCCCAGAGTAAATGCGCAAACAGCACACAGATAGCACCAGAAGTCAGAATTGAACCTGTGTCACTGTAGCTGTGATGGAGAAGCCAAGCTTGCAACCCAGCCCAGCCTGCATAGCGCCACCAAGCTTCAACTGAATGAATTACTCTCCATTTCTGTGCAGCTTTCGACACTTGGTTTAAGTTCTGCAAGCACTGAACACATCATCACCATAAAACTCCTCTAATAAAAGGGCCCTTTGCAGGAGGCCAGAAAGTGTCAGAAATCCAAACCGTTAATCCAACCCTCAGTGTCAGTAAATAACTGGCACAAATTAATTTAAATCACCTCATATAAAGTGTGATGAAACCCGACATCAGACTTGCTTACTTATGCAATTAGAGATATAGCATGGAAACAGGCCCTTCGGCCCATCAAGACCACACTAACAATCGATCATCCGTTCACACTAGTTTGATGTTATCCTTCTTTTATACACACTAGCTACACATTCAGTGCAATTTAGAGCAGGCAACTAACTTGCAAACCTGCACGTCTTTAAGGGCCTGTCCCACTGCGGCGACCTAATTTGCGAGTCTAGAAGAGTTTGCTCTTGACTCAAACTCGCAGCATGGTTGACTAGTGGTCCTAGGAGGTCACTGGAACTCTCCTTCATGCTCGAGGGAAGTTCCCGCATACTCACGGCCTCAGTTTGGTCGAGGAAAAATTTTCAGCATCTTGAAAAATTTTCCGCGAGTAAAAATTGGTCGGCATGGTTCTTTGAACTTGTAGTGCAGTGGAGTGGGGTCGCTAGGCAGTCGAGGTAGCCATAGGCAATCTCCTTTGCTGACCGGGCATTTTAATTTACTCATTGGAGTTTTCAGAACCAAGGAAAACCGACCGGTAATGTTAAATGCCCGCTAAACTTTATTAAAAGGTACACAAAAATGCTGGAGAAACTCAGCGGGTGCAGCAGCATCTATGGAGCGAAGGAAATAGGCAACGTTTCGGGCCGAAACCCTTCTTCAGACTGATAGGGGGTGGGGAGAAGAAAGGAAAAAAGGAAAAAGGCGGAGGAGGAGCCTGAGGGCTGGGGGAGGGGAGGAGACAACCAGAGGGCTGATGAAGGGGAGGGGACAGCAAGGGCTAGCAGAATTGGAAGAATTCAATGTTCAAGCCCCCAGGATGTAGACTGCCCAAGGAAATGCACCTCATATTCCGCTTGGGCAGTCTACATCCTGGGGGCTTGAACATTGAATTCTCCCAATTCTGTGTGTGTGTGTGTGTGTTTTTTTGTGTGTGTGTGTGTGTGTGTGTGTGTGTGTGCGTGCGTGCGTGCGTGCGCGCGTGTGTGTGTGTGTGTGTGTGTGTGTGTGTGTGTGTAGACGGTCGATCCAGCTCGAGGTTTTACAGGCGAGTGCCCTCGAGCTTGAAGGTCGAAGACAGTCGCTGAAAAGACACGTTAGTGAGACAGGCCTTTTAGGATCATAACATCATAAGGGGCAGAATTAGGCCATTCGATCCATCAAGTCTATTCCGCCATTCAATCATGGCTGATCTATCTCTCCCTCCTAACCCCATTCTCCTGCCTACTCCCCATAACACGCTGATAGAGGATGTGGAAGAAAACCGGAGGAAACCCAAACGGTCACAGGAAGAACATGCAAACTCCACACAGACAGCACCTGAGGTCTGGATCAAACTAGGATATCTGGCTTCGCAAATACAGGGACATGGATAATTATTTACGGAGCTTGACAGCGGGCATACCCTGGGCATACAGCTCTGTAACTGAGCACTCTCTGATTTACGGACTGTTCCCAGGGACACATTAGTGCTGCTGGAAGATCATCAACTTAGGGAAAGACTCACTTTGGCCTGCCTCAACCTGTTGGCCTGCCAGCGGAACGAGATGTCTGTTGGGGAATGTTGCCGACTGGCCCGCTCCAGACTGCAGGAGTACGTGCTGAGGGACGCACTGAAGCTTGGTGCAGCCAACGCCAAGGCTCTGTTGGGGGAGGACCACAGTCTAGGGTCCTTCTGCTGCTGGACATTGAGGGGCAGAGTCCAGTGGAGACATCCCTCAAACAAGGGAAGGGATATCATTCCATGGAGCCAAAACCGAGTATGACACCCGTGAATGCATAGACAGTGAGAATGTTTAATTTAATTTAGTTTAGAGATACATCGTAGAAACAGGCCTTCTGCCTCTGAGCCCACGCCGACCATCGATCACCCATACACTACTTCTATCTTATCCCACTTTCACATTCTACGCACTAGGGACAATTTACAGAAGCCAATTAACCTGCAAACCTGCACGTCTTTGGGATGTGGGAGGAAACCGGAGCACCCGGAGAAAACCCACGGGGTCACAGAGAGAACATACAAACTCAGTATTCACAGCACCCATTGTCAGGATCAAACCCAGGTCTCTGGCATTGTGAGCAGCAACTCTACCACTGCACCACCGTGCCATCTGAATTTAAGCCTTGCTCAACATGTACTCTGCACATTTTTGCGCAGAACAGGGTTTAGTTTAGAGATACAGTGCGGAAACAGGCCCTTTAGGCCCACCGAGTCCGTGCCAACCAGCAATCCCCTGCACATTAGCACTATCCTACGCACACGAGGGACAATTTACAATTTTACCAACCCAATTAACCCACAAAACTGAACATTTTTGGAGTGTAGGAGGGAAACCAGAGCTCCTGGGGTAAACCCACGCAGGTCACGGGGAGAACGTACAAACTTCGTAGAGGCAATACCCATGGTCAGGATCGAACCCAGGTCTCCAGACTTTGAGTCCTAATGCAGGGTCTCGACCCGAAACGTCGAGCATCCCTCGGCCTCCACAGATGCTGCTCGACCTGCTGAGTTGCTCCAGCAGTATTTTTTTTCTGCAAGTGTGGATCATTTGATTTTCCCTTATGACAGCATTCCTTGTGATTTAGTAGCTCAGGAATTGGGCACCACCGACAGATCTGCAAAAACCTACAGTTGATATGTGTAGGAAGGAACTGCAGATGCTGGTTTACACCGAAGATAGACACAAAAAGCTGGAGTAACTCAGCGGGGCAGGCAGCATCTCTGGAGAGAAGGGGTGACATTTCGGGTCGAGACCCTTCTTCAGACTGTCTATGGTAAACTCTATTGGTTACATAAAGGCAATAAGCTCTGGTGCAGAGTTTTGAACTTATTCTTCAAGCAGAAAGGTGCAGGCGTCTCTGGCTCAGATTCAATCCTGACCTTGGGTCCTGTCTGCGTTGTGTTTCCACATTCTCTTCCTGACCACATGCACTCGGTCCATGCATTCCAGTTTCCTCCCACACCTCAGCCGATGCATGTTACTCTTGAGGGAAGATCAGTGGCAATAAGAGTCAAAGAAGCGTTGGTGAGCATGTGAGAGAGAATACATTGCACGGCTGCAGGGAAATAAGAAGTGGGAATGGAAACAATGGAAGTGTTTTCTTTGGAGCTAGCATGAACTTGAAGGGCCAGTTGACTGCCTCGTGACAAGTATAAGGAAACAATTAAGCATTTTCAGTATTTTGAAACACAGAGCATCTAACATAATTGTGAATATATCTGAGCCTTGCTCACCATGCATTCTGCACATTTATAAAAGAGGTATTTAAACAGTGATCAATATCAAAGCAACAAGGGACACTTGCAACAACATGGCAATGATGATCTAACTCAAAGATCCAACGACCCAGAAGACTTTGACCCCTTTGATCCAAACTGCTCTGAACAGCTGGCTGAATAGTGCATTCATCACTTTGTTACTTCTGAAATATTATTCAATTTTTCTGCACTTTACTGCTTTGCAAGAAGCAGGTTTATGAAGAGCCTGATAATTTTGTGCAACAAATTAACTGCTCGTTATCGAATTAGTTTCCTTGGCTGCTTGCTCTGCACAGATTTTCTGTTTCCCTTCAGAAATGACTGTACTTCAATCGTTCTTTGTTGGTTTGAAAGTGCTTTGGGATGTTTTAAGGTCTTTAAAATATTTTTATTTTTAAGCAGCTTATTTGAAAATAAAATTACTGTAAAACTGAAAGAATGCAAGTTGAACAGCACTACAGTGGAAGGAATGCAATGAAATAACACAGAATTACTGTAACAATTATTAGTTCAATTATTAATGATTTAATGTACAAGTGGAAAGACTGTTGGACTGGCTCAGAGACCGCCACAGAAGGGTTTTCCTGAAGTAGTTATACAAAACACCCACCAGGAATCTCCACACAGAGTGTGGTGGTAGAATAATACGTGTACAGTATAAAATAATATTTTTGCTGAGATTTATTTTTACAAATATTTTTGCAACTTAATGAAATGAACATGGGATTCTGCAATCATTAAGATTATTATTGAAGTCATTAAAATCGTACATTATAGTTAGCGCGGCACAGTGGCGCAGCGGTAGAGTTCACGCCTCACAGCACCAGGGACTTGGGTTCAATCCCGACCTGGTTCTCCCTGTGACCACATGGGTTTTCTCCGGGTGCTCTGGTTTCTTCCCACATTCCAAAGACCTGCAGGTTTGCAGGTTAACTGGCGTCTGTAAATTGTCCCAAGTGTGTAGGATGCGAAAGTGGCATAATATTGAACTAGTGTTCAGATGATCGATGGTCGGTGAGGACTCGACTGGCCGAACGGCCTGTTTCAATGGTGTATCTCTAAACTTTAAACTATTAATGGCATATTTAATATTTAATATTTTTGTAATGGGTCATGGGTTCACATGCACACACTCATAAACTATATTCACAAATCATAAAATATTGTATATCAATACTAATGATCCATCACTACTTTATAAAATTGGTAGGAAGGAACTGCAGATGCTGGTTTAAACTGAAGGTAGACACAAAATGCTGGAGTAACTCAGCGGGACAGGCAGCATCTCTGGAGAGAAGGAATGGGTGACGTTTCGGGTCGAGACATCAATTGAGAAATAGGTGCATCAAACTCCCTGCTTATGTTGGCCACTAGATGGAGCCTGCGAGCAAATAGTTACTTTTTTTGCCGAAAACTTCCTTGAAATTTGGCAAAATGGCAACGTTTATTTGTAGGTTACACCAAGTGTATTTACCAGGGAGAGAAAACGTGTGGTTATGATCATTTGAATCATAATCCTTTACATCAGAGGTGAGGCCTGTGTTTGAGAATAATTTGCAAAAGTAAGGGGAAACAAAAATCACAAACTCAGCAGATCAGGCCACATCTCTGGTGAACATGGATAGGTGACATTTTGGGTCAGGATTAGGGTTGCCAACTGTCCCGTATTAGCCGGGACATCCCGTATATTGGGCTAAATTGGTTTGTGCCACACGGGACCGCTCTTGTCCCGTATTTGACTGGTACTACTCTGTAATCACTGGAGGCACGCGCACAGAAAGATCATAGATCCCCCCCCCCCTCCCCCCACTTCCCTGTGCCAAACCTGGACTCACACACACTTCTTTCCTATCCCTGGTTTTGCAATTCACATCTCTACTATTCTTCTCACACCTTTTGTCTTTTCACTTCTGGCCCCTGTCCAACCATCTGCCTATCAGTTTGATGAAGGGTCTCAACCCGTAACATCACCTATTCCTTTTCTCCAGAGATGCTGCCTGACCTGTTGAGTTACTACAATATTTTGTGTCTATCATCTGCCTATCAACCCCCCCCTCACTGTTATCCACCCATCACTCGGTAGGCTTTGTCCTGCCCATCCTTTCTTCCAGCTCCCCCCCCCCCCCCCCCCCCCCTCACAACTATCAGTCTGAACAAGTATCCCGACCTAAAACGTCACCTATCTATATTCTCCAGTGATGCTGCATTTCCTCCCACACGCCAAAGATGTACAGGTATGTCGTTATTTGGCTTGGCATAAATGTAAATTGTCCCAATTGTGTGTAGGATAGTGCTAATGTGTGGGGATGCTGGTCGGTGCGGACTCAGTGGACTGAAGGGCCTGTTTCCTCGCTGTATTTCTAAAACTAAAATCTAAACTAAATCTTATATTTTCAGTAATATAACCAAGAGAATTGAGTGGACACACTGGTGCAATGGTAGTTAAAACAGTGAAACATTTGTTATTAATTCATGAAATTGAGAAAAAATGTTGTGATTCAGCCAATTGCCAGCAATTCACTGCTTCTCCAATAAAGATCAGGGCAAATTATCCAGCATGAACTCAAGGTCAAACTAACCCCATTATAACACATCTTGAAGTTATCCACTTTGTCACTTTAGGTCCAAGTGTATCATTAATGCTTTTACACTACAAAATATTGGCCTGAAATGAATTGGTCCTAAATATGAAATAAAACTAATTTCCTATATGCCGATTTCAGTTTCCTGACAGGGACATTTCAAATTACAAGTGATTTTAAAAGAATGTACTTTAAAAAAATATATATATCTTTCAGCTTCTCATGTTGTGTCAAACATAGTTTGTATCTTTACGATTCTACACCAGGAAGCTTTGAGGTCAGCGGAGAGGTCAGTCAGGCACATCTGAGCACAAGAGGCTATGGGTTTAGAGGGCAAGAAGGCTCAGAGGGATATGGGCCAGGTCCAGGCAAATGAGACTAGCCCAGTTAGCAAACTTGATCAGCTTAAACATAGAGTCATAGAGTCTTGAGGGCCTGTCCCACTTGGCGATTTTTTCAGCGACTGCCGGCATCATTGACATAGGTATCAGGTCATCGAAAAAGTCGTGGCGTGACGCGGCGTAACGAGGTGGTGACGCGTAATGATGCACGGTGTTTCCTCAAGTGTCGCAAAAAATTTGTTGTCGCCATTGGATTTTGAAATGTTCAAACCTTTTGGCGACCCTGATATGACGCCAGCAGTCGCTGAAAAAATCGCCAAGTGGGACAGGCCCTTTACAACATGGAAACAGGCCCTTCAGCCCAACTTGCCCACACTGGCCAACATGTCCCATCTACACTAGTCCCACCTGCCTGCATTGGCCCATATCCCTTTTAACCCGTCCTATCCATGTGCCTGTCTAATGTTACGATAGTCCCTGCCTCAACCACCTCCTCCGGCAGCTCGTTCCATACACCAACCATCCTATTAAATCTTTCCCCCTCGACGCAAAGCTATGTCCTCTGGTTCTCGATTCCCTGGCTCTGGACAAGACTCTCCGTGCGTCTACTCGATCTATTCCTCTCATGATTTTGTATATGGTGGCTGAAGGGCCTTTTACCCCTGCTCTATAGCTCTGTGACTCTTAATACTCACCCACATACCAGATGTTGGCCAGGGTTACAAAGCAACGAGAAATGAGTTGGATCTAAGTTTTGGAACCTCTGATTTTCTATCGCCACGTGAGAGCCTGGAATACACAGTGGAGTTGGAGAAAAATGCTCCCTTTTCTGGGAAATAACACCAATTTACTGGTTTGTGCCAGAGAGTGTTCCTGGATTTACATCAAGTTGCTACAGTGTTAATTCAACCCAGACCCGATGCAAATTTGGCATCTCCGGATCTTAGCAAATTTGGAAAGCACCAGTGAGTGAATTACTCAGGGGGCAACAGATTAGCGGAGAGAGGTCTCTGTGGCTGGTCTCTTGGTGGTTGCATGGGGCAGCAACCTGCCACCAACCGATTTCTCTGGTTATCAATCATTTGTTATAGGATGACACTTTGTATCAAGTGAAAGTACAAACAGACTCAACAATAATCGCACATTGTATCATTCCCGTACCAAGTAATTTCAGCACTTCGTAACAATCAAGTATTCAAAAGCAAAATTGTTTCAATCCTTTGACTGTTACATGCAAAGTAGTGGAAAACTGAATCATTATAAGATGAGGAGACAACTCAATACCATTAAACCCGATAGCACTAAACATCCCGATACCATCAGACTTCAATGTTATATCTTTACACTATAAGTTGTATCCTTTATCTGTGCACTGTGGACAGCTCAATGGTATTTATCTACAGACACAAAATGCTGGTGTAACTCAGCGGGACAGGCAGTATCTCTGGAGAGAAGGAATGGGTGACATTTCGGGGTTGAGACTCTTCTTCAGACTGAAAGTCATGCGAAAGGTAAACGAGAGATATAAACGATGATGTAGAGAGATGTAGAACAATATAATGCATCTGTAGTCTTTTCTTTGATTAGATAGCAATAGCTTTTCACTGTACCTCAGTGCACGTGACAATAATAAACTTAAAAGTACATAAAGTGCTGGAGTAACTCAGCGGGTCAGGCAGCATCTCTGGAGAACATGGATAGATGACGTTTTGGGTCGTGACTCTAAAAAAGACGTGGGTAGGTGATGTTTTTGGTCGTGACTTTGAAGGAGTCCCAACCCAAAATGCCACCTGCCCATGTTCTCCAGAGATACTGCCTGACCCACTGAGTTACTCCAGCACTGTGCTCTTTTTTTGTAAACCAGTATCTGTAGTTCCTCGTTTCTATATCCTAACACCGCTACTTGGTTAACTTCAGCGGAATGGAGAAAGCACTCATACAGGCATTTGTCCGCACTCTCATTCACAATTCCACAAGCACTGCTGGAAGTGACTGAGTGCATTTCAAATAAAATTGGACTTGGACTTGTCGTCCAAGATAACAACTACAGAACGCCACTTGCATTACATAAAAGTACTAGGAACCATAAACAAGCTTATCCCCCCCCCCCCCCAAATCAAAGAGTGTATGAAAATAAATTTCTGGGTGTGATTCTTGATCACAAAATCTGCTGGAAACCCCATATAAAACATGTGAGAGCAAAAGTAGCACGGAGTATTGGAGTGATGGGGAAAGCAAGGCATGTTTTGAATGAGAGAGCACTGTATATTCTGTACAGCTCACTTGTGTTACCGTATTTAAATTACTGTGTGGAAGTATGGGGCAACACCTACAAAACCACCTTACAATCACTAAGCACACTACAAAAAAGAGCTATTCGTATAGTAAACAATGTAGGATATCATGAACACACTAATATACTGTATTTAAAATTACACACCTTAAAGATTAAGGATCTGGTAGAATTTAAGGCTGCACAAATAATTTATAAAGCAAAAATAAACTGCTACCTGTAAACATACAAAAACTGTTCAAAGACAGAGAGGGGGGTTATAACTTTAGAGGGAAACTAAATTTGAAACAGCATTATGCTCGGACCAATTTAAAAAGTATGTGTATTTCCATTTGTGGGGTGGTTTTGTGGAATGGTCTTGACGAAACGATTAAACAAAGTATGAATATAATGCAATTTAAAAAAATGTACAAAAGATATATCTTTGAAAATTACAGTAATGAGGAAGGAGAATGTAAATCTCACAGATGTTAATGGTGCTTGTTCTTTTTGTTCTTTTCTTTTTTTGTTCTTTTTTCTTAATAGCTTGATTGGAGTAGTTTTATTTGAATTGTCTGTTTAGTTTATTTTATTGAATTTTGCATTTGTTAATGGTGAAGAATGGGGGTAGGACGACAAGCAAAGGCTTCTTCCTATCCCTTTTCGAACGAGTCTAATGTGTATTATGTTGAAATTGGCTTTTGATTTTTTAAATTTATGTATGTACATATATGTTATGTATATGTGTAGTGTGTATATGTATGTATGTATATATGTACATGTATATGTATGTATGTGTGTATGTATTTATGTATATATATATGTATATATATAATTTCCTTTATTTATTATTCATTTACATCTTTTCTTTTCTTCTTTTTTTAATCGTTCGATATAAAAGATATCATTCATTCATTCATTCAATGCAGAGGTAAAGCAGTGGAGAGATACTTCATGCAGTCATGAATTCATGGTAAATTATAAGTGAGGACAATGTGTGTATTTGTTTCTTCTCCGGCTGCTCTGGTTTCCTCCCACACTCCTAAAGTGCAAAATCCACACTCCAGAGATGAACAGGTTTGTAGGTTAATTGGCTTCAGTAAAAAATAATTGTAAATTGTCCCTAGTGTGTAGGATAGCACTAGGGTATGGGGTGATCGCTGGTCAGCGCGGACTTAGTGGGCCGAAGGACCTGTTTCCACACTCCATCTCTAATGTCTAAAGTAAAGTTATAACTTAAAGAATGTGGAAAAGTGCGATGTTATAGTAGTGAGACTTAATAAAGTCTCTGACAAATGATATGATGCAATAATGGAGAGACGACGTTGAGATCATTGCTTTGCTCATTATATATATATTTTGCGTTTTTGAATCCGTTGAAATGTTCTCCAGAGATGCTGCCTGACCTGCTCAGTTACTCCAGCATTTTGTGTCTTCGAGATATTTGTTTTGCTTCTTAAATATTTATTTTGCATTTTATAATCCACATTCAAATGCTCATTTAGCAATTGATCAAGGTTTACAATCCAAGAGTTGGGGTGAAATACTGAAACCACACTCTTCCAAAAGTGAGTAGCTGACATCCCTGCACTCTGTGTTTCAGGAACACACAAGTGAATAATGCTAGTGTGAAATTCCTCTCAGACATTATCATTGAGAGATAATTCCATCTATTTCAAGACCTTTTAACACTATCCACAATGTTTTATCACCTTTGGTTGGGATGGATACGGGCCACATGCAGCCACACGCTAGACCCCCCCACCATTGACCCCATCACGCTGCCTCAGAAAAGCAGACGACATAATCAAAGTCTTTTTCCAACCCAGTCATTTCTTCTCTCCTGCTCCTGTCGGACAGTAGATATAGAAGTGTGAAAGCGCACAGCGCCAGACTCAGGAACAGCGTCTTCCCACCTGTTTTCAGGCTTCTGAAAGGTTCTTCCGTAAGCCAGCGTACTGACCAATTCACCTCTTCCCCATTGCAGATGTGGGATTTTATCTATAGATGCTGTGAATTATATTCTGCACTCTGAATCCTTCCCTGTTGCTCCACCCCTTGTACTTGAGTTTGATGATTCTTTTTAGTTTGGATTGATTGTATTTATGTGCTGCATTTCCTGCCGTCGCTATTTTTTATCCTAAAATAAGGCACGAAAAATTACCTGCGTCTTGGAGGCCGAAGGTTAGGTTGTTCATAGGCCTATAGGAAGCATTTCGATACTACACGGCAATCCAATCATTTGTTTTGATGAGAAGCGACAACATGTGGTCGCGAACAGTTGATTTTCGCCACTTCAAACACCTGGTCTAAGTAGGAGCTCTGTAAATTCTGTTTATATTGTTTAACACTGTAAATTGCTTAACACTGCCCATATTATGGCGTCTGGAAAAAAAAGCCATTCTTACACTATTGCCTACAAGTTGCAAGTTACTGAATATGCGAAAGAACACGGCAACAGGGCTGCAGAGAGACATTTTGGACCACCGCCAACTGAGAAAATTATACGTTATTGGAGGAAGCAAGAGGACCTGTTGAAGCCTGCGATAAGAATTAAAGATAACCTGCATTGTTCTGCAGCAAAGTGGCCAGAACTCGAGGAAGAAATGAAGAATTGGATAGTTGAGGAAAGAAATGCGGGCAGATCAAGGTCAACAAAAACTATTATTAACAAATCAAAGTTGAGGGCAGCAGCACAAGGTCTGGATGATTTTCATGGCACGTCAAGTTGGTGCTATAGATTTATGACAAGAAATAGACTTTCGATGAGAACTAAAACAAGAATCGCTCCAAAAATGCCTGAAAAGTATGAAAACAAAATCATTGAATTTCATATCTACGACTTCCGGTGACGCCATGACAGTGAAGTCTGTGTAGTCGACTTGCTCTCCGGGAACCAGCTATAAGGGAAAAAATATTGTGGCATACGCGGACAAAGGTGTGTTGGCAGCTGCCTGGACATGATGGGTCGACATAAGGCGTCCGAACGCGGAGGAAAAGGAAAAAATGAAGGTCAGAAACAGACAGACCCCGGTGAGTCCGACAAGGAAGGCCCGCAAATTCTCTCCGAGTTGAGAGAGTTGAGAAAAGAACATAAAGAAGCCTCAGAAGATACAAAGAGATTAACGAGAGTGGAGGACAAAATGAAGGATTTAATGGCTCGAATGGAAAAGCTGGAAGGAAAATTGAAGGAAATGGAGGACAGAGCAAGTTTAACTGAAGATAAGGGAATGAGACACGAGAGGGCAATTAAATACCTGTTACAGAGAGAAGCTAAGCTAGCGGAGAAATGCTCGGACCTGGAAAATCGAGCGAGGCGTAAGAATTTGCGTATATATGGAGTCACAGAGAGAAAGGAAAAAAAGGACATGTTACAGTTTGTACCTGAACTGTTAAGGAATTCCCTAGAACTACCGGAAGATTTAGCGATTCATATTGAGAGAGTACATAGGTCCCTCGCAGACAGATCGAGAGCAGAGCAAGCCCCACCAAGATCTATAAGAGTCAGATTTTTGGACTATTACACGAAAGACATCGTGCTGCAACAGACTTGGAAGCAACGAAAGATAATATATGATGGGGACAGAGTGTATTTTGACCAAGATTACTTGCCAGAAGTCCAGAGAAAGCTTAAGGAGGTACGACAGGTGATTAAGCAACTGCGGGAGAAAAATATCAGAGCCAAATCTCCATTCCCGGCGCAGCACAAGATCTTCCTAGATTCCGGAGTTAAAGCCTTCAGGACACTGACTGAGGCAGCGCCCACACTGGGGAAGATGGGGATCCACATCAGAACGGAGTTCAGAGATGCGTTGAATAGAGAATTGCTGCGGGATCATTGGTCAGGGGGTATGAATAAAGTTAGCGGCCAGAGAGGATTGGCAAGATCTTCGCACCATTTTGGGTATCACAAGAGATGGACTATAGACAGTTGAAATAACTATAGAAACGTGGGTCCTATGGTAAAATGGCAAAAGGTCTGCAAGAGACCATTGAGACAATAAAGTGGACAAATAATATTTATATGAACATACAATAGTATATGGTGATATAAATAATATGCTAATAGTATGTACATATACTCTGCGGTCTTGTTTTGAAGAAGGTTAATTATGCCACGTTTTATAGCATATAGCCAGCTGGTTTTGTATAATATTTTTTATTTGATTTAAATGCATTATTCAAGAGAGGGATTGAGGGGGGCCCTCTCGGGCGAGGGGGGGGGGGGAGATACCTGCCATTTATTTTTGTTTATAATTGTAATTCAAAAGTCCCAAAGTGGGATTTAGAGTAACCTTACTGTAGTTGCAACCACATATAAGTGGGCTACCCAGGAGAGACCTAGTCACATCTCTTCACCTTTTTACGAGGAGTTTGTACACCAGGTAGTTCAGGGTGTCCAGATGGGTTTGTTAGGTAGGAAGTACTTTTTTTTTCCTATATATTTTTTGTCTTAGGTGTAAAGTTTTATTGTGTATTGATTTATTGATTTGTTTATTGTTTATTGATTTGTTAGTTTGGCAAATGTCTTTTAGTGATGCATTGCACCCTAGTAAATTGTATTTTGAGTATAGCGGACATTCACAGGCTAACCAGAGCAAGAAATAAAAATGGTATAGAAAGCAACTAGTAGATTACACAATGAGGGATAATGACTAATTTAAAGATAGTAAGTTATAATGTCCACGGTTTAAATCACCCCATAAAGAGGAGAAAAATTCTGAGTCAACTAAAAAATTTAGGATGCGGAGTTGCATTGATTCAGGAAACTCATTTGGTGGAAACATGAACATAAAAAGCTTAGAAGAGAGTGGGTGGATGATGTATTTAGTGCCTCCTATAGGAAAAGGAGAGGAGTGGCTATCCTTTTCAATAGAAATTTAGTTTTCTCTGTAGAAAAAGTACTCCAAGATACATTGGGGAGATATGTAATGGTAACTGGTACAATGTGGGATGGTAGTATCGATAATAAACATTTATGCACCAACGGAAGATGATTACTCTTTCTTTAGAGACATCGCAAATATAATTGCAGAAAATGCCAGAGGTATGATAATACTTGGTGGAGATTTTAATGTGGTTCTTGATGGGAGGCTGGATAGATTACCACAAGAGCACAACCAAACAAAAAAAACCAAAATACTAAATAACATGCTAGGGAAGTTAGGATTATTAGACCCATGGAGATAAAAATCCCATGGGGAGGGACTATAGTTTCTTCTCGAACGTGCACGGGAGTTATTCACGTATAGATATGTTTTGTGTTCTCAAACAATATACACATAAAGTGGTAGATTGTAAAATAGGCTCAATCGGTGACCATGTGCCTATAATCCTCACCCTGGAGCTAGGAACAGAAAAGAGTTTTAAATACTGGAGAGCAAACATTTCTTTACTGACCGATACTGTAGTGACCCAGGAAATTAGGAATTGTATTAAAGAGTACTTTGACTACAATGACAATAGTGAAGTAACACCATCCACTCTTTGGGGCGGTGCAAAAGCAGTAATAAGGGGCAAAATGATCGAAATATCGAGCAGAGTAAGGAAGAACAGGTTGATGAAGCAATCTGACCTGGAAAGCAAAATAAAGGTATTAGAAGCAGAACACAAAAATAACAATAAAAATAAGAATCTTTTTAAGGAACTAAAACAAAAAAAGACATGTTAGAAGAGCTTTTAACATACAAAGCGGAAGGAGCCCTTCGATTCTTAAACCAAAAATACTATGAGAAGGGAAACAGGGCTAGTCGCCTTCTGGCATTCCAGTTGCGTAAGGAGCAAGCTAATTGCGTGGTTTCCAAAGTTTTACATCCGATTTCTAGAAATTTAGTTTCACAACCACGTGAAATTGCACAAGCGTTTGCATCCTTCTATAAACAACTATACGACTCTCCTGAAATCATAGATAAAGAGGAAAAGATCAGAACTTTCTTTTCTGGATTAAAAATGCCCTGCCTCTCCCAAAAAGAAGCGTGAAATATGACAACACAAATAGAAGAGCAGGAAATAAAAGAAGTAATTAAAAAATTAAAGAACAACAAGTCCCCGGGAACGGATGGGATTCTGGGAGAGTTTTATAAACGTTTTAAGAACGAGCTTTCTCCGATTGTGACTAGAGTCTACAACTATGCTTTGTCTGAAGGTAACCCACCGAGATCATGGGCTGAGGCTATAATTTCTGTTATTTATAAGGAAGGGATAGATCCCACTGGATGCGAAGGCTACAGACCGATAAGTCTCTTATGCAATGACCAAAAAATACTTAGTGCTATATTAACCAAGAGAACCTAAAAAATTATAAAACAATTGATACATCCTGATC
The DNA here is from genome assembly GCA_038087875.1 of Malacoraja senta. Lineage (NCBI taxonomy): Eukaryota > Metazoa > Chordata > Chondrichthyes > Rajiformes > Rajidae > Malacoraja > Malacoraja senta. The sequence goes on along the minus strand of JAXLNO010005184.1, from coordinate 190,021 downwards.
AAGCAGGGTTTATACCGGGTAGACAGGGAGCTAATAATATTAGGCAGGTTCTAAACATCATGGCATGTGCAAAAAGGAAGCATCAGACTTCAATGTTATTAAGTTTAGATGCTCAAAAGGCTTTCGACAGAGTAGGTTGGGTCTATCTTGAATATACACTTGAAGATAAAATGGGGTCCCATACGAAATTTATAAATTGGGTGAAAACATTATGTTTAAATCCAAAGTCTAGAGTGAGGGTAGATGAATGTTGCTCTGAGTTTTTTGAATTGAAGCGGGGAGTTAGACAGGGAGACAGTTTGAGTCCCCTGCTTTTTGACTTATGTTTAGAGCTGCTCACAGAAACTATCAGGCAAGAGGGGGGGTGGAACAAAAATTTTCACTATTTGCAGATGATGTTATGATCTACGTGAGTAATCCCATCTCCTCAGTGCCCCGCCTAATGCAAGGCTTAAAGGAATATGGAGTAATATCGGGATATAAAACAAATGACTCAAAATCGGAAGCAATGATGCTGTCAGGTCTGTGGCCTTCGCAACTAAATGATCAGGTCAGGTTCCATTGGTCTAGGGAGGGTTTTAGATATCTAGGTATTGTCATCACTTCCTCTATCTTCGCGTGGTATGAAGCTAACTATGGTAAATTACTCAAGAGAATCAAGGCAGATATGCTCAGATGGGAGATTCTCCCTTTATCTCTAATTGGTAGAATTGAAATTGTTCGAATGAATATTTTGCCCCGACTGCTTTTCTTATTCCAATCTTTACCAGTAGTGGTCCCTGGTGTGGCATTTAAGGCGTTGGACAAAGAGTTAACAAGATTTGTGTGGCAAAACAAGAGACCAAGAGTCAGACTTAAGACACTGTTATTATCAAAACAAAAAGGAGGCCTAAATATGCCCAACATTAAATATTATTATTGGGCAGTGCAGTTGAGAACTTTAATAGCATGGTTAACAAACGATGAGGAAACGGGATGGGTGAAAATAGAGCAAAATTCATGTCCTAGTATTGTCCTGAATGGATTAAATTCACGATGAAAATGTGGTAGCTATCAGAAAGCAATTAAATCTCTTCAATTCGATATCTAGAGCAATGAAGATAGCTGCTAGTCCCAATTTTCTACCCAGCAAAATTGATAAGAGTTTCAGAAACTGGGCAGATAACGGGCTCATTACTGTGGATCATCTTTTTTGTTGGGGAGTCTTGAAATCTTATGAACATCTGCAGAATGAATTTGGACTGTCAGGGACTGATTTTTTTAGGTTCCTCCAAATACGGCGCTACTTGCAGACACATGTAGATTGGGAGCAGATATGTAGACCACCTTCTAATTTGGAACATATTTTCTTGTTGACCATGGAGGGAGTGTTAAAAAAGAATTTGATATCCCATTTATATCAAGGACTTCAAGACTATATAAAAGGAAATACTATAGAAACAAAACAGAAATGGTAATTGGAAATGAACATTATTATTACTGATGAAATATGGGAAAGGACATGTCTTTTGGGTCATAAGTTGACAAACAGCCCCACCTGGAGGGAGTTTGATTGGAAAATTAGAATGAGAGTATTTAAGACTCCTCTTATGTTAGCAAGATACAGTAACACCTCAAATTTATGCTGGAGACAATGTGGGAAGATTGGTGATCATACACATATTTTTGGGGATTGTCCCAAATTGTACCAATACTGGAGAGACATCCAGGTAGAGATTAAATTAATTTTGGGAACGGATTTACCTCTGGAGCCGGCATGTTTCATATTAGGGGATACTCCAGCAATGACAGATACTCAAAATCAGAAATATTTGCTTGGGGTGATGCTGTTGATTGCTAAAAAGATGATAACAGTATTATGGAGAAATGAAATGCCACCAAACGTTCAACAGTAGAGGGAAAGACTGAAAAGTGTATACTTGATGGAAAGTATAACAGCTAGACTCCAGTTGAGGACTGATGCCTTTAATATTATATGGAAACCGGTACTACTACAAATGCCAAGATTGATTAAGGATACGATTGGATGAGCTTGCTCTGGTGCCTGTGAATAGGATGCTTTTATGATAGAATGTAAAGATGATTGGATGCGATGCGATGCTAATAGAGGTTAGGTGTTTTGTATTTTGCTATTTTCTTTTTTCTGTTTTTCTCTGTTTTGTTTGTATGTGCATTTTGTTATGTCAATAAATGTTGAGTTAAAAAAAAAATGTCATAGCTACGTAATCAATGCAAGAAAAGAGACTGACTGAACTAGGACAAATTGGAAACATGGATGAGGTGCCGTTAACGTTTGATTTGGTATCAAATAGGACAGAGGATATCATAGGCTCCAAATCCGTAACTATAAAGACATCTGGACATGAGAAAACCCACTACACTGCAGTTGTGCGGATGGGATTAATTTACCACCACTACTTATTTTTAAGAGGAAAACCCATTCCAAAAGACAAAATTCCACATGGGATTGTAATCCACGTGCATCCAAAGGGATGGATGGATGGGGATGGAATGAAGCTATGGTTGGATAAGATCTGGTCACGGCGTCCCGGTGGCCTTCTTAAAAAAACATCCCTACTTGTGTGGGACAGGTTTTGTGCTCACCTAACTCCGGCTACTAAAGAAAGGGTAAAGAAAGTGAAGTCGAAACTTGCAGTGATCCCCGGTGGATTAACTTGCCAATTTCTGCCTTTGCACGTATCCATCATCCATTATGAAAGAGGAATGGAATCAGTGGATGAGGAGCACAGACCGTGATCTAACACCAACAGGTCGTTTGAAAAGGCCAACCATTGCTCCGGTGTGCGAGTGGGTTTTAAAATCGTAGAACCGTGTTAAGGCTGAAATTGTCGTCAAAGCTTTTAAAAAATGTGGCATCAGTAATGCGTTAGATGGCTCAGAAGACGACATTCTATTTGATAATAGTTATATTCCGAACAGCAGTGGTGACCCTGTTGAATTATCATGCTTTGAACATTCGGATGACAGTAGTGACTTTTTCAGATTTGAAGATTAGAATGTTTTTCGTTTTTGTAATCTTTGTTTCGTGCGCAATAAAATGTTATTTTACTCCAAACACTGTATTGTTTTTATTACCGGTATATACATTATCTTTGTTTTATATGAAAACAATACGCAATGCAAATGGCTGCCACCACGGTGAATGTTTGTTTTTTTTCCAAAAATTTATCAACTGAAAATGGGTGTGTGTCTTCGACGCAGGTGGGTCTTCGTCGCCAGGTATATTATCTGTTTTGATTAGATAGCATACAAAACAAGGCACAATTGACAAGGAAAAAAACAAACAGGACTAGCCAAGAATGCAGGGTGGACAAGGTGAGCCGAAGGGGCTGTTTCCATGCTGTTTATCTCTATGACTGTACCTTCCCCAATGATAATCAAACCAAGTTCAATCATGTGGTTTGATTTCATCTTATTCTATCAGTCATAAACGCACGGAAACAGGCCCTTCGGCCCAACTTGCCCACACCGACCAGAATGCCCCACTAATCCCACCTGCCCACATTAGGCCCAAAACCCTTAAACCTTTCCAGTTCATGTACCTGTCTAAATGCCATTTAAATGTTGATATAGTACCAAAATGAGATCTTTCAGAACATATGGGCAATGTTCACATTGAAAACTGATTATAATTTTAGTGCTAACAAGGTCAAACAGATTTTGTTTAGAACTTTTAAAATAGATAGAACTCAACAGATGATGATGGAGAGATGGTTTGTTTTCTTTTAAAAAATAAATTCCCATTATTTTCTCTCAGAGATAGTACATGCAGATTGCTGCAGAGATGAGTCTTAAGTGCAAACACACAGTGCTGGAGGAACTCAATGGGTCAGGCAGCATCTGAAGAGGGAATGGACAGACAATGTTTCCAGCAGTGACCTGAAATGCTGCCAGTCCAGTCCATCCACAGATGCTGCCTGACTTGCTGAGTTCCTCCAGCATTTTGTGTTTTGCTCAAGGTTCCAGCATCTGCAGTTGTTTTTCCAGAGTTTTAGTTACATTTGGTAATGTACCATTAACAATCATGAAGACATAACATTTAGCCAACAATAGTATCTCTGGTAGACAAAAATGCTGGAGAAACTCAGCGGGTGAAGCAGCATCTATGGAGCGAAGGAAATAGGCAACGTTTCGGGCCAAAACCCTTCTTCAGACTGATGGCACATGTGTTATGATGAGCCGGTCACAGACTTTGGCCCATGCAACCTTTTGCATGACGGCATCTGAGTTTATGTATTTAAACTTAATATTTCAGAGCTCATATGATTATGCAAGTTCATTAAAAATGGAAAGCTGCACAACATTTCCTGTTCGTCGAGTGCATGATTTGACTCCAGCAGAGTTTTACCATGGCTGCCATCTGGGATGCTCCGCATTTGTGATAACAGACTATGGCCGTCGTGAGGAATAACGTGAGATGAGCAAGTGTGAAGAGGTGATGCCGGGTTTGATGAATCGGCGAATATTGTGCTCTCGTGGGTCTGGTACTCAATCATGGTCGCGCAGTTGTACTCTGGTGCAAGGTGTTGGAAACGTTCCATCTCCCGGGGATCCATCCCATCTTGCCCAGCGCTGAAGTCCTGGAGGGATTGCTTGGTGCTGCTGTTGGCTTCCGTCACAATCGCTGGATAGCCCCCGCTCTTCGTGCCCGGTAGCCAGTAATATTTGATGTCACTGATGTGGGATTTGGCCGAGCCATCGTAACAAACAACTTGGCTTCGAGTCTTGGGATTCGGATCCCCTTCAAGGTCTCTTACATCCTTTTTGAAGCAAAAACGAGGGTAAGTTGCTGTTCTGCGGCACACCCGCCAACATCTTTTTGCATGCTAGGATAACGTTCCCTTTCTATTTGGGACAAGGCATCAGGCAAATGAGAACAACACTCCCTCTAGTTTCGTTTCTGGACTGCACACCATTGAGACTTGGAAATTCACTGCTGTTCCTTGCACCATTCTGGGACTCCTACCTCAACAGTGCCGCAGAAACATCTTTGCCAGGTGAACTGCAGTGGCCAAAATGATGACTCGCTACCACCTTGCCAAGGGTACTTAAGGATGGGCATTAAATGCTGGTCTGGCCACCTTTACTGACTTTCCATAAACCACTAACAAACATGGAACATAGAACACAGCAAAGGAACAGGCCAATTGGCCCACAATGTCCATGCCAAACATAATGCCAAGTTCATCCCACCATACCTGGCAGCGAGTTTCAGGCACCCACCACTGTGTAGAAAGAAAAACTTTCCCCGCACATCTCCTTTAAACTGTACTCCTCTCCCCTTAAAGCTATGCCCTCTAGTCTTTGACGTAAAGAAAAAATCTCAGGAATATCTTTGAAACGCTGCTCGGAATGGTTCATTCAGAACCAAACAACCCCTTTGTCACAATGCATCTAGAATTGTCTGAGTATTTTAGATCGTTAACTAGTAGCTAGTTGCAAAACTCTCCTATGGGTTCAAAGGGCATTCCGCCACTGATGGCCTACTGTTGAATATCAACAAAGAGTTTAAACAAATGCACTTTGGAAAATAAGTGATGGCCATTTCATTGACGTGCATCAACAAACAAACTCCTCCCAATGGAAAGGAGGGATAGTGGAACAGCAGGGAGCGTTGCTGCTCCACAAGTAAAATGCCCCAGTTTCAATCTTGATCTCTGGTACTCACTGGAGTTTAGAAGGATGAGGGGGAACTTCATTGAAACTTACCGAATAGTGAAAGGCCTAGATAGCCTAGAAAAACAGCTTTTTTCCATAAGTAGCAGCTCTACTCAATAACCAAAAAATTGTAGTCTCCTTTTGATCTGGTATTTTATTTAATTCACATGTTTAATCAATAATGTTTTACTAGTAATGTTTGATGTTTTATATGTCATTCCTAACTGTCACTGTATGTCATGTTTGTCACCTGCGGGCGGAGCACCAAGGCCAATTCCTTGTATGTGAATACTTGGCCAATAAATATCTTAATTCATTCATTCATTCTTTCATAGTTGAGGGGATGTTTCCTCTAGTGGAAGAGTCTAGGAACAGAGGGCACAGCCTCAGAATAAAAGGAAAAACCTATAGAAAGGAGATGAGGAGAAATGTATTTAGTCAGAGGTTGGTGAATCTGTGAAATTCATTGCAACAAATCAATGGATAAATTGAATGCGGAGATTGATAGATTCTTGATTAGTAAGGGTGTCAGGGGTTATGGGGAGAAGGCAGGAGAATGGGCTTGAGAGGGAAAGATCGATCAGCCATGATTGAATGGCAGAGTCGGTTTGATGGGCCGAATTCTGCTCCAAGAAGTTATGAACTACTGTCTGTGAGGAGTTTGCACACTCTTCCTTCAACCATGCGATTGGGCCAAAGGGAGAATGACCAGTGGTAGAACTTTTTTCTGTTGGATGAGTAAATAAAGATAAACAATTACCTGGCATAATGTTTTTGGCATCCAGTGAGCGAGGGTGCTATTTGCAGCGTCTGGGATGTTGGGCCAGATGTGTTTCTTAATTCTGTGGATTGAAGAGACAAATATGGAGGATGGGAATGCTGCTTTGTGGTATACCACGAGCATGTTTGCTGATGTTCTCATGTCAGCCAGTGCTGTTAATATTGATTTTCCTAACATCAAGTGACCCTTGCTTTCCCTCTCTCTCCGCCCCCCCACCCCCCTCCACCCGAGTTCTCCCACTAGTCCTTATGATGTATTTTACTGATTGTATGCCTCCTTGTCACCTCCCCACCAGCTAACAATGAACCATTCTACGTTTCCTTATCATCGTGTGCTTTGACCTTACCCCATCCATATCTCTAGACTCCCTCTCCCCTGACTCTCAGTCTGAGGAAGGGTGTCGACCCAAAATGTCACCAATTCCTCCTCTCCAGGGATGCTGCCTGCCCCACTGAGTTACTCCAGCATTTTGAATCTATCTCCATTTCAAATATTGGTTCTGGGTCAAAGCGGACCTCTACCCCATACCTTTGCCGTTGGTAGATGCAGGTCGCAATTAAAGCCAGGGTCAGAAACAGAGAGAACAGGCAGATGCACATCAGGAACAGTTCCACTTCTCCGTCATCTGATAATTGGAAATGGAGCATTTGTGAACAAGAAACTCATAGACGTAAAAAAAAACCTCAACATTTCATAATTCAGGCCAGGCCGACCCCTGCAACTCAGATCCAGTGCCACCGCCAGGACAACGAGCCTTTATGAATTGTTTAGGCAATAGACAATAGGTGGAGGAGTAGGCCATTCGGCCCTTCGAGCTAGCACCACCATTCAATGTGATCATGGCGGATCATCCCCAATCAGTACCCCGTTCCTGCCTTCTCCCCATATCCCCTGAATCCGCTATCTTTAAGAGCCGTATCCAGCTCACTCTTGAAAGTATCCAGAGAACCAGCCTCCACCACCCTCTGAGGCAGAGAATTCCACAGAGTGATTGTATGCCTCCTTGTCGCCTCCCCACCAGCTAACAATGAACCATTCTATGTTTCCTTATCATCGTCTGCTTTGATCTGTCGTTTTCACACCTTAAAGGGCTGTCTCACTGTGCGAGTTGACCCACGAGTGACCCCGAGTGAAAGACTCGTGGTTGCGTACGATACTACAAGTTTATGATCCCGAGTTTATCCGAGTTCCCACGGGTATATCTAAGTTTCCCGTTTACTTCTCATTTCTGCGATGTTCCAAGTTCGTCTCCCGAGTGTACCAAGTTCCTCTCCCGTTAATCTTGAGGCAACAATGTATATCGAAGTGTTTAAAAATCATCACATGTTAAAAAAATGATGTCATGCTTTTTTTTTACATACTATAAAATGCCTGCCTTGTTTAAATTGGCTCATTTGGAGAAAATGTTTGCAAGAAGGATATTGGAGTCCAGGTTGGAGCTTCGACTCTGACTCCACGTTTTTTTCGACCCAGCGCCGCCCGCCCACGGCGGGACGCCCTCAGACTGCAGACCGCAGACCACAAACCGCAGCTGCTTGATGTTGGTGGTCGGCGGTCACAGCACTCCGGAGCGGCGACCCGGCAAGGCATCGCCCGCTCCGTGCATCAGAGGGATAACGGAACTAATCTCCCAGGTCTGTCCCTTCATCAAATGGTGAATCTGCTCCACTAAGACGGCCGTCTCCATATTCAGATTGCAAAGCAGCTAACGCAGCAGGCTGCAGCTCTGTATAACTGAGTGGTGATGGGTGGTGTAAAAGATTGTGATTATGGTCATGTTAAGAATTAAAAGTCATAAAATCAATGTGTGAAATGTGATTCTTATTTTTCAAAGTCTCTCATAGGAAACAATGAGCGTATAGAGCCCAGGGAGAGGGGGAGAAAGGGACGTACACTCACAGAGGCAGAGTCTCTCAGCCTGTGTGAGAGGGAGGGAGGGAGAAAGAGACACACACACAAGGTGGATGTGAAATCTCACCTACCTGTTTCAGTGACAGGCACCCGCAGCCAGTGAATGAAGCCACCCCCATCTGTCTCCCCTCCTCTCCACCCTCTCTCCTCCACCCCACCCCCCTCACCCCCCTCACCCCCCTCCCCCAATTTGGAAATGTCATCCCATCACCCATTCCTTCTCTCCAGAGATGCTGCCTGCCCTCTGAGTTAAAGAGTTCCCACTTGCAGCAGCAAAACAGGCCAGTAAACACAATACTCATAGATAATATACTAAACAAAGAAAATATATATTAAAAAATCCAGTATTATTTCAAAAATCCCAAAGTCCTTAGTGCAAACAAGGCAGTTTGTAGTTCATAGATTAGTTAGCATTTGTTGCGTTCAAAAGCCCGATGGTTGTTGGGAAGAAGTTGTTCTTGTACCTGGAGGTCATGGTTTTCAGATTCTTATACCTTCTGCTCAGCAGGAATGAAATGAGAGCATGGCCAGGGTAGTGTGGGTCCATGACAATGCTGGCTGCCTTTTTGAGGCAGCACCTCCTATAGAACCCTTTGATTCAGTAAAGTTCAGTAAAGAGATCGGGAATCTGGCATCATGGCTTGACAATAAAACCCAGCCTTTAACATCTGCATAATGAAAGAGTTGGTGTTGTCCTACAGAACAGGGGTGCAGGAGAGGTGAACACAACCCTGTCTTCTTCAACAGCACTGGTAGAAGACAGTGACGTGACTGGCAAACCTCAGATTAGGCTGCCATGAAGTGTCATAAAATGTTCTCACGCTGTTCCTCAATACTGGTTTGTCTTAAGGTTGTGAGCTCAGTCCCAAATACACAACATTCATATATAAACTTAAAGCAATTTTTTTCTTTTCTACCCACTCTGTCACCTTATCAATAACTTACTTAACTTTGTTAAGCAGAATTTGTCTTAAAAAAGTCTAAGTAACTGATATTTCTGTCCCTGATTATTGTTTCTAAAAAGAGTTCCCACGGTAGACTCACGAGTTACAAAGTTAAACGCACGGGCCACTACGTTCTTACAACGAGTTTAAAATGTTTCAAATTTTAACCTCAAGAGTACATTTTACTCGTGGAAAAGTTCAAGCTTAAACAACTGCTGAATCTTTCCAGAGAACCGAAAAATCGAAGTGGCTCATCGTGTCCCAAGTTTTAAACAAAGATCTGGTGCGGGAAAAACTTATCCACGACATATTATTGTGAAATTTCGGGATATTTTAGAACTGGAAGATGTTATGAGCAAAATCAAATACGGTGTGCAACTGCGGCTGGACAATGACACTATTAAGATATTCAGGGATTACCCGTATGAAATTGTGCAAAAAAGAAACAAATTCGAGAAGGTTAAGGATCTTTTAAGAGGGAAAGAAGGGATCAGATATGGGATTTTTTACCCCGTGAAAATGCGTATTTCATTTAAGGGTTTTGAAAAGTCATTTGTTAAGCCTGAAGACGCGTTTAAATATGCCCAAACTATCGTTGAAAAATAGAAATCAAAGGGGGGTTTGGCAGAGCTGAACCATTCTAAGCAATGCTTTGTCTGGGGATAGTTAGACTGTTATCTTTGGAATGTTGAATCAAGGACACTTTCTGTTCAAAACGAGTAAACAACTGAACAGATGGGAATGGTATATACCAGAAGCATTTACTTGTTTATTAGATTATAATATTATAACCAATTGTAAGAACTTATCCTATTAACAACTTAATAAGTTATGCATGTTAGATTAGAATACTAACAAAAACAAAAATAAAAAATAACGAACTAACTAACATACTAATATGAATTTTTAATAAATTGAAACCTTATCTATAAGTGGGAGGAGGGGATGAGAAACGAGCACCTGGCTTAGGCCCAGGGGCACGTCTCGTTAACCCCTTCAACCAACAGTTGATTCTTATTGAAGTCAAAAGTATCGGTTTAATAATTAGTAGTTAAAATTCCGATATATATATATGTTATAATGAAATATCCAGGGTAAAATTGTATTATATATCTGAATGTGAGGCCCCGTTTTAATATTTTAATATGTTATGATTAACCAAGAGAGCGGAGCTATTTGTGTAACAACGCAATGGAAGTCAAAACAAGGTTTTTTCCCACCTACAGGTGGGACACTCGCTACAGTGCCGACTATATCAGACACTGTATTTTCACTTTTTTAGTTTTTTTTTCATCACATAAAATCACATGTTTGTGTTTTGTGTTTAGTGATAAGTGTAAAATGGACATACCAACAAAACTTAAAAACTCAAAAGTTCCCCCAATACCCAAAGACCTGGGATATGGATGCACCACAAGATTTAAAGGTACTATAATTATTCAAAATGCATGACACCAAACAAAAGAACCTAGGAGGAATCTCATTTTGTAGTTGGAATATAAGAGGTATTAACGAACCTATTAAAAGGGGTAAGATACTAGCTCAGCTGAAACTGTACAATTCCGACATTACCTTCCTACAAGGAACACACTTAAAATCTCAGGATCAAGTGAGGTTGAGGGCGAAATGGATAGGTCAAACATACCATTCTTCATTTACTTCAAAATCTAGAGGCACGTCAATCATTATAAGAAAAGGTATACCATTTAAAGCAAAGAATATCATAACAGATATAGAAGGGAGATACCTGATAGTTAATGGAGAAATCCATGATACTCCACTTACCTTGGTAAATATATATGCCCCTAACTTTGATAACCCCCACTTTTTCAATAAAATTTTCAACATAATTGCAGAGTCTAACTATCAAAATGTTATAATAGGAGGAGACTTTAACTGTGTTTTAGATCCGTACTTAGATAAATCAAGCCAAAAACAGAGAGGGAATATGAAATCGAAAACCGGGGAACTTCTCAATACCTAAATAAACAATACTAATATAGCAGATGTTTGGAGAATTGTCAATCCAACTGGCAGGGAATACTCGTTTTATTCAATGGTACATAAGACATACTCACGTATAGACTACTTTCTGCTGGATACAAAATTAATCCCCCAAACATCTAACGCAATATACCACACAAATTCGATTTCAGACCATTCTCCACTAACTTTCTTTTTAAAACTGGAAGGAATGTTTAAGAATAAATCGTTTTGGAGATTTAATTCTCAAATTCTAAAAGATCCACAAGCGAGTATATATTTAAAAGAACAAATGGAGGTCTTTTTTCAAATAAATGATACTCCAGATATATCGCCTACTGTATTATGGGAATCTTTTAAAGCATACATTAGGGGTATTATAATTTCATATCAAGCTTTTCAAAATAAAAAGAATAAGAATGAACAAAGACAGTTAGAAGAACTTATTAGACAAATGGATATAGATAATGCTAAAGATCCATCAATAGATAAACATAATTTAATAATAATTTTAAAATTTAAATTAAATAAATTATTATCTGCCAAACTTATAAGACTTTTTCAAATTACAAAACAAGAGCACTTTGAATTTGGGGATAAACCACATAAACCTTTGGCTCGCCAGCTAGAAAAACGAGAAAAGGAACATACTATACCAAAGATCAAATCAGATAAAGGGGAATTATTAACAACACCGAAGGATATTAATAATAGATTTGCGCAATTTTATGAGAATTTGTATACATCTAAAACGACAATTGATTCCAATAATATCACAAAGTTTTTGGATAACTGTAATCTCCCAAAGTTAGAGCTGAAGGAACAAGAGGAATTGGGTGCACAAATCTCAATTAAGGAATTAGAAGATACAATAAACTCACTAAAGAATGGAAAAACACCAGGCCCTGATGGATTTACTAATGAATTTTATAAAAGCTTTTATGATAAAATAATACCAAGATTACAAAAAATGTACCAATATGCTTATAAAAAACGAATACTACCTGATACATTAGCGGAATCAACGATTACACTAATACCTAAGAAAAACAAAGATTTAGAAGAACCTGGTTCATATAGAGCTATAGCATTGTTAAACACAGATCAAAAAATATTAGCGAAAACATTAGCTAGAAGATTAAGTAAATACATTAGTAAATTAATAAACCCAGATCAGACGGGGTTTATCCCTAAGAGATACTCATCTAACAATATGAGACGTCTACTCAACATAATGCACTCATACAAATCTGAAGATCAAGAATTATCAATTATTTCGCTGGATGCTGAAAAAGCATTTGATCAAGTAGAATGGAATTATATGGATAAAGTATTACAAAAATTCCAACTGGGGGAGAATTTTATTCTATGGATCAAGTTACTATATAACAAACCTACAGCTAGAATACTAACTAATAACATATTATCCGCGAAATTCCAACTATCAAGGGGAAATAGACAAGGGTGCTCATTATCACCACAGCTGTTTGCTCTCATTATTGAACCGCTAGCAGAAAAAAATAGAATACACCCTGATATCCATGGATATAATACTAAAGACTCATATAATAAAATATCTTTATACGCGGATGATATATTACTGTACATTACAAAACCTCAAATCACTATACCAAATATATTAAATTTAATTGAAGACTTTGGATCTTTTTCTGGATATAGAATAAATTGGAATAAAAGTGAAATTATGTCAATAAAACCAAAAGATTCAACACATCTTTTAAAATTCCCTTTTAAAATAGCTACAGAAAAATGTAAATACTTGGGAATCGAAATTACCAGAACATATCAAGGTATGTTTAGGGAAAATTTTGACCCCCTACTTAATAAATTAAACACACTAATTAAATTCTGGAAAACGCTCCCGATGTCTTTAATAGGCCGAATAAACGCAATAAAAATGATTTTTCTACCACAAATTTTATACCTATTTCAATCGATTCCTATATACTTACCAAAGAAGTTTTTAAAAAAACTCGACTCGGATATCACTAATTTTATATGGGACTATAAATCACATAGAATACAAAAAACATGATTCAACTGATGGATAACTCCGCCCAGCAAGTGGACTGGATTGTAATGGAGAAAGAGGATTGCTCCTCTGGAAACATTGGAGCGATCCTCCTTTCTCCAATGAAATTGAATAACATAAATTATAATAAGAACCCAATTATTCATAGTACAATCCAAATTTGGAAACAAATAAAACAACATTTAAAATTAAGAAATTTATCACTTTTATTACCTATAGTTAATAACCCTTTGTTTAATCCCTCTATTATAGATAAAGCTTTTACACATTGGGATAGACTAGGAATTAAAACGCTTGGTGACTTGTATGAAACTGGAAAATTACTTTCATGTCAACAATTACAAATAAAATATAAACTCGGAAATAATCAATATTTTAAATATTTTCAAAAAAGCGACTATTTGAAAAAATATACAAAAGATCATTATAATAACCCAGTAGATGTATTCGATGAGGCAATGCAGATAAAAGCTGAATCAGCAAACTTAATATCATATTTGTATAATATTATCTTAAATGTACAAATACCATCTACGGAGGGTATCAGAAGAGACTGGGAACAAGAGTTAGCTATTAAAATTTCAAAGGAAAGTTGGAATGAACACTTATTAAACGTGCATAAATGTTCGATTAATGTAAGACACACTTTAATAGAATTTAAAATTTTACATAGATTATATTATTCGAAAACTAAAATTAATAAAAATTTCCCAAATGTATCATCTATTTGTGATAAATGTCAATCCCAAGAAGCTACTATAGCGCACTCATTCGTTTTCTGTACAAAAATTCAAATATTTTGGAATGAAATTTTTGAAATCTTTACAAAGTTATTTAAAATAAGACTGATACCCAAAGCAGAATGGATTATCTTCGGAATAACGGAAGATGGCCCAGAACTAAATGTGTTTCAAAAGAAACTAATGGACTATGGGTTAATAACTGGAAAAAAGCTAATTCTAAAATTTTGGAAGAAGGCTCCAATACCAACTATAAATATGTGGACTTCAAATATGTTCGAAACATTACACCTAGAAGAGATAAGACTCCTCCTAGCAGGTAAACCAGATCACTTTCACCTGACGTGGTCTGCATTTATAGAATTATTACAAATATAGGTGCAAAAGTACTTTAAAAAAAAAAATTGAGGTCAGGTAAGGGGGGATGCTAGTTGAAGAGTTGGTATGTCCCATTTACGTAATGCTCATAAAAATATTTGTTTCTCTCTTTTTCCTCTTTCTCTTTCTCTTTCTTTTCTAGGGTCTATTTCTTAACTCTTTTTCTTTTGTTTTTTAATTTTGCTCTTATAGGGTCTTGGTCCTTTTTTGTTGTCACATTTTCTACACTTTCACTTTTTCCTTCACTTTCTTCTTTCTTTCAATCTTTTCTTTTTCTAGTGTAAAAAATAAATGGAGTACATTAATTGTAAGAAGACATAAGTGACGAGTACTAATGTATGTGGTTGTAATGTAATGTACTTCTAATAAATAAAAATTAAAAAAAAATTAAAAAGGAAAAGTTCAAACATGTTTGAACTTTTGCAAGAGTTAACAAGTTTCATGTGTACCTCCCGTTAGCGGCAAGAGTCGCTAAGTTGCGTCCACGAGTTCCAACGTTCCCGCTACGTTAATTGTACGTGATTACCACGAGTTAAATTTGTTTTAAACTCGGGGTCACTCGTGGGTCAACTCGCACAGTGAGATGGACCTTTTACCCCATCCATATCTCTAGACTCCATCTCCCCTGACTCTCAGTCTGAAGAAGGGTGTCGACCATAACCAAGTTAAGACTCCACATTTTTAACTTTAGACTTGAATCATAGAAAAACGGTATTGGAAACGTGGCGACTCTTGTGTACTGTCTCAGTGTAATCTACTACTCATATGCACTTGTACTTGGCTATGATTGTGTCAATGTGTGGTACGATTGTTGCTGGACAGCATGCAAAAAAAAGAATTTCACTGTACCTAAGTACATGCAAGTCCATCATTTATCACCTTTGCATAATTGCTCTTGAACTGAACAGCCATTTCAGTGTAAAAAAAGACACAAAGTGCTGGAGTAACTCAGTGGGTCAACCAGTAAGTGCTGGTTACCTCCAGCTCTAGATTTTCTCACTACTTTCACCCATTGCCAATCACTCCCTCTCAACTGTATCCACCTATCACTTACCAGGCTTTGCCCCACCCCTCTTTTCCCTCCACTCCATCAGTCTGAAGAACAGTCCCGACCCAACATGTTGTCTGTCCATTCCCTCTGCAGATGCTGCCTGACGCGCTGACTTCCTCCAGCATTTTGTGTCTTACTCAAGATTCCAGGATCTGCAGTTTCTTGCATCCACAAAAATGTTTTATGCTGTGTCCGGTTTACAGGGTAAATTATTAAGAAATTGGACTCGCAGCGGTTTGTCCCCCCCACCACCTATTGTCCTTCCTCTAGTTTCACAATTCATAATTTGTCTCACACCTTCTGTCTGTAGTCTTTGTTGAACCCTCCTCACCCGTGTTGGCCGATCACCTGACAGGCTTTGTCTTGCCTCCTCCTCTCTTCCAGCTGTCTTTCCTCCCCCCGCCCATCGTCCAAACCCAAAATCAGTCTGTAGAAGGGTTTTAGCCCAAACTTTCACCTTTCCACGTTCTCCAGAGGGGCAGCACGGTGGTGCAGTGGTAGAGTTGCTGCCTTACAGTGCCAGAGAACTGGGTTCAATCCTGACTATGGGTGCCGTCTGTACGGAGTTAGTACGTTCTCCCCGTCACAGTGTGGGTTTTCCCCAAGTGCTCAGATTTCCTCCCACACTTCAAAGACGTACAGATCTGTAGGTTAATTGGCTTTGATAAAAATTGTAAAGTGTCATAAGTGATAGGAGTAGAATTAAGCCATTCGGCCCATCAAGTCTACTCTGCCATTCAATCATGGCTGATCTATCTCTCCCTCCTAACCCCATTTTCCTGCCTTCTCCCCATAACCTCTGACACCTGTACTAATCAAGAATCTATCTATTTCTGCCTTAAAAATATCCACTGACTTGGCCTCCACAGCCTTCTGTGGCAAAGAATTCCACAGATTCACCACCCTCTGACTAAAGTGTCCCTACCTAGTGTGTCGGATAGAGCTGGTGCATGGGGATCACCGGTCGGCATGAACTCGGTGGGGCGAAGGGCCTGCTTCTGTGCTGTATCTCTAAACTAAATTAAAGATGCTGTCTGACCAGCTGAGTTACTCCAGCACTTTGTCATCCATGGTCAATTATTTCATTTACACTTTGCCAAATGTTGGATCTGAAAACCCATGTTATAATCCTTACCAATCATCTTGGTGGTTACGGCCAGGTTGTAGCCGGTAGCACTGCCTGCATCTGTCGAGGCCACAATGGTCACGTCATACTCCGTGTTTGGCAACAGGTCAGTAAGGATGCATTTGTGCTCAGAGCTATTGATGACCACAGCTGAGGAGCAGAAAGACCAAATACATGCATTAAATCTGACACTCGAGCAACTAATTCTTCAGTGCAAGAGTCTTTGATTAAACGTGTAAGAGACAGCGATAACAACAATTTCAGAGGTTGTAACACAGCAATGCAAGAAACAAGAGCAGGAAAAGGCCATACAGCCCTCAAGCCATCACCCAATTCAATAACACAGCCTCAGAATTAAAGGACGTTCTTTTAGGAAGGAGATGAGGAGACATTTCTTTGGTCAGAGGGTGGTGAATCTGTGGAATTCTTTGCCACAGAAGGCTGTGGAGGCCAAGTCAGTGGATATTTTAAAGGCAGAGATAGATAGATTCTTGATTAGAACAGGTGTCAGAGGTTATGGGGAGAAGGCAGGAGAATGGGGTTAGGAGGGAGAGATAGATCAGCCATGATTGAATGGCGAGTAGACTTGATGGGCCAAATGGCCTAATTCTACTCCTATCACATGACCTTATGAGCATATGTCCAATTTGATCTTTGCTTCTTGAGCATCAAAGCTAGATAGCACGTGAACAGGCCCTTTGGCCCACCTTGTCCATGCTGACCAAGTTGGCATACTTTTCTCATCACATTACCTGTTTTAATTGTGTTTGGCTTGACTGCGTTCCTGTATAGGAATATCTGATATTGGTTGGATAGCATGCAACAAAAGCTTTTCACTGTATCTTGGTGCACGTGACAATAATAAACTTAAACCCCACTAGATTAGTTGTTGTACTTTAGAGATGCTTTAGAGATACAGCACGGAAATATGGCCTCCAGCCACTAGGCCCGCACTGGGGACAATTTACAATTTTATCAAAGCCAAGTAACCTACAAACCGTGTCTTTTGAGTGTAGGAGGAAACCTGAGCACCCGGAGAAAACCCACGCGGTCACAGGGAGAATGCACAAACTCCGTACAGACAGCAGCCATCGTCAGGAACAAACCCAGGTCTCTGGCGCTGTAAGACAGCAACTCTACCACTGCGCCACCGTGCCATCCCATTTGGTCCATCACCCTCTGAATCCTTCCTACCCACATAGCTGACCACATGCCGTTTGAAGCTTCAGCTCTCCTTTCCCACCTGTTCCTGATTCCCTCATCTTCCCTGTAGATCAGAAATCTATTTATCCTGACCTTGAATAAATTCTCCCATGGCGGAAAATCTTCCGCGCAGTATCCTCAGTTTTCTCAATGTCCCCCAAAATGTTACGTGTTCATATCAGATTTCCTCTTATTCTCCTATATTCCAATTAGTATATTTATAAATGTTGCTCATTACACAATCCTTCTACCCCAGGAATCAGCCCATTAATCCTGTCCAAATGTATCCCATGCCAATAATAACTGACTAACTCCAACTACAACCATAACTAACTGAACTTCCTTACTCACTGATTTTACTTACATTTCAGCTTGCCATTCCTATTCTTATACAGTATTGTGTAATTCCTGATGAAGCCATTCCGATCATCAATTGGAAGCTCCTTCCATTCGAGGCGAACTTTTGCCTTCCAGATCTGTTTGGACCGGATTTCTGGACTGCGCCTTGGAACTGTGATGATAATGACACTAATGTGTGAGATAACAGGATCTTGTAACCCCCCCCCCCCCACCACCTCTCTTCCAGCTTCCTCCACCCCTCCCTCGACACTACACTCAATTAGAAGAAAGGTCCCACTTGAAAGTTTGCCTATTCATGTCCTTTAGAGATGCTGCCTCACCCATTGAGTTCATTCAGCACTCTTTTTTGTGGACCAACACCTCACACAGCAGGTACTATTGCAATGTTTAAGAAGCGTTTTGACAGGTACATTTGAATAGGATAGGTTTAGAGGGATATGGGCCAAGTGCAGGCAGGTGGAACAAGTGTAGATGGGACATATTGGTTAGTGTGGGCAAGTTGGACCAAAGGGCCTGTTTCCACACTGTATGACAATCTATGACTCTTTCTAGAGTCCCTTGTATATATGGTAGGGGGCGCTGCTCTGGGCAGCGGCCATGTCAGCAGCGTGTTAGTTTTTTCAATTTTTTTTATTTTTTAGTATGTTTTAAAGTGTGTATTTAATGTTTCTTTGTGTGTCTTGTGTGGGGGGTGGTGTGGGGGGTAAGGGGGAAACCGCTTCGGTCGCCTCCTCCATGGAGAGGCGACTTTTTCCAGGTCGCCTCCCCCGTGGCCTAACATCAAGGATCGGCGCGGCCTTTCCCGGAGACGCGCCCGGGGCTTCAGCGGCGGGCGCAGCGTGGACTCTCGGCGTGGAGCGGGTGAGCCCTCGTTGGGGCTCGCTGGAGGGGAGCGCTCCGTTTCGCTGGCCCGGGGCAGCCGGCAGCCTGAAGTCGCAGCCTGAAGTCGCGGTCTGCAGAGCTCCAGCTGGTGCGGCGTCTACAGCCCGGGATCCCTCGTGGGGGACCCGGGGGAAGAAGAAGAAGCCATCACTGCCGGCCCGCGGCTAACTTCTACCGCGGGGCCGGCATGGACTTACCATCACCCCTGCAGGGGAGCTTCGACCGCCGGCCCTGCAGTCTACGGTGCTTCTGGCTGCAGCGGAGACTTTAAATCTCGACAGCCGGCCTGCGGCCTACAACAACTTAAAGCCGCGGTCTCCGGTGAGGAAGAGCCGATCCTGGACAGACTCTGGACTCTGGTCCTGTTCACGGAGGGGAAATGGAGGAGGATTGGCCAAATTTTTGTGCCTTCCACCACAGTGTTGAATGCTGTGGTGGATGTTTGTGTTACATTTTTTTTATTGTGGTTGTGTGTTCTTATTATTGTATCGCTGCTGACAACCCAAAATTCCACCAGCTTGGCTGTGTGGTCATTAAAATACTATACTATACTATATGTTTAGTACAAAGATATTTTTCCTCCTAACTTGTGACAATTTATTTTCTTTTTTCCTTCTTCACCCATGTTGGGTAATGTCAAAGACTTCTCCAAATGGGCATTCACAACACAAGAACATAAGGAGCAGGCTTGTTTGGCCCTTTGTTCTTGCTTTGCCATTCAAGAAGATTACAATTCAGTGCCCTTTTCTCCCATACCTCCTGATTAACTTAACACCTAAAGACATATTGATCTCCCTGTTAAACACAAAGACATACAACACTGTTAAAATAAGGGCAGATTGGCAACTCAACATTCAAGAGTATAGAATCTCTGGACATGATTTGGGGATTGCAACAGAGAAGGGGGAGATGCAACATTAATTAAGTAGTCCAATACCGCACTAATGAGTGAGGATATCTTAGAAGGCTCTACACTAGAGGCCATATGCGTAGAACCTAAGGACTAAAATGAGGCGATCAGAGCCTAGTCGATAGAGTGAACGTGGAAAGGATGTTTCCAGTAACGGGAGGGTCTGAAATCATAAGGCACAGCCTCAGAATAAAAGGATGTACTTTTAGAATGGAGATAAGGAGGATTTTTTTTTTAGCCGGAGCGGGTTGAATCTGTGGAATGAATTGCCACAGACGGCTGTGCAGGTCATAACATTGAGTATTTTACAGTGGAGGTCAATAGATTATTGATTGTCAAAGGTGTCAAAGGTTACAGGGAGAAGGCAGGAAAATGGGGCTGAGAGGCAAAATTAGATCAGCCATGATCGAATGGCTGAGTGGTCTCGATGGGCTGAATGGCCTGATTCAGCTCCTGTGTCTTATGGTCTTTGGATCACTTTATTATCATGGTATGATCACTTTGCTGAGGGTACACTACGGGCCTTCTAACAGTCAGCACAAGGTAGTCAAACAGTGCGTCGGGGTGGGGTTAGAAAGGGACTACGCCCTGTCCACGGGCACCCTGGGGGATTTCCGGGACCGCTGGGCACCGCAGGGGATTGAATGCATCCTCAATAAGGATTGTAACATAGTTGTATAGTAGTTTATTTTGGATATTTGTTTGTATTGTATTATGGTGGTGGGTTCTGGTTTGTTTTATTGTATTGTAAATATTATTTTTTAATAATTGAATACATTTTTTTGATTTTTAAAAAAAGGTAGTCAAACAGTTATGTAGTCGAATTACAGAGTGATGCGAGAGTTGTAGGTTTATAGTAGTGGCGGATATCAACTCCGCTACTAATAACTGGGGCAGTTTCAGTATGAAAAGCACAGAATTAATTTAATTTTAACTGTGTATAGCTGAGCTTTATAAGTATAACGTTCCTATTAAATCTTTCCCCTTTCACGTTAAATCTATGTCATTAGGTTCTCGTTTACCCTACTCTGGACAAGAAACTCTGTGCATCTACCCAATCTATTCCTCTCATGATTTTATACATTTCTATAAGAACACCCCTCAACCTCTCCCTGTAGCGCAGGCCCTCGAGTCCTGGTAACATCCTTGTAAATCTTCTCTGTACACCTCTCCAGCTTGACAACAGCTTCCTATAACATGGTGCCCAAAGCTGAACGCAATACCCTGAATGCAGCCTCACCAACGTCATATACAACTGCAAGATGACCTCACAACTTCTATACTCAATATTCTGACCGATGAAGGCCAACGTGCCAAAAATCCTTTTTAACCACCCGTGATGCCACTTTCAACAAACGATGTACCTGTACTCCTGGACCCTACTGCTTTACAACATTCCCCAAAACCCTGCCATTCACTCACTGTGTACGGTGGGGCAAAGGGACTGTGTCTGTGCTACGTAACTCTACAACTTCCTTCATAAATAATGTGTCCGCAAGACAGAGAGGTGAGACTAATCACCAGCATCATAGCTTTCACTGTTCCTATCTGCCTAAAAGAACTGCACAAGCTGGATTCCTTTATAATCCATCAGATCTTCCTTGGTATATGATACCTAGAAGTAGCAAATTCATTTCCTTCTTTAAATCCATTGAGCAATCTAGCAGATGTCATTCATAGTACTTACCACCTTCTTTTGAGTATGCCTGAGTGGATGAAGGACAGCCTGGCAGGTCTTCAAAAATAGGGTAAACCGAAATGTTGTACAGCTGCATTGGCTCAATGGTTTCTGGAGAAGAAAATTTCACACCACTTCAGCATTGTTCTCACAAAGACATTTAGATGCATAGGTACATGGACAATAGATCTTCTCATCATCTAATAAATCCTGAAGATGGGTCCTGACCCGAAACATCATTTGTCTATTCCCTCCACAGATGCTGCCTGACCCGCTGAGTTGCTCGAACTCATAGAAACGTAGAGAATAGGTGCAGAATTAGGCCATTTTGCCCGTCGGGCCAGCACCGCCATTCAATATGATCATGGCTGATCATCCAAAATCAGTACCCCGTTCCTGCTTTATCCCTATATCCCTTGATTCCTTTAGCCTTAAGAGCAAAATCTAACTCTCTCTTGAAAACATCCAGTGAATTGGCCTCCACTGCCTTCTGTGGCAGAGAATTCCACAGATTCACAACTCTCTGGGTGAAAAGCTTTCAATAAGATTCCCTCTATATTTAGAGAGGGTTGGTTAGTCTTCGTACCATTTTGATCTTGCTGAATACTTTCAATATTTTCATTTTTTTTTAATGTAGATTGGTCATCAATTTTAATTAGAAATCTTGGCACTAACTATGTGGAGGGTAAGTTGCCAGGTCAGTTTTGATAAAAACACAAGTGCAACAATTAACATTTTTTTGTGAATCGCTTGCATGACAGCAGGTTGTGCTCAATCAACAATAATCCTTTAAAATGTAAATTGATATTCAATCCAATTTTTGCACTATTATTGCTTGTATTTTTTTTTTAATATACAGAACAGTTTGGTTATTTATTATCGTGTTTACAGGGTAGTGCTGCTGTAAGTAAGAATGTCATTGTTCCGTTTTGGGACATATGACAATAAAACCTTGACTTGGACACTGTAATGTTTTCATTTTAAAGTCACAGAGTCATTCAAACAGGCCGTGTTTTGCCCGAGTTTGGCCCATATCTCTCTAAACCATTTCTACCGATCTTGACAAGGTATTTTATCTAAATTAAATCAAACTGCTTTATGGCACCCTAATCATCAAATTTCTCCTGCATCAATTCAAAGGTCCAGCTTAATGGGAAGCATCCATGAGCACAATGATAAACAAAACAAAACAAAACCGGGAGATTCGGCAGATTTATTGCTTTTAGAATTTTCCTGTGAAAAGTCAAATGATTTCCAGCATTACTTTTGGATTTGAGTCAACTTTAAGTTTCCAAAATTGAAAGGAAATATCTGTTTGTACAGATATGGACCTTTATTCCATTTTTTTTTTTTTCCATTTCTTGCGAAAATATTTCCATGCTTTGTTTTCCCACACAATCCTTTACTTTTATAATGATCAAAAGTACACACTTATATTAGACCAGACGTAGGCCCCATCTGCTCAAAAGGACACAAAGTGCCGAGTAACTCAGCAAGTCAGGCAGCAACTCTGGAGAACATGGACAGGTGAATCAAGGGACATCAATTTAGTGCAGGAAAAGGAGCTGAGGTAAACGATCAACTACGATCTTATTGAATGGCAGCGAAGAAAGAAGCACTAATGGAAGTGGGAGAGTAAAATACGATTTCATTGTTCTGTTTTGGGAATAAAGGCATAGACTATTTTCTAAATGGGGAGAGAATTCAGAAATCGGAGGGGCAAAGGGACTTGGGAGTGCTGGTACAAGATTCCCAAAAAGGTTAATTTACACGTCGAATATGTAGTAAGGAAGGCGAATGCAAATAAATCTGGAGTCACTTGGAGACCAGGAAAGAATAGCAGGTTTCCTCTCCTGATGGGCACTATTAATGGGATTTTATTACAATCCAGAACTTTGTGACCACCTTTGAGACTGCAGATGCTGGAATCCTGAGGCAAAAACAAAGTGCTGGAGGAACAACTACAATGTTCAGTTACATACCTTGGATGGTTACTTCTGTAACGTTGGCAGCGACATTTTGCCAGTTGACACTGCAGGCAATTTTCTCAGACACTGCACACCATTCGACCACGTAACCAGTTGTTGGCACATTGGGAGGTTCCCATTGCACCAGAATGCTGTTGTTTCCATTGGACAAAGCAAGAACGTGGGACATTGATGGCAACCCTGCCAGAGAAGGTCAAAGTGATTATTTTACCTTAGGGAGGTGACATATCTTTTTCAGGAAGGTCATTTTCTTTCTTCAAATAACTATGGATATCACGACATTCTTCTAGTTGGAATCAGATTTTACTTTAAATCTAGCGGTAGAGTTGCTGCCTTACAGCGCCAGAGACCCGGGTTCCATCCTGACTACGGCTGCTGTCTGTACGGCGTTTGTACGATCTCCCCATGACCGCATAAGTTTTCTCCGAGATCTTCAGTTTTCTCCCACACTCCAAAGACATACAGGTTTGTAGGTTACTTGGCTTGGTATAAATATAAATTGTCCCTCGTGTGTGTGGGATAGTGTTAATGTGCGGGGATCGCTGGTTGGTGCAGACTCGGTGAAAGGCCTGTTTCCGCACTGTATCTCTAAACTAAAAACTAAACTAAAATGTTAACCCCTGAAATTTGCGCTTTCTCCTTATTTATTGCCACTCAGATCCTCATTAAATCTTTTCCCTCTCCTTGGACCTTTGCCCTCCAGTTGCGTCTCCCGGTAATAAGATTGAGACTATATTTCCTATCTATTCACCTTAAGGTTTTATAAAGCTCCATTGTAAACCCTCAGCTTCCTTTGCTCCAGTGAAAACAGATCCCAGCCAAAGATAGACACTTAGCGTAGAAAGTCACAGTAAGAATGTTTTTTACAGGCAAATCAGACCATTTCCAAAAGATTTGGTCTCCATTTATCGACTTATTACAAGCATAGGGTGCAACATAACTTTGAAAATAAATGGTTTCAGGACCTGGTGAGGGGTGTGTAAAGATACGAAGTAGGTACATCCCTTTTATCTTATTTTACTTTCTTATATCTTCTGTTTTCTATTTTTCTCTTTCTTTTTCTTTGGTTTTATTTTTAACTCTTTCTCGTGGTTTACGTTTCTACGGGTTTCTCCTGATCACTCTTTCACGCACTTACTATCTTATCTAACTCTCTCTATTCTTCTTCTTTTTAAAGTTTAAAACAAGAAGTGGTACAGGAAATGTATTATGTTATTTTTGGCTTATATCACTGTAATATCACTTCTAATAAATAAAATATTAAAAAATTAAAAAATAAAAAGAATGTTTTTTACTTTTGTCTGATAAAGTACCCTTATTGTTAGCTTCAATTACCAAATATCTTCTAGTATCTCAGAGGGGAAAAAAAATACCGAAAGTCATTATCAATTTTCATTGTTAACCTGGGAATATTTGACTAAACAAACCTATTGATAAAAGTTACAACTGTTGCAGGAAAGTGCATCTCTCTGCACTTTATTTGCTCATTGGAAGAATAAAATATCAGAATACACTCATTATTTTGTTGCATCTACACCCATCAACCGTTCCGCTGTTTATACTCATCGATTTAATTATCCAGCAATAACATATTAAATGTAGACAATAGACAATAGGTGCAGGAGGAGGCCATTTGGCTCTTCGGCCCTTCGAGCCAGCACTGCCATTCACTGTGATCATGGCTGATCATCCACACTCAGTACCCCGTTCCCGCCTTTTCCCCATATCCCCTGACTTTGCTATCTTTAAGAGCTCTTTCCAAATCTCTCTTGAAAGCAGACAGCGAATTGGCCTCCATTGCCTTCTGAGGCAGAAAATTCCACAGATTCACAACCCTCTGTGTGGATTTTTTTTTCCTCATCTCCATTCTAAATGGCTTACCCCTTATTCTTAAACTGTGACCCCTGGTTCCAGACTCCCCAACATCGGGAACATGTTTTCTGCATCTGGCATGTCCAAACCCCTAATAGTCTTATATGTTTCAATAAGATCCCCTCTCATCTTTCTAAATTCCAGAGTATACAAGCCCAGCCACTCCATTCTTTCAACATATAACAGTCCCGCCATCCGGAAATTAACCTCGTGAACCTACACTGCACTCCCTCAATGGCAAGAATGTCCTTCCTCAAGTTTGGAGACCAAAACTGCACACATACTCAGGTGTGGTCTCACTAGGGCCCTGTAAAACTGCAGAAGGACCTCTTTGCTCCAATACTCAACTCCTCTTGTTATGAAGGCCAACATGCCATTCACTTTCTTCACTGCCTGCTGTACCTGCATACTTACTTTCAATGACTGATGAACAAGGACCCCCCCAGATCTCGTTGTACTTCCCCTTTTCCCCAACTTGACAACATTCAGATAATAATCTGCCTTTCAGTTTTTGCCACCAAAGTAGATAACCTCACATTTATCCACATTAAACTGCATCTGCGATGCACCTGCCCACTCACCCAACCTGTCCAAGTCACCCTGTATCCTCATAGCATCTTCCTCACAGTTCATACTGCCACCCAGCTTTGTGTCATCTGCAAATTTGCTAATGTTACTTTTAGTTTGCACTTAATGCCATTTTCTCCCATATTATCTGTTTGCTCAAAAACCTAACCAATAATGAGTGGATCATTTTGCTAAAAGCATGCAGTTAGCATTACCTAGTTTTTTCGATGATGGAATGACAATGTCAGCCTTCGGAGATTCCCCCACTGAATTGTAGGCGGACACTTGGATTCTGTAGTTGCCATCTGGCAAATGGATGAATCGCTCTGAGATTGAAGTGTTGTGCACTCGCAGCTCCGGTTTATGCAGCCAGACCCTGTAGCCCAAAATCTCTCCATTCGCTGCAGTTTTTTCAGTGTCTGTGTGGAAAACATTAATGTGCCAATTTAATGACATCAAGCAGATGAGAGGAGGAGCTCAATAAATACAAATTTGGCAATCTCACAATCTCTTTGGGTGATAGTGCAGTCAAAAATATGAATCTTAATGTTTTGCTTTAACTTTCTCTTGACTCAGTACTGCCTTTAGGATTATTATTATTGTCATGTACCGAGGTACAATTAAATGCTTTGTTTTGCAGGCTGTGGAGAAAGGTGGGGGGGGGGGGGGGGGGGGGGGGG
Organism: Malacoraja senta; assembly: GCA_038087875.1. Classification (NCBI taxonomy): domain Eukaryota; kingdom Metazoa; phylum Chordata; class Chondrichthyes; order Rajiformes; family Rajidae; genus Malacoraja; species Malacoraja senta. The sequence goes on along the minus strand of JAXLNO010005184.1, from coordinate 163,235 downwards.
GGTGGAGGGGTTACCTAAAATATGCAAGATATGGAGGAGGAACAGCTGGGTGAGATTACTCTTATAGATCTAGTCAAAGTATCTTTGTGAACACTAACAATGCTATGCTGGTGTTGAAGTTCAGGTATTTGGTTTAGCTTATTGTCACGTGTGCCGAGGTACAGTGCAACGTTTTTTGTCGTGTGCTACCCAGTCAGTGCAAAGACCACAATGATTACAATCAAGCCGCCCTTTTTGCCTGCATTTGGCCCCATATTCGCTAAACCCTTCCTATCCAAGCACTGGTCCAAATGCCTTTTAAATGTTGTTATTGTACATGCCTTGACCACTTAAGAGTCATAGAGTCATAGTAATACAGTGTGGAAACAGGTCCTTCGGCCCAACTTGCCCACCAGCCAACATGTCCCAGCTACACTAGTCCCACCTGCTGGTGCTTGTACATATCCCTCCAAACTTGTCCTGTGCATGTACCTGTTCAACTGTTTCTTAAATGTTGGGATAGTCCCTGCCTCAACTACCTCCTCTGACAGCTTGTTCCATACACCCACCACCCTTTGTGTGAAAAAGTTACCCCTCAGATTCCTATTAAATCTATTCCCCTTCACCTTGAACCTATGCCCTCTTGTCTTCGATTCCCCTACTCTAGGCAAGAGACTGTGCATCTACCCGATCTATTCCTCTCATGGTTTTGTACACCTCTATAAGATCACCTCTCATCCTCCTGATTGGAGTTTCCCCTCTTGTTCATATTAAATATTTCCCCTATCATCTTAAACCCTTGACTTCAAGTTCTTGATTCTCTTTCCCTGGGAAAAAGACTCATTCACCTATCTATTCCTCTCCTGATTTTATATACCTCTGTAAGGTCACCCCTCAGCCTCCTGCACTCCAAGAAATAAAGCTTGAGTCTGCCCAATCTCTCCCTATAACTCAGGCCCTCGAGTCCTAGCAGCTTAATCCTAAATGTTTTCTGTGCCCTTTCCAGCTTAATGGCATCTTTCCTATTGCAGGATGTCCAAAACCGAACCCAATATTCTAAGTGCAGCCTCTCCTACGTCTGATACAATTGTAATGTCCCAACTTCTATACTCAATTCCCAAAATGATGAAGGCCAGCATGCCAAAAGCCTTGTTAACCACCCTGTCACCCTATTCAGGGAACTATGTATTTGTACTGTTGGTAGACACAAAATGCTGGAGTAACTCAGCGGGACAGGCAGCATCTCTGGAGAGAAGGAATGGGTGACGTTTCAGGTTGAGACCCTTCTTTGTACTTCTGGATACCTCTGCTCTAAAACACTCCCCAAAGCCCTATCATTCACTGTGATTTCCTATCAATGTAAATGGGATTCGTGTCATAGAGCCTTACAGCGCCAGAGACCTGGGCTCGATTCTGAATACGGGTGCTGTCTGTACGGAGTTTGTATGTTCTCCCTGTGACTGCTTGGGTTTTCTCCGGATGCTCTAGTTTCCTCCCACATTCCAAAGACGTACAGGTTTGTAGGTTAATTGGCTTCGGTTAAAAAAAATGTTAATTGTCCCTAGCGCGTAGGATTAGTGCTAGTGTACAGGGTGACTCGGTGGGCTGAAGGGCCTTTTTCCACGCTGTACCTCTGAAATCTAAAGTCTTATGACAGAAATTGCAAAGATAGCCATTATTCCTTCGCTGCAGAACTTTAGTAACCCAATCCAGTGGTTTTGCGATCATTAATCATATTGACTTTGTATTCTTATTATATTTAAGTTCATAAATACCTCAGCTGCCATGGTGGCCTTTAAACTCATGCCTTCAATGTCCAGATGCCTGGATACCAAGACCAAGTAACATAAACTCCACAGTACTGTGGCCAAAAATAACAATTGCGAGCAAGTGTTAATGCCCATGCGGCAACATTAGGAACACAGTGAAAGGGGACAATTAATTAAATTATATTCTTTCTTGCAAAAGTAATTTCATTTGCTATATCTTGTTGCCTCATGAATCATTGTGAAATCAAAGCCCAGTTTTTCGTCTGAAGTAAAACTTTTATATTATAAGCAGTTTGTCACATTATCTTCAGGTTGCACATTAAATGTTTTGATGTCAAGGTGCAGCATCAATCTGAAGACTACAGAAGTTCCAGTAATGCCACTGGTAGAAATTCTACTTCCTCATTCATTTGATAAAATATAAGGTCATAAGGTCATAAATGATAGAAGCAGAATTAGGCCATTCGGCCCATCAACACTCTCATTCAATCATGGCTGATCTATCTCTCCCTCCTAACCCATTCTCCTGCCTTCTTCCCATAACCCCTGACACCCATACTAATCAAGAATCTATCCATGTGTAGGAAGAATGGTCTAGCTTAGCTGGAGATCTTGGTCATAAATTCTTGGGACAGAATAAGGTCATTTGACCCATCAAGTCGACTCTGCATGACGAGATGGGCCATAGGGCCTGTTTGCATTCTGTATGTCACTAACTCGATAAAATATCTAATTTTGGGACAATATATTATAAATTAACATTTCTTCTCATATTTCTGACTAGATGTTAGCTTGGTGAGGGAGGAGTTTGATCTTAGTAAATCGGGGTGGCCTGTTTAGTTCCACTGAAGTCAAAGGGCTGAGTCCAGCTGGAAGGCAACCTTCTTGCGCAAGTTCAGCGGCATTATCATATCACATTACCTCGGCAATGCCACCAGCATAGTCAAGGACCAGTCGTGCCTCGGTCACTCCCTCTTCTCCCCTCTCCCGTCTTGCAAGAGATACAGAAGTTTGGAAGCTCATACCTCCAGATTCAGGGAGAATTTCTTCCCAGCCGTTATCAGGCAACTGAACCATCCTTGGACACGCTTGGAGATTCTTGGACAATCTCAATTGGACTTTATTGGACTTCATCATGCTCTAAGGATTATACCCTTTATCCTGTATCTGAATGGTCTCGACCCGAAACGTCACTCATTCCTTGTCTCCAGAGATGCCGAGTGTCCCGCTGAGTTACTCCAGCTTTTTGTGTCTATCTTTGGAAGAATCTATCTATCTCTGCCTTAAAAACATCGATTGACTACGCCTCCACAGCCTTCTGTGGCAAAGAATTCCACAAATTCACCACACTGTGATGAAAGAAATTCCTCCTCATCTCCTTCCCAAAGGAACGTCCCTTAATTCTGAGGCTATGACCTCTAGTCCTAAACTCTCCCACTAGTGGAAGCATCCTCTCCACATCCACTCTATTGAAGCATACCTATATTAAGGCATACCTTCCACATTAGGTGCACCCTGCGTATTCCTTCTGCATTAGGAGTCTCAATACTTCTCCAAAGTTGTAGTTTTTGAGTTGGAACTAATACCAAAAAAGAGAGGCAGTACAAGTTAATCACAACACAGTAACAAAATAAAACGGTGGGGTACAGTGAAATTAGTCAGAGTTCCTCACATTATGGAATTATTTGAAAGCTGAGACAGTAAACTGCATTGTAAGAATGTCATAGGAAAAAATGTGGCACATTGACCAAATATTTTAAACACATTTTAACGTGAATAATTGGAAATCCAGTGGAAGATTGTCGCAGCAGTATAGAATGGAAATGTAAATCAAGATGATTGTCCTTTATCAAGTTTCTGTTCCTCTCCTATCAGGTCAAAATGTACAAAATAAAAACTAATATATATTGCATCATTTGCTAAAGGAAGGGTTCAATTTATGATCACAATCCAGGACCTAAGTTTATAATTTACAACAGGCCACATTTACAGTATTGTGTTCAGTTCTGAGCACCATGTTGTTGGAAAGATGTTGTCAAGGGTGCTGAGAAGATTTACGAGAATGTTACCAGAACTTCAGGGCATGAGCTGTGGGGAGAGGTTGAGCAGGCTCGGACTCTATTCCTTGGAGCTGAGGAGGATTAGGGGTGATCTTATACATCAGTACAAAATTATGAGAGGAATAGATCGGGTAGATGCACAGAGTTTCTTGCCCAGAGTAGCATAATCGAGAACCAGAGGACATTGGTTTAAGGTGAGGGGGGGAAAAGATTTAATAGGAACCTGAGGGGTAACCTTTTCACAGAAGGGGTGGTGGGTGTATGGAACGTGCTGCCAGAGGAGATAGTTGAGGCAGGGACTATCGCAACGTTTAAGAAACATTTAGACAGGTACATGGATAGGACAGGTTTAGAGGGATGTGGGCCAAACGCAAGCAGGTGGGACCAGTGTAGATGGGACATGTTGGTTGGTGTGGGCAAGTTGGGTCAAAGGGCCTGTTTCCACACTGAATGACTCTATATAACTGCAGTAGCTTGGACCATGTTCACACGCACCAGACTCTGCTGTAATGCCGGTCTTGTCATTGCTCCATTCACTCCATGGACTGGTCTCAGTTTTCTGCTTACAGCGAATTTTCATCTGGTACTCAGTGTAAGGCAAGAGACGGCACAGTCTGAAGAACGTACTATTTATCATCGTTAAAGGAACCTGGGTGGCAAGGAAACCAAAAAAGTTATTTGAATAAAGCAGGCATTGCTGTAAAAAAAACTCAGAGTTCACAATAACTTGGATTCTAGGGTGCAGTTACTGGCTACAACAATTTACACTTGGTTAGGTTCTTGGCAGTGCAATAAGATTAAAATAGTGGAAGAAGGATTCAACTTTCACTTACGCAGCTTCATTACAAAATTCCAATTCTGTTCCAGAAGTTAAATCAGAGAGATCTAACATAGGGGACAGGTTCTCTGGCCCTTCAATCCCATGCTCTTTATCAAACACTATGACATTAACCACATTTTTTAATCTTCCCACATTTTCTACAACTCTACCCAGATTCTCTCACTAAGCTACACACTAGGGGCAATTTAAATGGCAATTAACTGACCGATCCACACATCCCAGGGAGACAAAAATGCTGGAGGAACTCAGTGGGTGAGGCAGCATCTATGGAGCGAAGGATTAGGCGACCGAAGGGTCTCGACCCGAAACATCACCTATTCCTTCTCTCCATAGATGCTGCCTCACCTGCTGAGTTCCTCCAGCATTTTTGTCTACCTTTGATTTTTCCAGCATCTGCAGTTCTTTCTTAAACGACCCACACATCCCTGTTTTTTTCAAATGTATACTAGCTAAAGCTTTACCATTCATTGTGAATGTCCTACAATTACTCGTCCTCTGAAAGTACATCACCTCACGTTCATCAGAATTAAATTTAATTTGTGCTGCTCATCTTGCCAAGAGATCAATAGATCATCCTGTAGCCTATAAATATCTTCCCCACCATCGGCAACACCACCACATTTTGGGTTGGGACTCTTTTTTTAGTCTTGTTTACTTACGTTTAGAGATACAGCATGGAAACAGGCCCTTCGGCCCACCAAGTCCGCACTGGCCAGCGATCCCCGCACACTAACACTATCCTACACACACTAGGGTCTATTTTTTACATTTATACCAATCCAATTCACCTACAAACCTGTACGTCTTTGGAGTGTGGGAGGAAACCAAAGTTCTCGGAGAAAACTCACGCAGGTCGCGGGGAGAACATACAAACTCCGTACAGACAGCAGCCGTAGCCAGGATTGAGACCAGGAATCCAGGTCTCTGGTGCTGTAAGGCAGCAACTCTACCACTGTGCCACCATGCCGTTTTGACCAAAATGTCCCAACTCCAAATGTCACCTATCCATGCCCTCCAGGGATGCTGCCTGACCAGCTGAGATACTCCAGCACTTTGTGTCTAATAGTCATATGAAAAACACATTTCCATGGAAATTTATTTCCAGTCACTAATGCTAACTACATCACTCTGTGGCACCTCTATTACAATCCATTTTGGAAAACAGTTCCATTAATTTGCATGTATATTTGGTTTTCATTTTCATGGTTTTGAGCTGCATTTTATTTTAAGTACATGCACACAATTCATCACATTAGAGTTAACTTGTATTCAGGTTAATCAAATGTGTTAAGACTAATTTGACCACTTAAAATGTGTTAATTGGCACTCCAGCTATGTAATAATACCATGCATTACAAGTCCTTCACCTCATGAAATTCTACACCTGTGGTTGTTTAAAATGATTCTGATGTCACAAAAAGGTCACTTCTTGAAACTGGAGAGCAAATCCGTTTTAGGCTGAATGATCTAAATGCAAGCAAGTAAATTAGCAATTCGGCCACGTCCTAACATTAAAAGAGAATTATCGATTTAGCTGAAATTAATCCGAATTAGTAAACGTTTTGTTTACTTGGTACCCTCAACCATTTCTTTACATGTGCATCCTTATTAATAAATTGTTAAGAAATGCACAATTACATTAAATTTCTTAATTAATGTAGTTCTAATTTGAAAAATTAAAATTTTGCATTGTTAAATTTAGAAAGATCACCTGGACCCATCTTTCATCGTCAAGTGCCTTGTACTGGATCTCAAAAGCCACCGTGCTATGATCAGTCATCTCAAAGGGCATCATCCATTGACCAATTAAACAGCCATTTTGCTCAGCATCCGGTGTCACCTCAATTATTCGAGGAGCTCTGAATTTTACTGTGGGATAAAAAAAAAAATTTAATTATTTGATTTTAGTCCTCATTTGGATTCAGGGTAAGGGTAAGAGATTCAGAGGGTTATCCAGAGGAGAATCCTTTTCACAGAGTGGTGGGTACCTGGAACACACTGCTTGAGAGGGTGGCAGAAGCAGAGTTAATGACAGCTTTTGAGATGGGTCCAATCAAGCACTTTGCATCATATGGGCATAGAAAGCTACGAGGGCAGTGCAGAAGCTCCTCGACTTACGCAGTAGGCAGCTTACGTAAACTCGCACTTAAATAAACAATTCTGTACTCAAGTCATTGGTGCAATCAAGGCAGTTTGTAATTTCCACAGCACTGTATGATCACTCCAGTTTACATCGGAAATAAGTCAGCAATGGCGCCGGTCTTTACCCAAAAGGCCGCACAGCAGAGAAAGTGCCCTGGACGCAGCCAGACAGATAATACTATCAGAGACGGACACAAAGTTCTGCAGTAAATCCGCGGGCCACGCAGCAACTCTGGGGAACATGGACAGGCGCCATTTCAGGTCCAGACCCTTCTTCAGACTCAATTCGTTATTTTGTGTAGGGAATGGGGATAGTGATTCCAACGTGTAAAATCGGACTTATGCAAGGATTCACAGAACATAACCCTTACGCAAGTTAGAGAGTACCCGTGCTGGATGAGGGATTAATACAGATGTTTGCCTTCTGGTCAGCATGAATGTGATGGGCCTAATGGCCTGTTTCCACGATTATGGTTCTATTTACTAGTATAGACTGATTGGGTTAAATGGCCCGTTGCTCAGCTCTATCCGATACGTTATCCTAAGATAAAAGAAGAACACATTTGCTTTGAGGTAATGCAATTTAGATTCACTAAATTCACACTCATTACTGTGTCCTTAAAGAGAGATTGATTAACACTCGCCTAAACTCACTCAAGTTTAATAGCGACACTACTCTTCCAACCAGGAAGATAATTGACGTTCTTTGAGTGTTTAATCGATTGCTTTATAGTCTCACTATAGTCCACTTACTTGGGGGTCATTAATCTTGAAGCATAAACCATTAAATGGATTGTCAAACTCAATATAGTGCTGAGCGATACAGTATGGAAACAGGCCCTTTGGCCCACTGAGTCCGTGCCAACCAGTCATCACCTGTACATTAGTTCTATCCAAAGATACTATAGCGGAGCAAGATAGTCCACTCGACGAAAAAGCCGTAGTAGGTCATGGGTAACCTTTAGCGCCATTTCCGTAACCGGCTTCCGTCTCCGCTCTAGTATCTTTTTTTTGTTAAACATCTATTTCTTTCGGGTGTTTAAAACAAATGTCCCCCTTACCTTTTCCGTACTTTTTCAATAGCTGCCATGACCTGTTTGATGTCATCCTTCACCCTGCTCCTGGTCTCGGCCTGCACCGATCTGCCGGACATGGTTCGGGGGGTGGTTGGGGGGGGGGGTGTATGTGTGCGTGTGCGTGTGTGTGGGAGTCTGAGGGGAGAAGCGCCAGCACCAAGAGCGAGCGAACGCACGGACAGACGGACAAAAGTAAAGATCATAGAGCGGAATAGGTGACCCTTCTTCAGAAAGAGGAACAAGAGATATAGACGGTACTGAGGACAAATGAATGGAAGATATGCCTATATCTCCCATTTCCCTTTCCCTTGACTGTCAGTCTGAAGAAGGGTCTCGACCCGAAATGGCACCTATTCCGCTCAGGCCAAGTTATGCTCCATTGCTCAGGTTGTAAGCTGCCCAAGCGAAATATGAGGTGATGTTCCTCCAATTTACATGTGGCCTCACTGTGACAATGGAGGAGGCCCAGGACAGAAAGGTCAGTGTGGGAATGGGAAGGGGAATTAAAATGTTTGGCAACCGGGAGATCGCGTAGGCCAAGGCAGACTGAGCCGAAGTGTTCATTGAAACGATCGTCAAGTCTATGTTTTGTCTCGCCGATATGTAGAAGCCCACGTTGGGAGCACCGGAGACAGTAGATGAGGTTGGAGGAGACCTCTGGATGAAGTAAACTTCTGGATGAAGTCGAGGGAGGAGGTAGAAGGACATGTTGCATCTCCTCCGGTTGCCGAGGGAAGTCCTCGAGAGGGGACTTTTGTCAAAGGACATTCCTCAAGGCAGTTGTGAATTTTTTGAATGCTTTTCCCGGGAGAGTTGTGGATGCTCAGTCATAAAGTCATAAGTGATAGGAGTAGAATTAGCCCATTCGGCCCATCAAGTCTACTCCGTCATTCAATCATGGCTGATCTATCTCTCCCTCCTAACCCCATTCTCCTGCCTTCTCCCCATAACCCCCGACACCCATATTAATCCCTGTGCATCTCGCTATTCAAGGTTGAGACTGATGTTGGATTTAGGTAATCAATGGATAGAGTCATAGAGTCACACAGCGTGGAAACAGGCCCTTCAGCTCAACTTGCCCACATCGACCAATATGCCCCATCTACACTAGTCCCACATGCCTGCCAATATACCTCTAAACCTATCTTATCCATGTACTCATCTAAATGTTTCTTAATCTATCTATCTATCTAATTGTTGTTATCGTACCTGCCTTAACTACTTCTCTGGCAGCTCGTTCCATACACACCCCCCGTCCCCCTCCCTTTGTGTAAAAAAAGTCACCCCTCGGGTTCCTATTAAATCTTCCCACTCCCCCCACCACTTCAAACTCAAGTCCTCTGGTTCTTGATTCCCCAACTCCGGGTAAAGGATACTGCGCATTTACCCTGTCTACTTCTCTCATGATCTTGCATACCCCTCCCTATAAGATCATCCCTCATCCTCCTGCGCTCCCAGGAATAAAGCCTGCTCAGCCTCTCCCTGTAGCTCAGGCCCTCGAGTCCTGGCAACATCCTCGTAGATCATTCCTGCACCCTTTCCAAATGTGTGGAATGGCTAGAAGACTGACAATGTTATTGAACATTATTTTACTGAATGAAATGGACCATCATTCACTGTCACCCATTGATTATTAAAGGACGTCTAGTTTCACTGGAGATGCAAGGAACTGCAGATGCAGGAATCTTGACCAAAACACCAAGTGCTGGAGGAACTCGGCAGAACACCCGACCCAAAACGTTGTCCCACAGATGCCGCCTGACCCACCGAGTTCCTCCAGCACTTTGCCCTACTTTCACCGTTGTTGTCTAACGTATGAGAAGCAGTATCATCGAATTGAATCAGATTGAAAAGGATACAGCATGGAAACAGGCCCTGTTCAGCCAACCATCGATCACCCCTTCATACTAGTTCTGTGTTATCCCACTTACGAATCCATTCCCTACACAGAATGGGCAACTTAGAGGCTGACTTACCTACAAACCCACACTTTTGGGATGTGGGAGGAAACGCACGCAGTCCAATTCCAAAGGTCAGGGTCGAACCGAGGTCTCTGGCACTGTGTGGCAGCAGCTCTACCAGTATGCCCTTGTGCTGCCCACCACAACATTATTGAGTAACTGGAGATGATGCAAATTCGGGTACAGCGCTCCAAAGCCATTTCCCCAGAGTGAACATGGGTGTGCCTTTGCCTGCAAACTTCCCTGCGTCACATAATACCCTGACTTGGAATGTATACTGATGTTAGTTGACGATTTTGGTCGAGATCCTTCTTCAATCTCAAAACATCACCTATTCCTTTTCTCCAGTGATACTGCCTAACCCACTGTGTTACTCCAGCATTTTGTGTCTATCTTCAGTGTACACCAGCATCCAAAGTTGCTTCCTACATGGTATACTCACATTCCTGCATCATCAATGGATTAAAAATACTGGAACTCGCCACCCAGCAGTGTTTACCATCACACTGGGTACAGAGACGATTTACGAGGATGTTTCCAGGACTAGAGAGTCTGAGCTATAGGGAGAGGTTGAGTAGGCTGGGACTCTATTCCTTGGAGAGCAGGAGGATGAGGGGTGGTCTTATAGAGGTGTATAAAATCATAAAAGGAATAGATCGGGTAGATGCATAGTCTCATGAATCGAGGACCAGAGGACATAGGTTTAAGGTGAAGGGGAAAAGATTTAATAGGAATCTGTGGGGTAACATTTTGACATAAAGGGTGGTGGGTGTATGGAACAAACTGCCAGAGGAGGTAGTTGAGGCAGGGACAGCTCAATCTTTAAGAAACAGTTAAACAGGTACATGGATAGGACAGGTTTAGAGGGATATGGACCAAGCGCAGGCAGGTGGGACACGTTAGCCGGTATGGGCAAGTTGGGCCAAAGGGCCTGTTTCCATGCTGTATGACTCTATGACACAAGGTTTGCAATGGTTACACAAGACAGTTCATTGTCATTTTCTCAAGGGATGGCATTAAATATCAGCTTTGCCAGCAGCAAAGACACACATCAAATATATGAATAATAAAAGCAAATATTTAGGCTGTAACTTCAACAGTCAAGAGTGTTTTATTGTCATCTATCCCAAAACTGAACAATGGAAGTTTTGGCACAAAATCCTGGAGTAACTCAGCGGGTCAGGCAGCATCTCTGGAGAAAAGGAATATGTGACTTTTTAAGAAGGGAGGGAGAGAGAAAACGGGGAATTACAGACCAGTTAGTCTAACATCGGTAGTGGGGAAACTGCTAGAGTCAGTTATTAAAGATGGGATAGCAGCACATTTGGAAAGTGGTGAAATCATTGGACAAAGTCAGCATGGATTTACGAAAGGTAAATCGTGTCTGACGAATCTTATAGAATTTTTCGAGGATGTAACTAGTAGAGTGGATAGGGGAGAACCAGTGGATGTGTTGTATCTGGACTTTCAGAAGGCTTTCGACAAGGTACCACATAAGAGATTAGGATACAAACTTAAATCACACGGTATTGGGGGTTCAGTATTGATGTGGATAGAGAACTGGCTGGCAAACAGGAAGCAAAGAGTAGGAGTAAACGGGTCCTTTTCACAATGGCAGGCAGTGACTAGTGGGGTACCGCAAGGCTCAGTGCTGGGACCCCAGCTATTTACAATTTATATTAATGATCTGGACGAGGGAATTGAAAGCAACATCTCCAAGTTTGCGGATGACACTAAGCTGGGGGGCAGTGTTAGCTGTGAGGAGGATGCTAGGAGACTGCAAGGTGACTTGGATAGGCTGGGTGAGTGGGCAAATGTTTGGCAGATGCAGTATAATGTGGATAAATGTGAGGTTATCCACTTTGGTAGCAAAAACGGGAAGGCAGACTATTATCTAAATGGTGGCCGATTAGGAAATGGGGAGATGCAGCGAGACCTGGGTGTCATGGTACACCAGTCATTGAAAGTAGGCATGCAGGTGCAGCAGGCAGTGAAGAAAGCGAATGGTATGTTGGCCTTCATAGCAAGAGGATTTGAGTATAGGAGCAGGGAGGTTCTACTGCAGTTGTACAGGGTCTTGGTGAGACCACACCTGGAGTATTGCGTACAGTTTTGGTCTCCAAATCTGAGGAAGGACATTATAGCCATAGAGGGAGTGCAGAGAAGGTTCACCAGACTGATTCCTGGGATGTCAGGACTTTCATATGAAGAAAGACTGGATAGACTTGGCTTATACTCGCTAGAATTTAGGAGATTGAGAGGGGATCTTATAGAAACGTACAAAATTCTTATGGGGTTGGACAGGCTAGATGCAGGAAGATTGTTCCCGATGTTGGGGAAGTCCAGGACAAGGGGTCACAGCTTAAGGATAAGGGGGAAATCCTTTAAGACCGAGATGAGGAAAAACTTTTTCACACAGAGAGTGGTGAATCTCTGGAACTCTCTGCCACAGAGGGTAGTTGAGGCCAGTTCATTGGCTATATTTAAGAGGGAATTAGATGTAGCCCTTGTGGCTAAAGGGATCAGGGGGTATGGAGAGAAGGCAGGTACGGGATACTGAGTTGGATGATCAGCCATGATCGTATTGAATGGCGGTGCAGGCTCGAAGGGCCGAATGGCCTACTCCTGCACCTATTTTCTATGTATCTATGTATCTATGTGACGTTTCGAGTCGAGACCCTTCTTCAGACTGAGAGTCAGCAGAAAGGGAACATTTAAAATGTAGTTATTTTCAGTCTGAAGAAGGGTCCCAACCCGAAACGTCACTTGTCCTTTTACTCCAGAGATGCTGCCTGACCCACTGAATTACTCCAGCACTTTGTGTCATTCAATGAAATTCTTACTTGCGGCATCAGCACAACTGGTTTGTAAACACAGTGCTCAACAGATAATATAATAAGTCAAAAAAGCTCAATAAATAAAAACAATATAGGGCAAAAAAGGGACATCATTTTGAACAGGTTATTTAAAAATGATAGAATGAGTATATATCATCTTGCAGTCAACAGAAGAGTTCAAAGTTGTAACAGCAGAAGGTATTTAAACCCAATGTTTGCCCAGTAAAGATCACTAGAAGTCAAATGCCTGTTCCCGCTGAGTTGTCAACTCCGTTTTAGTCCGAATCAACTATTTGGTGAACCAGTAATTATGCAACAGGTCAATATTTATCAGTTACTGCAGGTTCATCAGCAGAAAGCTCCAAGGCAGCGACACCGATGTTAAAACTTGTAACTATCGGATGCTGAAGAATCACTTCTAATAAAATAGTTTCAGAAATATAAGGGAACTAATCATATCACAATGGTGCAAGAACAGTTTATTTTACCAATACATTCTTTATTGAAAAAATCTGTTAGTTTGAAGATTAAAATTTTAATTTGAACAATTTTTCAGGCAAGTTACAAAAGTGGCTAAACTGTGATTATTTACTTTTTCAAAGAGCTAATCAGCTTTCCTCTTTGTATAATGCACAACCCAATATATCACTTTATTTGTTTCCGTGTTAGCAATTCATGCAATCAAAATATGTAGGAAGGAACTGCAGATGCTGGTTTGCACCGAAGATAGGCACAAAGTGCTAGAGTAACTCAGCGGGACAGGTAGCATCTCTGGATAGAATGGACGTCACCCATTCCTTTTATCCAGAGATGCTGCCTGTCCTGCTGAGTTAATCATGATTTTGTGTTTATCAATCAAAATACCTGTCTACTTCTAGTGCTAATAACTAGAGCTAATAAAATCTAGTAAATCTAGATGAAATCAAGAAAAGCTATAAAATTGAGCAGCATAGGACTGTTATTATAACGCTCATCTGTAAACATATGATGAAAGATTCCTTATTACCTATCAACATGCCGTCAAGGCATTTGTGGTTGGACATTTCGGTGCCAAGGGCATTCTCAGCTGTAACCCAGATGTCATGGTAGGAAACCAAGTTTGAAACAAGGACCATGCATGAATTATTGGCTCTACTTGTAGTGCAATTCTTCGGTGTTAAATATCTGGTAGCGCATTTCCCAATGGTTCTGTAATGGTCAACAAACATAACACTTTAGTTTAAAGTTGACTCTCTTTAACATGTAGACAAAGCGCACAAACACAAAACTAAGATGCATCGACAACATCAGAAGGAGAGATACTTGCGTGCATCAGAGGTTAGGCAATGTACATAACATGGTTTATGACCCTCAATAACTTCCCTACTTCAATTCATGTAGAATAGAATCACTCATGATACTTTCTGGGCATTTCAAAGTGCTTGTCATAGAGTCATACAGTGTGGAATCAGGCTCTTCGGCCCAACTTGCCCAGACCGACCAACATGTTCCATCTACACTAGTTATACGTGCCTGCATTTGGACCATATTCCTCTAAACCTATCCTATCCATTGCTTGTATTCATTTTTTTTTAAATTAGCCATAATGGTAATATTAGGAACTCAGTAACCATTTTAAACACAGCATATTCACCATGTCTCTTCTTCTTTTCGTGTCTTTGAAGCTGGTTGGCTATATGACAGTTTCCCATTCCTTTACACAGTCCTTTGCATTTTTATTGAACACTGCAAGATCCTTTGAGCTGCACCGGTTGGGTAGTAGGGGGCGGACAAGGTAGTGCTGCATTGTGTGGTCCTCTTCTCCACATTCACAGGTGGTTTGGCCAGTTTCATAGCCCCATCTGGCCATGGCATCTTTTGATCGCCCTGTTCCTGTTCTCAGGCGGTTAAGCGTCTTCCACTGGACCCATGGTGCTTCTGAGCCCGGAGGGAGGGCGTCAGAAGGAGGGATACCCATGTCAGTAGGAGGGGGGTCGTCCTCAAGCATTTTTGTCCATAGTTGGAGTCTGGTTTCTTCCCGTGATGCTATTAGGGGCTGGACATGGCTGAGAAAGCTTCTCCTGGACTTCAGCAGTTGGGCCGGGGGTACAAGTCCGTAGAGGAGGTGGCGTTCATCATTGGTGGCCTTGGTCATCTCTACTCGGCTGGCGACTTTCCGTCTCACATCAGCAGGGGCAATGCCAGCGAGGAGGTGCAGGTTGTTTATGTTGGTGGGCTTCAAGCAGCCAGTGATTGAGCGGCAGGTGTTATTCAACGCTGGGTCTAGTTTCTTGGCATGGGATGATCTCTCCCAAACAGGACACGCATACTCCGCAGAGTATGCGTGTCCTGTGATAATGAATAAAGAATCTATTTTGCAGTAACAAACACACAAGGATCTGCAGATATTAGAACCATGAGTAAAAATATGAGTAAAGTACTCATGGTGCTGGTAAGTGCTGGAGAAACTCAGCAGGTCAGGCAGCCTCCATAGAGGGAATAGACATACCATATTTGGGGTCGGGACCTCTTGAGTCATTGAGTTCCTCCCACACTTTGGGTTTTCTTTAACCTGATTGCAATGTTAAGGGGGAATAAATACTGGTTTGGGAAATAGCTCTGCTTCAATATAATGTCAGCAAGACTTTTCACGTTCATGAAACAGTAAACAGAGCTTCACTATAATGTCTCGTCAGGAGAATGGCACCTCCAATAGTGCGGCACTCAATCAGCACCTTGTGGGAATGTCATTCTGCATGATTGTTCTAGACCTCCAAGATTTGTAGGTGTGAGATTAATGCAAAAAAACAAAAACATGTATGCAAATGTATTATAATCGAGTGCAGGGAATGATCATAATTCAACATTCATTTGCATTCTCTAATGTTAGGCCCACTGGAGCAATGTACAGTTGAATCAAATTGACTGGTGCCAAAGATGCCCCTGGAGTGTGTAATCGAAATCGTGCAGTGGCCACAACGGTGAATCTGCAGTTGGCAAAAATATTATTTAAAATGTTCAAGTATCTAAACGAATTAATTAAAAAGGTTAGAGACACAAGCAACTGCAGATGCTGGAATTGTGTGTAAAACAAAGAGTACCTCAGCAGATAGACACAAAATGCTGAAGTAACTCAGCGGGACAGGCAGCATCTCTGGAGAGAAGGAATGGGTGATGTTTCGGGTCGAGACCTCTCCGCAGACTGACGTCAGGGGAGTGGGTGGTACAGAGATAAAATGTAGTGGGAGGCAGTAAGACTAGCGGGAGAACTGGGAGTTGCGGGGGGAACGGTCTCTGCGGAAAGGGATGGAGATGGGAAGATGTGGCTAGTAGTGGGATCTGGTTGGAGGTGGGGAAAATGTCGGATGCTGTATGTGCTGTATGCGAGGGCTGATGGGGTGGAAGGTGAGGACAAGGGGGACTCTGTCCTTGTTATGAATGGGGGGAGGTGGAGCAAGAGTGCTGCGGGATATCAAGGAGACCCTAGTGAGAACCTCATCTGTAATTGAAGAGGGGAGCCCCTGTTCCCTAAAGAAAGAGGACATCTCCGATGAACTAGAGTCCCGAAACGTCACCTATTCCTTTTTTCCGGATATGCTGTCTGACCTGCTGAGTTACTCGGGCTTTTTGTGTCTAGCATCTGTGGAAGGATTGGATAGGCAACATCTTGGGTTGGGAGCCATGTTCAGACTCGCTGCCATTTCAGATCGGGACCCTTCTTCAGACTCCAGACCAAAAAAACGGTCCCGACCCGAAAGGTCGTCTTTTCATTTTCTCCACAGATCCTGTCTGACCCGTTGAGTTACTTTGCGTTTTACGTTAATTAAAAAGTGTATCTCAACAAATGTCATTTATAAAGGCAATTTTAAATCAATCTAGTTTTCCATTTAGTTAAAATTGTATTAAAACGTATGAACGAGGAGAACATGGAAAATCTTTGGGCATAATAGTAAGTAATAGTAAATTAACCTTCGCCAGGTAACATCAAATTGAGCTCAGTGTTATTCTTATAGACAAGGACATGCTCATTTACTGACTTAACAGTAGCACAAAGTTGGATCAAAGTTAAACATTGAACCATATTACTCACTCCGATACATGTAATGTGTAATTAGTCTCCAAATGTGTCTCAGATCCTGGATCCCAATTACAAACAATGCTTTGTATTGCAAATGAGGTCCAGTACGATTTGCAGAGTAAAAGGCGTGGTTTCATTGGAGGATCTGGAGAAAAAAGGAAACACTATAGTTCATGTGACAATAACCTAGATCGCACACGGCTTACAAATAGCATGTTGTGCATTTTAATCCTTGAAAACGCTTGTAGCAACCTTTACTCAACCGTGCAGTATGGAGACGGCTGCTCCTCACAAGATGGGAAATCAAGGAAAGTTTAGCTTAGTTTAGAGATACAGCACCCTTCGGCCCACCAAGTCCGCACCGACCAGCGATCCCAGTACACTAGCACTATCCTACACACTCGGGACAATTTACAATTTTTACCGAAGCCAATTAAACTACAAACCTGCATGTCTTTGGAGCGTGGGAGGAAACCAGAGCACCCGGGGAAAACACATGCAGTCACGGGGAGAATTTGTAAACTCGGTACAGACAACACCCTTAGTCAGGATCGAACCCAGGTCTCTGGCGCTGTCGGGCAGCAACACCACTGCTGCGCCACCGTGCCGTCCCAAGAGCATATTTCCAGCTGCCTTTGTTTGGAGTCTCACAGCTGATTCAGAGTCCCAAGGACAGGAGAAGCCCTTAGCCAAGTTTAGTTTATTGTCATCTGCACTGAGGTACAGTGAAAAAACTTTTATTGCATGCTAACCAGTCTGCAGAAAGACTATACAGTACATGATGACAATCGAGCCATCAACAGATACATGATAAAGGGAATGACATTTAGTGCAAGATAGTCCAGTAAAGTCTGATTAAAGATGGTCCGAAGGTCTCCAATGTGGTAGATAACATCTCAGGACTGGTCTCTAGTTGTGGAAGAAACTGTTCCTGAATATGGAGGTGTACTTTTTCAACTTCTGTACCCCTTCATCCTGCAGGCTATAGGATAGGCCTTTCCAGCCGACCCCACTAATTAACCAGATCATAATTGATTCATACCTCAATTCCATGTGCTCCATATCTCCTGACATTCTTAACAAACATGACTGAGATGTGAGATGAGACAATACAATACAATATACAATATAATATTTATTCATTGTCATTTGAACCTCAATGAGGCTCAAACGAAACTCTGTTTCTACAGCCATACAAACAGAACAATTTCTACAAGACACACAAACAATTTGATTCACACAAACATCCATCACAGTGAATCTCCTCCTCACTGTACCCGAGACGTATCTGAGATGTTTATCTAAGAGCGTAGGTATAGTGATACTAGTCCTGAACTGTATACAAAAATGAATTCTACTGTACGTTGGTACATGTGACTAAAAATTACCATTGAATTATTGAGTCACTAGTCAATGTCTCCATGATCCAGAATACTGAATAGGAGATGGAGTTACCTCAAGAAACTGTTGCTTTTCCCACTGCCAGACACTCACAATCCAACGTCTATTTATTCACCAGTGATAGACTCTTCCACGTGGCAATCACAGGTGCGCAAAGCCTTAATCAGTCAGTGTTAGAGTCAAAGATTGATATAGCATGGAAACAGGCCTTTTGGCCTAACGCCCACATCGGCCAACATGTCCCAGCTATACTAGTCCCACCTGCCCGCGTTTGGCCCATATCCCTCCAAACCTGTCCTATCCATGTACCTGTTTAACTGTTTCTTAAATGTTGGGATAGTCCCTGCCTCAACTACCTCCTCTGGCAGCTTGTTCCATACACCCACCACCCTTTGTGTGAAAACGTTACCCCTCAGATTCCTATTAAATCTTTTCCCCTCCACATGTGACAATAAGGTATTAATTCATTCATATCCTCTGGTCCTTGATTCACCTACACTGGTCAAGGGACTCTATGCAAAGAACCCGATCCATTCCTCTCATGATTTTATACACCTCTATAAGATCACCCTTCATCCTCCTGTGCTCCAAGGAATAGAGTCCCAGCCTACTCAACCTCTATAGGGTTCTTGAAAAAAAAATCTCCAGCAGTCCTCACAGTAACATGGGCATCTCCCATGCTCTCGAAAGTCTCCAGTAATCTTTTTTGCTTACTAAATTATTGTCATTAGATACAAGGTGAAATGTCAGTGCCTTTAGCAGAGTTGAAGGGAAGTGATGAAAAGAAGAACATTGAAGAGAATTTCAAGGCTTCATGGTAACAGCAGCACTCAAAGCTTTTAACTGTACCTCAGCATATGTGACAAAAATAAATCCATACCCAATTTCCCCGGCACAATTTATCAGAATGCACAATGGTAATATATTTCTCTTGGGAATTTTTTTTTTTTAAAGTAAATGTCACCAGGATGACAATGTATCACCCAGCTAAAAAATACAATCTTAACTTCATGCATATCACAATTCTCCACAATGTCAAAAAAGTACTTTCTCCAACCAAGGAATTATTTTGAAATACTGGTCAAAGCAAATCCCGACAAACTGCACAGTTAATGTTCCAATTTAAGACTGTATAGTGGTTAGGACATCAGTCAAACTTTACCTCAATATCTAGGCATAAAATATATTAGGCCACAAAAACCAAATGTTAGTGCTGTCGAGTTCCAGCACTCCAGTAGGGGGCAGTAAAACCTTTCATTTCCCAACACCTTTATGGTGACAAACTCAAGATCTTGCTGCATGAATGGAGTAAATAGTGAGATTCTTCAAGCACATAAATAAACACATTGTTTCCTCTGATCTGACCTCCAAAAACTCCCACCCCCCTCCCCAATGTTTGCACACACCCCAAGCCTTTCCACTTGTCACTTTAATTTCATGTTTCATGTACTTTGTGTATTTTGTGTTTTTATGACTGTTGGCAGATCAATTTCCCTCCTGGGATAAATAAAGTTCTATCATATCGTATTGTATCGTATCCTATCAAAACTATAAGAGTCCCGACCCAAAATGTCACTTTCCCATTTTGAAAAGAACTGAGCCTGACCCACTGAGTCACTCCAGCACTTTGTGTCTATCTTAAGTAATTTCTTCTTACTATATTATAAAATAAATGGCCCAAAAACTTCAAAGTCAGCACGCCACAGTTCTGCTGGGAGAACTGACAGTCCATTTGCAAGCATTATGTGTCTGGGACTGACTCAGCCACTCGCATTCCAACTGAGATATATTAAACTGCTCTCTCTGCTTGTAATCATCTCCCAACAAAACATAAAGTGTGATTTGAGAAATCAATTTAACCTCAAATTGCAAAGATCGTGTTCTTTGGCGTATAAACATCATACACAATGGGGAACTGGTATTGGTACGCCTTTATTATTGTTATGTGTACAGAGATACACTGAAATATTTTGTTTTGCATGCTAACCAGGGGATTCATACGATAAATGAGTATAGCAAGGAGTGCAAAAGAGAAAACCTAATGGAGTGCGTATAGTGTTACAGCTACTGAGAAAGCAGTGAAAGGGCTGCAGAGATAGATTGGAAAAATCGGGAATATAGCCCGGGCATACATATGAGATGCCCGCTCAAGAGTCTGATAACAGCAGAGAGAAGCTGATCTTGAGTCTGGTGGTTCATGCCTTCAAGCTTTTGTATCTTTTGCCTGATGCAAGAGTGGAAGAAGAGAGGACCAATGTTGGCTGCATTCCTGAGGCAGGGTGAGGTGTCGAAGGAGTGAATGGGAGGGGGAGGCTCGTCTGCGTGATAGTCTGGGCTGTCTTTACAACTGCAATTTCTTGCTGCCTTGGGTATTCAATATGATCATGGCTGATCTACGCTCATCTCAATTCTTCTACTGTAATTGTTATCCATAATCCTCTATCTTTCAGTATTTTCTACCTCCATCTTGAATATATCCAATGATCTGCGCTCCAATACTCAGTTCAGTTTAGTTTATTGTCAAGTGTACCGAGGTACAGTGAAAAGCTTTTTGTTGCATGCTAACCAGTCAGCAGAAAGACAATACATGATTACAATCAATCCATTTACAGTGTATAGATTTTGGGACATCCGGTGGCGCTGTTGATGGCTGCCTCCGCCTACAGTCTGTTTGTCTTTTTTTATTTTTAATTGTTTAAAGTATGTTTTTGGTGTTTTTTTTTAGTATTTTATGTGGGGGAGGGGGGTAGGGTAAGAGGGAACCAATCTTTCAGTCATTTCCTGGCGAGGTTGCGACTATTATCCGAGTCGCGCCCTCGCCTCCCTCCTCGCGGCCTACCAACTGGATTGGCGCGGCCTTTCCTGCCGGGAACCGGACCAGAGCTCCAGCAGCGGTGGCGCAGCGCTGGATACATCGCGGAGCGGGGATGCCTCACCTGGGATCACCGTTTGAGGCTCCGGAGTGTTGGGCCTGCTGCATCGACATCGCGGAGTTGTGGTTGCGGTGCTCCCAGCGCGGGAGGCGCTGACCAACATCGCGGAGTCCTGGGACCCTTTGCTGGGGGGCCGCCAGCGTTGAATCTCTGCCCAGCTCGGCCTGTGAACTTCGGGAGCTGCGGACTCCAGTGGGAGGTGGCCGATTCAGAGGTCCAGGCCGCTGAGGATGTTCTTCCGTTCGACGTCGGGGTTCCATCGTTCCCGGCGAGAGTGCCTGAACATCGGGCCGCCCGTAGCGGCGACTGTGAGGGGCTTGGGGGGCCACGACCACGGGTGAATAACGTTTAGTGCAAGGTAAAGCCAGAAAGGTCCAGCTAAGGGACATCAAAGAGGTAGATAGTCCAGCATGCCCTCTGGAAAGCAGAGACAACATCATGGATATTGCGCTGGAGTCTTCGGAAGTGGACTTCAATCCACAACCTTTCAACTCAAAGGCAAGGCCGCTCCCGACAGAACCATTGCTGGGCTTT
Organism: Malacoraja senta; assembly: GCA_038087875.1. Taxonomy (NCBI): domain Eukaryota; kingdom Metazoa; phylum Chordata; class Chondrichthyes; order Rajiformes; family Rajidae; genus Malacoraja; species Malacoraja senta. The sequence goes on along the minus strand of JAXLNO010005184.1, from coordinate 141,645 downwards.
AAACATTTGGTGGCTTCATACTAAATGAGTATTTTACTGTTAACAAATTTTGCCCATTAAGGCAATGCGAAATTGAGTTTGCATAAAAGTATGGAAAATGGGATTGATGTGACACCCATGATAGTTTGGTTTATTGTCACGTATACCAAGCTTTTTTGTTGCGTGCTATTCAGTCAGCGGAAGACTATGTATGGTTACAATCAAGCTGTCCACAGTGAACAGTTACAGGATAAAGGGAATAATGCTTAGTGCAGGATAAAGTCTAGTAAAGATAGTCCAAGGGTCTCCAGCGAGGTAGATGGTGGGTCAGGACGACACCCATGATAGAGGCACCCACCATAATGGCACTCACTGCTATAAAACTAGAGGGTAACAGAACCCATCCAATGCAGCCAAGCAAGCACTTTGACTTCCATTAATTATATATATATATATATTAGAGCGGCATGGTGGACAGCAATAGAGTTGCTGCCTTACAGCGCCAGCGACCTAGGTTTGATCCTGACTACGGGTGCTGTCTGTACAGGACTTGTACGTTCTCCCCATGGGTTTTCTCCGGCTGCTCCGGTTTCCTCCCACACTCCAAAGACATACAGGCTTTTATGCTAATTGGTTTGATAAAATTTTAAATTTTCCCTAGTGTGTGCCGGCTAGTGTTAGTGTGCAGGGATCACTGGTCGGTGTGAACTTGGTAGACAGAAGGGCACGTTTCCACGCTGTATCTCTAAACTAAACCCTATTCACTCTTCCTCTGAACTTACATCCAGCTCTGACCTCAACCCACTGAAGCAGCTGCAGCGATCCGTTGTGAAGGACAGAGCAAGTCAGGTTCCCTTTGAGTTGATTGAAACTGGGTATGGTGACTGCTAGCACCTGGTCATTCAACGCACTGTACCGGCTTCTCAAAATCTCGTCCTTGTCCAGTTGCCAGACCACGTCAATTGGGTTGTCCTTGTAGTCGACAGTGCAAGCTTCACTTCTTGGCAGTAAAGTAGCTCTCAAAGGATTACCAAGGTGGAGAATGGAGGAATTCAATGCAATGTGACTGCAGTTTTTCGACATCATGTGGGCAGCATCTGAAGATTAAGGCAACACAGTGTCAGTGATCCATGCAGGTCTATCCAAACGTCAAGAGACAAGAGTCCAGAGTGTCATTTGTACCAGCAATGGAACAATGAAATTCTTACTTGCCACAGCTTGATTGATTGAATTCATTGATACAGCATGGATACAAGCTCTTCGGCCCACCAGGTCCACGCCACCCGACAATCACCCATTCATACTATTTCTGTGTTAAACCATTCTCACATCCACCTTTACCGATTAGGGGAAATTTTAGTGATCAATTAACTGACAAACATGCGCGTTTTTAGGATGTAGCACGGAGAGGAAATATACGAGGTCACTGGGAGAAGAACATGCAAATTCCACACAAACAGCATCCAAAGCCAGGATCAAACCCAGATCTCTGGTGCTGTGAGGCAACAGCTGTTCCACCAGGTTCAAGGGCAACCTTTTCCTCAGGGATAATCGGTCTCTTGAACACTAACCCCAGCAAATATAATCTTCTATGGACAGTGTCTTTGGTTGCACTATGGACTTTGGTTTGCACTATTTTCACTATTGTGGTGACCTGGTATTATGGCTATTAGCTTATTGTATTTTTGATTATTATACATTATCTGTGCACTATTATGTTTGCAACCCTTTTAAGCTACAGCAAGAAATTCATTGTTCTAGTGTTGGTACATAAGACCATTACATGATCTGGATTCTTGAAAGGCAACCTGTTTCCTCCTCAGGGGAAAGTCAGTTACTAAAATCTAGAAATAATTTTAAATTCTAATCCATTTTTGTTTCTAAGTGTTTCTACAAATGGGAATCCCAGCAAGTAGAAGGAGTTGCGTGGTGTAAGGGCTGTGAAGTAGATGAATATTGATTGCACCGAGTTAGGTCCAGTGTGAGCGGATTCCACTCAGAGTCAACATGCTCACTCCAGCGTAGATGGAGTCCTATTACGAGCACAACTCTCCCCTGCTCTCCTCTACAATGCCCAGGGCGGCACAGCGGTAGAGTTGCTGTTTTACAGCGGCAGACCCATGCTCGATCCTGCCTACAGATGCTTGTCTGTACAGAGTTTGTACATTCTCACTGTGACTACGTGGGCTTTCTCCAGGTGCGCCCACTCCTTCCCAGAGGCAGATACTATCGATAACTTTAGGACAGGTTTAGAGGGATATGAGCCAAATTTGGGCAGGTGGGACTAGTGTAGATGGGACATGTTGGCCAGTGTGAGCAAGGTGGGCCAAAGGGCCTATTTCCACGCTGTAAGACTCTATGACTCCAAAGACGTATAGGTTTGTAGGTGAAATGGCTTCTGTAAATTGTCCCTAGTGTGTAGGATAGAACTAGTGTACAGGTGACCACTGGTCGGTGTGAACTTGGTGGGTTGAAAGGCCTGTTTTCACACTGTATCAGTATCTCTGCAACCGCACCTCCCCCTCCTGACCCCACAATGTGTGAGTCCCCACGTGAGACTTAACCGGCAAATGGTACCTGCTGTCTTCCTGCCCACCAGGCAGGCCTGTTATGAGGCAAGAAACCTGTTGAAAAAGATTAAGACATATGGCAGCTGATTTCTGCCAGAAAGTGCTGTAAACCTCGAACATTAGGACTATGCCAGCTCGATAGAGTGCTAACTCCAATTGCGCATTCAATCAGTGTTGTCAGAAATTGTCACATTTGTGCAATTTTGAATATCACATAATATTCTTCCAAAGATTCAGATAAATTATGTTCTTTTTCTTGCACCTTTTTCCCAGCCTGTAAGCATTGAAGCAGGCAGGAAGGCCATTTCTACATAGCAAGGCTCCAGAAACAACAACATTAAGAAATAATCAGTTTGAATAATCAGATAATCAATAATCAATAATCAGAAATAATCACTCCACTTAAGAAATAATCAGTTTGGACCTTGGAGACTTTAGAGATATAGCGCGGAAACAGGCCCTTCAGCCCACCGAGTCCATGCCAACCCACCAATCACCCTGTACACTAACATTATCCAACATGTGGCACAATTTATAATTTTACAATAGCCAATAAACCTACAAACCCTGTACATCTTTGGAGTGTGGGAGGAAACCAGAGCACCCGGAAAATATCCACGCCATCACAGGGAGAACGTACAAACTCTGTACAGACAGCACCTGTATTTAGGAATGAACCCGGGTCACTAACGCTGTAAGGCAGCAATTCTACCACTACGTCATGATGCCGCCCCACTTTAAAACTTCAAGGACTTACCTGCACCAATCAAGAGCACCAGCAGATACCAAGCCTCCAGTTCTGGGAAGGTTATCTTGGCTGTCATGGTCAATAGAGTTCAACAAAACCTGGAACAGCAATATTAACATGACAATGCAAACAATATCTAGAGTAGTTTGGTGAAATATTTCAAAGATTATCCCATTAACGATACAAAATATTGTGAAAACGTGCAATATTTAGGAGCAGGCATATGCTTTTGGCTTTTCAAGCCTTCTGTCGTTCAATATCAAACTGATACTATACCTCAACTATCCATTCAATTGTTTAATGGTACTTTATTGTCACATGTACCGAGATACAGTGACATTCCTTTTTTGCTTATAGTTCAGTAAAAGTATTACTATACATAAGCACAATCTTAGTTAAGTACAAGTGTGGAGGAATAATAAACTGAGACAATATACGAGTCGCCATGTTTTGCTGCCATCTTTCAAGATTCAAGTCTGAAAGTTGTTATAAATGTACAGTTCTTGATGTAGCCAGAAAAGCCTATTCCCATCCACACTTCAATTTCCCTGAAATTGAGGGGAAATTCTAAATGTTCCCTTTTCAATCCAACAAGACTAAGTGGGACACAACTCAGGGGAGGGGTTGTGGGGAAAGGGAGGGTGTGGGGAAAGGGGGGGGATGAAGGCTGGGTGTGGGGAGGGGGAGGGGGGAGTGTGGGGAGGGGGAAGCCTCGCAATCTGCTCACCCCGCACCTTCAGCTTTCGGCCTCACGCAGCAGATCCCGGTCCCACTCCGGCTTCACTCAGAGGCTTCCGGTTCAACTCAGCAGCTTCCGGCTGGTCCTGCTGGTCACCGCGAGCTGCTGATTCCTCGTGAGCCGCTGACTCCCCGCAAGCCTCTGACTCCCCGCGAGCCGCTGACTCCACGCGAGCTGCTCAACACATTGCGCCCCTTCAGCTTTTTATTCTCCTCGCCGCGTTATTGACAGCGGGTTCCGAAAGGGAAGGTTTTTACGATTTTTAAACCTTCATAACTTTTGTACTATTTCACCGATCGGAACAAAACCTATTTGACTTGCAGCAGAGGAGAATGGTAAGGTGGCGATAAATCGTAGCGCTATGCGGGATCGTTTTTGCGCAAATTTTATTACAACGTGATCAAGATGAGCGTTTTCAGTAATAGTATAGATGATCTAGTGATGTCAGCGATGAATATTGCTCACCGATTTACAGTTCAGAAGGGTAGCAACACACCAATATATCTCCTTAATTCTAAAAGGTGCAACCCTTACCCTGAGACGTTGCTTTGCATTCTCCAGCTGTGGAAAGAGCCAAACCGCAGCACCTACATTAACGTTCAGGCTTCGAGCTTCACTGGCGTGGACAACATTTATAGCCCATCTATAAATGTCCTGAAGAAGGTAGTGGTTTGCAGCCATCTTGAGTCGCTGCACTCCTGCTGATGAAGATTCTCCCACGATAATATAGGAATAAAGGCGTAGACTATTTTCTAAATGGGGAGAGAATCCAGAAATCAGAGGTGCAAAGGGACTTGGGAGTCCTGGTGCAGGATTCCCAAAAAGTTAATCTGCAAGTTGCATCAGTAGTAAAGAAAGCAAACTCAACGCTAACATTTATTTCAAGAGGGCTTGTATACAAAAACAGGGATGTAATGCTGAGGCTCTATAAGGCGCTGGTCAGGCCGCATTTGGAGTACTGTGAGCAATTCTGAGCACCATATCTGAGGAAGGATGTGCTGGCTCAGGAGAGGATCCTGAGAAGGTTTACAAGAATGATCCCAGGAATGACTAGGTTAACCTATGATGAGCGTTTGTCGGCACTGGGCCTGTACTCGCTGGAGTTTAGAAGAATGAGGGGGGACCTCATTGAAACATAGAGAATAAATTGGAATAAAAGTGAAATTATGTCAATAAAACCAAAAGATTCAACACATCTTTTAAAATTCCCTTTTAAAATAGCTACAGAAAAATTTAAATATTTGGGAATCGAAATTACCAGAACATATCAAGGTATGTTCAGGGCAAATTTTGACCCCCTACTTAATAAACTAAATACATTAATTAAATTCTGGAAAATGCTCCCGATGTCTTTAATAGGCCGAATAAACGCAATAAAAATGATCTTTTTACCACAAATTTTATACCTATTTCAATCAATTCCTATATACTTACCTAAGAAGTTTTTTAAAAAACTCGACTCAGATATCACTAATTTTATATGGGACTATAAATCACATAGAATACAAAAAACCCATCTGAATAAACCTAAAGTATTGGGGGGTTTAGCACTACCTAATTTTATGTATTATTATTGGTCAGTAAATATTAAAAACATGATTCAACTGATGGATAACTCCACCCAGCAAGTAGACTGGATTGTAATGGAGAAAGAGGATTGCTCCTCTAGAAACATTGGAGCGATCCTCCTCTCTCCAATGAAACTGAATAACATAAATTATAATAAGAACCCAATTATTCATAGTACAATCCGTATTTGGAAACAAATAAAACAAAATTTAAAATTAAGAAACTTATCACTTTTATTACCTATAGTCAATAACCCTTCGTTTAGTCCTTCTATTATAGATAAAGCTTATACACAATGGGATAGACTAGGAATTAAAACGCTTGGTGACTTGTATGAAACTGGAAAATTACTTTCATTTCAACAATTACAAATAAAATATAAACTCGGAAATAATCAATATTTTAAATATTTTCAAATATGCGACTATTTGAAAAAATATACAAAAGATCATTATAATAATCCAGTAGATGTATTGGACGAGGCAATGCAGATAAAAGCGGAATCAGCAAACTTAATATCATATTTGTATAATATTATTTTAAATGTACAAATACCACCTACGGAGGGTATCAGAAGAGACTGGGAACAAGAGTTAGCTATTAAAATTTCAAAGGAAAGTTGGAATGAATACTTATTAAACGTGCATAAATGCTCGATTAATGTAAGACACACTTTAATACAATTTAAAATTTTACATAGATTATATTATTCGAAAACTAAAATTCATAAAATTTTCCCAAACGTATCATCTATTTGTGATAAATGTCAATCCCAAGAAGCAACTATAGCGCACTCATTTGTCTTCTGTACAAAAATTCAAAAATTTTGGAATGAAATTTTTGAAATCTTTACAAAGTTATTTAAAACAAGACTGATACCCAAAGCAGAATGGATTATCTTCGGAATAACGGAAGATGATCCAGAACTAAATGTGTTTCAAAAGAAATTAATGGACTATGGGTTAATAACTGGAAAAAAGCTAATTCTAAAATTTTGGAAGAAGGCTCCAATACCAACTATAAATATGTGGATTTCAAATATGTTTGAAACATTACACCTAGAAGAGATAAGACTCCTCCTAGCAGGTAAACCAGATCACTTCCACCTGACGTGGTCTGCATTTATAGAATTATTACAAACATAGGGTGCAAAAGTACTTTAAAAAAATAAAAAATTGAGGTCAGGTAAGGGGGGATGATAGTTGAAGAGTTGGTATGTCCTATTTACGTGATGCTCAAAAAAAAAACATTTGTTTTTCTTTTTTTTCTCTTTCTCTTTTCCTTTCTTAGGGCCTATTTCTTAACTCTTTTTCTTTTTGTTTTTAATTTCGCTCTTATAGGGTCTTCGTCCTTTTTTGTTGTTACATTTTCTACACTTTTCTACACTTGCACTTTTTCCTTCACTTTCTTCTTTCTTTCAATCTTTTCCTTTTCTAGTGTAAAAAAATAAATAAAGGGAGTACATTAATTGTAAGAAGATATAAATGACGAGTATTAATGTATGTGGTTGTAATGTAATGTACTTCTAATAAATAAAAATAAAAAAAATAAAATAAAAAGAAACATAGAGAATAGTGAAAGGCTTGGATAGAGTGGATGTAGAGAGGATCTTTCAACTAGTTGGAGAGTCTAGGTCATAGCCTTAGAATTAAAGGACATTCTTTTAGGAAGGAGATGAGGAGAAATTTCTTTAGTCAGAGGGTGGTGAATCTGTGGAATTCTTTGCTACAGAAGGCTGTAGATATTTTTAAGGCAGATTTTTGATTAGTACAGGTGTCAGAGTTTATGGGGAGAAAGTAGGAGAATGGGGTTAGGTGGGAGCAATGGATCAGCCATAATTGAATGGCATAGTAGAATTGATGGGCCAAATGGCCTAATTCTACTCCTATCACTTATGAGAGGTTGAGCAGTCTGGGACTTTATTCCTTGGAGTGCAGGAGGATAAGGTATATAACATCACAAGGGGAGTTATATATCCAGAGAAGAGGAATCAGGATCCAGAGGACACAGATTTATGTCGAGGGAAAGATTTAATAGGAACCCAAGGGGTAATTTTTTCCACACAAAGGTTGGTGGGTATATGGAACGAGCTGCCAGAGGAGGTAGTTGAGACAGGAATGATCATAACATTCATAACATTCAAAGACATTTGGACAGGGACATGCATAGGAAATGTTTAGAAGGATATGGGCCAAACACTGGTCGGTGGGACTCATGGAGATGGGGCATTGTGGTCAGCATGGGCAAGTTGGGATGAAGGGCCTCTTTCTGTGCTGTATGGATATGACTATAGGGAGTTCAATGATTTATGCAGAGTAACCAAGAAAGGAGAATAATACTTTGCCAAATTACATTTAGATTGCAACTTGGAGGGGAATCTGCAAATAAAGTTGTTCTCAAGCATGTGGCATGGTGGCACAGCGCCAGAGACCCTGGTTCGATCCCGACCATGGATGCTGTCTGTATGCAGTTTGTATGTTCTCCCCGCGACCTGCATGGGTTTTCTCCGGGATCTCCAACTTCCTCCCACACTCCAAAGAGGTACCGGTTTGTAGATTACCGGTAATTGGCTTGGTAGAATTGTAAATTGTCCTCACAGTGTGTAGGATGGTGTAAGTGTGCAGGGATTGCTGGTCGTCGAAGGGCCGGTTTTCACTCTGTGTTTCTAAACTAAACTAAACACGTGTTGGCCCGGTCTTCTTTGAAGGGAGAGTCAATGGGTTTCTGAGACACTTTTGGGGTAGGCCTAACTGGTAACTGCGGGGTGTACCTTGTAAGTGGGACAAACTGAAGCCACAAAGGCAAGCAGGGACAATTAATATTTGGTGTGGTTAAGGGGTGCCAATCCGGCAGGTTGTTTATCCTAGAGCATGTCACGATTCTTGAGGCATTGGAGCTACATTCAGACAAGTGGGGAGTATTCCTTCACACTCTTGACTTGTCTTTTGAAGATGGTGGAAAGGCTTTGAGGCGTCAGGAGATCAATAACCTGCGGCAAGATTGCCAGGGTTGTCCCTATTCGGGTAGCCTCCAGCAGCTGATCCAGGTGTGTTTCTGGTCAATGGTTACCATCCCAAGACTTCAATGGTGGGGAACTTGGAGATGGTATTTCCACTGAATGTCACAGTTAATTTGAGACAATGAACTGCAGATGCTGGTATCTTGAGCAAAACAAAGTGCTGGAGGAACTCGGCGGGATAATGCACTGATGATATTTTGGGTCGGGACCCAAAACATTGCCTGTCCATTTCCACCACAGATACTGCCTGATCTGAGTTGCACCAACACTGTGGTTTGGTCATGGCTAACTCGTCTCTCATGTTGGAGAATGTCATCCTTCTATAGTTCAATGGCCTGAGTTACTTTTCAAACTTGCCGGTCCCTGGCCCAGTCTTCTTTAGTTCTGGCTGCTTCATCGGCTGAGGATAGATACAAAGTTCTGGAGTAACTCAACAGGTCAGGCAGCATCTCGGGAGAAAACGGATGGGTGACGTTTAGGGTCGGGACCTTTACCTGGTTCCGACCAGAAATGTCACCTTTTTTTCCAAGAGATGCTGCCTGACTTGCTGAGTTACTCCAGAACCTTGAGTGTATCTTTGGCATGAAGCAACATCTGCAGTTCTTTGTGTCTACATTTCATCTGCTGCGGAGTCAGGAACGGAATCGATCATTTTTAATCAACAGCAAACATTTTAAATTTATCATCAAACATCCCTCTTCAAATCTCGTGTTTGAAGGAAGGCCATGAATGAAGCAGCTGAAGACAATTGGGCCTTGGACACTGACCTAAGTAACTCGTGCGTGATGTCCTATGGCAGGGATAATCAGTCTCCGCCAACTCCAACCACAAGTCTTTATGCAAGCTAAAATATCCACCATGCTACAGATGGATGTTAGAGCCCGCTCATTCTCATCAGAATTCCACTTAACATCCCTGTACATCAATTATCCTATCATTCCTTTTCAGAATGTAATGTTGCATTGAGATCTTGCATTCCTTTTTAATTGAAAAACATAATTTCCAAATGATTCAGCGCATTAAAGTCACCAAGGAAGTATTTTATTATTTTAACTTTGATGTATGCTGCACCTAGTTTGCAAGACTCAGAGGATGTTCTTTGGAAGTGAAAAATACCCACACTCCTCATTAAACCAAGTTGTTCACTGGTTTACATTAGTTTATAGAAAGTTTCTGTGGAGTTTTAGCTTCATTCACAAAAGGTCCATGGAAGAAACCTGACCTCATCAATGAACCCTCTTGATAATGAATCTGCTCAAAATAGTCATAGAGACATAGAGTGATACAATGTGGACACGGGCCCTTCAGCCCAACTTCCCCACACCGGCCAACATGTCCCAGCTACACTAGTCCCACCTGACCGCGTTTGGCCTATATCCTTCCAAACCCGTCCTATCCATGCACCTGTCTAAATGTTACTTAAATGTTGGGATAGTCCCTGCCTCAACTACCTCCTCTGGCAGCTTGTTCCATACACCCACCACCCTCTGTGTGAAAAAGTTACCCCTCGGATTCCTTTTGAATCTTTTCCCCTTCACCTTAAACCTATGTCCTCTGGTCCTACTCTGGGCAAGAGACTGTGTATCTACCTGATCTATTCCTCTCATGATTTTAGTAACCTCAATAAGATCACCCCTGATCCTCTTGGGTTCCAAGGAATAGAGTCCCAGCTTACTCAACCTCTCTATAGCTTAGACCCTCTAGCCCTGGCTCATGCCCTCGAGTCCTGGCACCATCGTAGTAAATCTTCTCTGTACCCTTTCCAGCTTGTCAGCTTTTCTATAACATGGTGCCCAGAACTGAACACAATACTCGAAAATGGCATTGGTAAGGCCGCACTTGAAGTATTGTGTATAGTTTTGGTCACCCCACTATAGGAAAGATACCATTAGGATCGTTAAGTAGGAAAGAGTACACAGAAGGTTTACGATGATGTTGCCAGGACTTGCGGGCCTGAGCTACAGGGGGAGTTTGGGCAGCTGAGCCTTTATTCCTTGGAGTGCAGGCGGCAGAGGGATGATCTTATAAAGGTGTACAAAATCATGTGGGAAATAGAAAAGGTGAATATACAGAGCCTTTTTCCCCAAGGATGGGGGAAAACAAGAACTAGAAGGTATGAGTTCAAAGGGAAACGGGTAAGATTTAATGAGAACCTGAGGGACAACCTTTGCACACAGAGGGTGATGGATATATGGAAGTACCTGCCAGAGGAAGTAGTTGTCGCAGGTTGCAACATATAAAAAAGACTTGCACAGGTCCCAGAAATTTCAGTGTGTACAGTCCATTTTAATTGATGCATTTCTGAAGACTTGAGGGGATCAGGCAGGAAGGTGGACCAAGATAAAATCTACCTTGCCCTTACAGAGTGACGGAGGACCCCAACTACTAGTGGCATCCACAGCATAAAATGCACGTCCAAGACACCACTTTTCAGAAGCATCTGCTGGGCCTCCACATTATGCAGATGCAGCCTTTTATGGTACTTCGAAGGACTGTACATCATTAAAGCAGACCGACCCAAGTGTGCTACTGGCCAAAGCTGCCCAAACCAGGTCTCAGCATCTGCCAACACTCTGCTTAGGCCACTCTGCCTTCCCGTGCAAGCAATGACTCCGATGCATTGCCCCATCTTCCAGCCCCAAAGAACCACTTGCACCTCAAGCATACAGATCATTTCTGACAGATATGAAGGTGCTGGTGCTGCCTTCAAATTACTGTTACCACCTTCATGCTGCTGTTCTTGTCCTTCTTGTTGGAGGTGAACTGGTTTGGGATGTGGTGTCTAGGCAGCCTTGGTGAGTTGATGTGGAGAGCATTGTTCAGGTGGTGCAAACTGCAGACACTATTCACGTGTTTAAACCAATATGTACCCAAACTAGGACGCATGTATGGGTGCAGTTCGCAACATCTTCACAGTGCTCTCCACATCAACAAGCCTAGGCTGCTTTGACAGCATATCCCAAACCTGTGACCTTCAACTAGAAGAGCAAAGGTAGCAGGGATGAAGGAATACAGCAAGGCACAAATCCTCAAAGTCATACAGTGCCCTTGCTTCCATTTATCCTCAAGGGCCTGTCCCACTTACGCAACCTTTTTGGCGACTGCCGGCACCCGTCATAGGTCGCCAAAAATCTTCAACATGTGGAAGATTCAGCGGCGAGCAGAAAGACACTACTGTGGCGGTCCCTGGGGATTGGGCCTCTCCTTGGGTCATCCCACTCGACTCTTGAGGGACAGGGACGATTGTCTGCCTACGGGGTTTCCCGGTGGCTGCTCCGGGGGGGTTCTGTGTGTTTGCATTGATTCGTTAAACGACTTCTGAACCTGCCTGGCGTCTGGCCTTTTCCTGACCTCGTCCAGGCCACTACACTACGCATCTTTGGGTGACTAGAAGACCTCTCATGACCATACAGGCGATCCCTGGCAACATGTCGCGGGGTGTCACCATGTCGCCAGGGGGTCGCCTGTATGGTCATGAGAGGTCTCCTAGTTACCCAAAGAGTCGAAGCGTGTTGAAGATTTTCCACGACCTAGTTGCTGAAAAGATTGCGTTAGTGGGACAGGCCCTTCACTAGTTCAAAATCCTGAACCTCGACCTAGCAGAATTGAGAACAGCTTCACTTCAATAGACAATAGTGGTTAAAGAACGCTTTCCACTGCCATTGGGGACAATTAGGGCTGAGCATTAAATGTTGGCTTTTCTCAGTGCCACCGACTTCACATAAACAAATACATTTAAAAAGTCTTATGCAGTACACAGTTGTTAAGAAGTGTGGTGTAACCAAGGAGCAGCACAGTGGCGCAGCTGGTAAAGCTGCTGCCTCAGAGCCAGAGACCTGTGTTAGATCCTGACCTTGGGTGGTGTCTGTGCGGAGTTTGGCCGTTCTCCCTGTGACTGCGCTCGTTTCCCCTGGGTGATCTGGTTTCCTCCCACATTCCAAAGATGTGCTTTTTTTTTGGTTAATTGGCTGCTAAATTGTCTATGGTATTGGGTGGATGTAAAAGTGGGATAACATAGAACCAGTGCAAACGGGTGATCGATGGTCGGTGGGGGTTCGATGGGCTGAAGGGCATGTTTCCATGCTGTATCTTTCAATCAATACTTAAAACAACAACATTTTATCATGGGTCCTTCTGTTATTAAGGGCTAATGTTCAGTAAGACTCTAATCTTTGTATTTACCAGATAGAAACATAGAAACATAGAAAATAGGTGCAGTAGGCCATTCGGTCCTTCGAGCCTGCACCGCCATTCAATATGATCATGGCTGATCATCCAACTCAGTATCCTGTATCTGCTTTCTCTCCATACCCCCTGATCCATTTAGCCACAAGGGCCACATCTAACTCCCTCTTAAATATAGCCAATGAACTGGCCTCAACTACCTTCTGTGGCAGAGAATTCCAGAGATTCACCACTCTGTGTGAAAAATGTTTTCCTCATCTCGGTCCTAAAAGATTTCCCCCTTATCCTTAAACTGTGACCCCTTGTTCTGGACTTCACCAACATCAGGAACAATCTTCCTGCATCTAGCCTGTCCAACCCCTTAAGAATTTTGTACGTTTCTATAAGATCCCCCCTCAATCTTCTAAATTCTAACGAGTACAAACCGAGTCTATCCAGTCTTTCTTCATATGAAAGTCCTGACATCCCAGGAATCAGTCTGGTGAACCTTCTCTGCACTCCCTCTATGGCAAGAATGTCTTTCCTCAGATTAGGAGACCAAAACTGTACGCAATACTCCAGGTGTGGTCTCACCAAGACCCTGTACAACTGCAGTAGAACCTCCCTTATCCTATACTCAAATCTTTTTGCTATGAATGCTTACATACCATTCGCCTTCTTCACTGCCTGCTGCACCTGCATGCCTACTTTTAATGACTGGTGTACCATGACACCCAGGTCTCGTTGCATCTCCCCTTTTCCTAATCGGCCACCATTCAGATAATAGTCTACTTTCCTGTTTTTGCCACCAAAGTGGATAACCTCACATTTATCCACATTATACTGCATCTGCCATGCATTTGCCACTCACCCAGCCTATCCAAGTCACCTTGCAGCCTCCGAGCATCCTCCTCACAGCTAACACTGCCCCCCGGCTTCGTGTCATCCGCAAACTTGGAGACGTTGCATTCAATTCCCTCGTCCAAATCATTAATATATATCGTAAATAGCTGGGGTCCCAGCACTGAGCCTTGCGGTACCCCACTAGTCACTGCCTGCCATTGTGAAAAGGACCCGTTTACTCCTACTCTTTGCTTCCTGTCTGCCAGCCAGTTCACTATCCACGTCAATACTGAACCCCCAATACCATGTGCTTTAAGTTTGTATACTAATCTCTTATGTGGGACCTTGTCGAAAGCCTTCTGAAAGTCCAGATATAACACATCCACTGGTTCTCCCTTATCCACTCTACTAGTTACATCCTCGAAAAATTCTATAAGATTCCTCAGACATGATTTACCTTTCATAAATCCATGCTGACTTTGTCCAATGATTTCACCACTTTCCAAATGTGCTGCTATCCCATCTTTAATAACTGATTCTAGCAGTTTCCCCACTACCGACGTTAGACTAACTGGTCTGTAATTCCCCATTTTCTCTCTCCCTCCCTTTTTAAAAAGTGGGGTTACATTAGCTACCCTCCAATCCTCAGGAACGACTCCAGAATCTAAAGAGTTTTGAAAAATTATCACTAATGCATCCACTATTTCTGGGGCTACTTCCTTAAGTACTCTGGGATGCAGCCTATCTGGCCCTGGGGATTTATCGGCCTTTAATCAATTCAATTTACCTAACACCACTTCCCGGCTAACCTGGATTTCACTCAGTTCCTCCATCTCATTTGACCCCCGGTCCCCTGCTATTTCCGGCAGATTATTTATGTCTTCCTTAGTTAAGACAGAACCATAGTAGTTATTCAATTGGTCTGCCATGTCCTTGTTCCCCATGATCAATTCGCCTGTTTCTGACTGCAAGGGACCTACATTTGTTTTAACTAATCTTTTCCTCTTGACATATCTATAAAAGCTTTTGCAGTCAGTTTTTATGTTCCCTGCCAGTTTTCTTTCATAATCTATTTTCCCTTTCCTAATTAAGCCTTTTGTCCTCCTCTGCTGGACTCTGAATTTCTCCCAGTCCTCTGGTAGGCTGCTTGTTCTGGCTAATTTGTAGGCTTCCTCTTTTGTTTTGATACTATCCCTGATTTCCCTTGTTATCCACGGATGCACTACCTACCCTGATTTATTCTTTTGCCAAACTGGGATGAACACTTGTTGTAGTTCATCCATGCAGTTTTTAAATGCCTTCCATTGCATATCCACCGTCAACCCTTTAAGAATCATTGGCCAGTCTATCTTGGCCAATTCACGTCTCATACCCTCAAAGTCACCTTTCTTTAAGTTCAGGACCTTTGTTTCTGAATTAACAATGTCACTCTCCATCGTAATGAAGAACTCAACCATATTATGGTCACTCTTGCCCAAGGGGCCACGCACAACAAGACTGCTAACTAACCCTTCCTCATTACTCAATACCCAGTCTAGAATAGCCTGCTCTCTCGTTGGTTCTTCTACATGTTGGTTTAGAAAACTATCCCGCATACATTCCAAGAAATCCTCTTCCTCAGCACCCCTGCCAATTTGATTCACCCAATCTATATGTAGATTGAAGTCACCCATTATAATGGTTTTACCTTTGTTGCACGCGTTTCTAATTTCCTGTTTGATGCCATCCCCAACTCCATTACTACTGTTAGGTGGCCGGTACACCACTCCCACTAGCGTTTTCTGCCCCTTAGTGTTTCGCAGTTCTACCCATATCGATTCCCCATCCTCCAAGCTAATGTCCTTCCTTTCTATTGCGTTAATCTCCTCTCTAACCAGCAACGCTACCCCGCCTCCTTTTCCTTTCTGTCTATCCCTCCTGAATATTGAATATCCCTGAATGTTCAGCTCCCAGCCTTGGTCTGTGTCATCAGACATAAGATCCAAGTCATCTATGAACTACCTCAATTGTTGATGCCAGGAAACTTCATAGGACATCATTAGCTATTTACTTCCCTTATAAATAGGACAAATAACATTGTTTACTAACCAATTCATGCTCGGTTTCATTTATGTTGTCACCTGCAATATTTGTCATTGAAGCAAACATCCAGCTTGACTAATCTGGATTTTTTTGAGGATGTAACTAGGAAAATGGACAAGGGAGAGCCAGTGGATGTAGTCTACCTGGACTTTCAGAAAGCATTTGATAAGGTCCCACATAGGAGATTAGTGGGCAAAATTAGGGCACATGATATTGGGGGTAGAGTGCTGCAATGGATAGAAAATTGATTGGCAGACAGGAAACAAAGAGTAGGGTTTGCACCCTAGCGGCATAAACATTGACCTCCAATTTCCGGTAGCCCTTGCTGTCTCCTCCCCTTCTCAGCTCTCCCTCAGCCCTCGGGCTCCTCCTCTTCCTTTCTCCTTTCTTCTCCCCCCCCCCCCCCCACCCCACCCTACATCAGTCTGAAGTAGGGTTTCGGCCCGAAACGTTGCCTATTTCCTTCGTTCCATAGATGCTGCTGCACCCGCTGAGTTTCTCCAGCACTTTTGTCTACCTTTGATTTTCCAGCATCTGCAGTTCCTTCTTAAACAGAGTAGGGATTAACGGGTCCCTTTCAGAATGGCAGGCAGTGACTAGTGGGGTACCGCAAAGCTCGGTGCTGGGACCGCAGTTGTACAGGGCCCCAGTGAGACCACACCTGGAGTATTGTGTGCAGTTTTGGTCCCCTAATTTGAGGAAGGACATTCTTGCTATTGAGGGAGTGCAGCGTAGGTTTACAAGGTTAATTCCCGGGATGGCGGGACTGCCATATGCTGAGAGAATGGAGCGGCTGGGCTTGTATACTCTGGAGTTTAGAAGGATGAGAGGGAATCTTATTGAAACATATAAGATTATTAAGGGTTTGGTCACGCTAGAGGCAGGAAACATGTTCCCAATGTTGGGGGAGTCCAGAACCAGGGGCCACAGTTTAAGAATAAAGGGTAAGCCATTTAGAACGGAGATGAGGAAACACTTTTTCTCACAGAGAGTGGTGAGTCTGTGGAATTCTCTGCCTCAGAGGGCAGTGGAGGCCGGTTCTCTGGATACTTTCAAGAGAGAACAAGATAGGGCTCTTAAAGATAGCGGCGTCAGGGGATATGGGGAAAAGGCAGGAACGGGGTACTGATTGGGGATGATCAGCCATGATCACATTGAATGGGAGTGCTGGCTCGAAGGGCCGAATGGCCTACTCCTGCACCTATTGTCTATTGTGAAGTTTCCTGACTTTGCTTTGCAGTCAGTTATAGTATTTAAACCGTGCCATATTCAGTGGATGTCCAAATGATATACTGGGGCTCAGGTTAGTCCTGGTATTGTCTCTTGGCATTGTGAGACAAGCCTTCGATTATGTTAGCTGCTTTTCCGAGGCAGCGTGAAGTGCAGATTGAGTTAATGGTGAGAAGTCTGGAACTGGGCTACAATAAGAGTTGATGCATCATTCTTATGTGCAGTTTTGTAATGGTTACCAGCTCTCTGAACTATTGCTGTTGGTTTCAAGCTCTAGAATATACAATGACTCCAAAAACCTCCGGAATAAATGCAGTAGTTCTGTTACTTCAGGATAAAAAGCCAAAGTAGCTATTTTGTACTCCACATATTATTGCTGGAGTATGAATTAGGACTACACAATTAAAATGTTGCACTGCAGTATTCTTTGAGAAATAACATTCAATTTTGAGCAAAACATAGTGTTGGAGTAACTCGGCGGGTAGGGCAGCATCTGTGGAGGAAATAGATAAATGACGAATTGGGTCAGAACTCGTCTTCGCAACATTGTGGGGGGGGGGGGGGGGCTGGTAGGCATAATAACATTTGAAAATAAATTTGGCCAGGTACATGGGTTGGAAAGATTTAGGGATACGAGTCAAAATGTAAGCAAATGGGAGTAGCTCAGGTGGGGCATCTTGGCCAGCATGGACGAGTTGGACTGAAGGGCCTGCTTCTGTGATGTACGATTTTGATAGAGCAAATGTACACACATGAGATGTTAAGTGACCAGTCATCTGCTCTATTCTGACTCCCAATGTTTTTGGAAAACATTTGTGGAGAAGTGAAGCTTAATTGGGAATGTCAAAGTATAATTAATGCCAAAGCTCCAGAGGCTCTTGCCGAAGAACAGCAGATTATCACTATGGGAGCGTGATCAAGCAGTGCTCTAAAGACAGAGTAACAACCAATTACTGAAAATAGTAGTGAAGAGTCATAAACAAATCCCTGCAACAAAAAGGGTGTTTGACCCAATAAACCACAATAGCCATTATTAATCCAATTAACAGATGCCATAATGTATATATTTGTGGTAACCCATATCTGTCGAAAACGGATGACCTCAGCTATTTCAGATGCAGTGACCATTTCAGTTTTAGAGCAAATACTATGTTTTAATAAGCATTTAAAGAAACTGCAATCGTACCTTACATAAATCCTGGCTACTTTACTTGGATGACTTTGGCGCTTTGATTTTTTGCAACAAGACATTACTGGACTCCATGCGATTGGAATCTTGACAACCACCTATTCCCCGACAGTAATCTAGGGAACCCATCTATGATTGACCTCAAAATCTAGAAACAAGGAACTGCAGTTGCTGGTTTACAAAAAAAAAGGACAAAGTGCTGGAGTAACTCAACAGATCAAGCAGCGTCTCTGGATAATGGTTCAATGGTGCTTTTTTTTGTCACATGTGAAGTGCTAACTGTGAATTTCTTTTATCTCGCAAGTTGTCCAGTAGAGTATTGGCATACCTCCGATTAGCAAGTGTACAGAAATAGTCTACTGAGGCAGCATGCAAGAGTCCCATGTTTTGGTACCATTTTCAAAGACCACGCCCTAGTCCTTATGTGCGGTGCCAGTTCCATGCAAGTCCCAGGTTGTTGCAAGCCTCCAACCATCTCCTTCCTTGGACACCATGCCTCTCTCCTACATGGATATGTGGATCATCTCCATGGAGAGGTGACGTATCTGGTCAAGCCTAAAGAAGGGTTCCGACCCGAAATGTCACCTATGATTTGCATCAGCTGGAAGTGATGTAGAATGAGAATCCTTGTGCATCCGATTGGTGATTTGCTGCTGTAAGATTAGAAGGTGCACTCCTACGTTTTGCTTTAAAAAATATTAAGTGGGAAAGAAAAAAAGCTTTATTCCACTTCAAGAATGATATCAATAGCTTTCAGAGCTGACAGGTCTTAGCAACTTAGACATGGACAGGGGAAAAGATTCTGGCCTTAGTTTGCTTCAGAGATACAGCGCGGAAACTGGCCCTTCGGCCCACCGAGTCTGCACCGACCAGTTATCCCTGCACATTAACATTATCCTACATGCACTAGGGAGAATTTTACATTTATACCAAGACAATTAACCTACAACCTGTACATCTTTGGAGTGTGGAAGGAAACTGAAGATCTGAGAAAACCCATGCGGTCACGAGGAGGACGCACAAACTCCGTACAGACAGCACCCGCAGACAGGATCGAACACGCATCTCTGGCGCTGGAAGCGCTGCAAGGCAGCAACTCTATCGCTGCGTCACCATGCCACCTGCGCTTCTCCTGTTGTCAAATACAGACAAGTTGACCCCAGGACAAGATTCAGAAGAACACCAGAGGTCGCACAGGTGCCACTGGCTCATTCTGCTCTCCAAATTCAAATAAGTACATGCAAGACAAACACACCCAGAGCACTATTGCAGAAGTTGCTGTCATCAGTAGAGAAATATGATGGAGCAGGAGGAACTGGAAAAATGGACTGGAGTCCTTCTGGAGTAAGCATGGATAGACAAGAGTCTTATCAAGATGGCAATGGGAGTCCAGTTTAGAGATACAGCGTGGAAAGAGGCCCTTTGACCTACCAAGTCCACGTAGATCCATGTATACTAACACTATCCTACACACTAGGGACAATTTACAATATTTACAGAAGCCAATTAACCTACAATCCTGGGAGGAAACGGGAACACCCAGGAGAGACGCCACAGTCACAGGGAGAACGTACAAACTCCGTACAGACAGCACCCAAGTGTCAGGATCGGATCAGAGTCTCTGGTGCTGTGAGGCAGCAACTCTACCGCTGTACCACCCTGACCGTGGCTGGTGATGGATACCAATTGCCAAATCGTTTCCTCCAAGATGGAGAAGTCAAAAAAGGGAGTGAGAAACACCTTATGAAAGAGGGAGCAGGATAGAAAGAGGGCCCATTAATATGCAAATACACACATCATTGGGATGTGGGAAGAAACTGGAGTCTTAACAATAAAGCTTCTTACATTATGCCGAGCAACTGCACTTTACTTGGCTACAAATCCCAAGGTCCTGGTAGGTTCCATACAGGTTCTTATCCAGTTTATCTTTACAAGTCAGACTAATCTTAATAAATAGGCACAAAAAGCTGGTGTAACTCAGCGGGTCAGCCAGCATCTCTGGAGAAAAGGAACAGGTTGATGTTTCGGGTCGAGACCCTTCAGTAAATCCAGAGTTGGTGACACAGCGACTGACATCCTGCAGTTCAGCAAACATCTCTTCTTGCCATTCAGAAACTGCCGCCTGCAGCAGAATTTGCGCAATTTACAAATTAAATGCTATTAATCAGCACATTGAGATGAATGACAGTTTTGCATGGTTAAATGCACTTCAGACTATCAATAAATAATTTTTCACATCTGCAAGCTATTATAACAGATGGGACCTGATGCATCAACGTTTTACAAAGGTAAATGTTGTGTGACAATGCAGGAGAATAAACAAATCATCCTGTATTTAACAGGTTTTGGTTCTTCATTTGGTACAAAGGCCAAGACCAGGATGGCATAGCACTTGAATCCACTGAAAAAGCCTTCAACCCCTCTAACTTCAGAGAAGAAATAGTTCCCTTGTTCTTACTAGGTGTGCATTTAAAATTAGCACAGGCTTTAAAGTGGTGTTATTTTTTTAAATTGTCCAGTCTAACCTAGAAAATGGGCTGTGGAGCTACAGTGGTAATTCACTCAGCATGCCATTTCCCTCTTGTACTTATGGCACCATTGGTCATTGTGTGCTGTGCACATTTCATTTGCTGACAGAAATTGGCTCAAAATCTAGTCTTTGTCGCAGCTGACCATCAAGGCCTGAGCAGGTGAGAAAAGAGTCGAGCAGACTCCGCCCAGGCAAAGCCACGGGTCCCGATGGTGTCAGCCCGAGGGTACTCAGGGCATGTGCCAGCCAGCTGTGCAGAATACTCAGCATATCTTCAACCTGAGCTGCGCCTGGAGAGGGTTCCTGTGATGTGGAAGACATCCTGACTGGTTCCTGTACCAAAGCGGACGCACCCCAGCTTCTGCCAATGACTACAGACCAGTGGCGCTGACTTCACACATCATGAAGTCCCTGGAGAGGCTGGTGCTCACTCACCTGCGACTCCTGGTTCAACTCTACCTGGTCTCAAACTCCCCACTATCTCCATTTTCCACCAGGCCTACTCCAGCTTTCCTTCACCTCTACAGCAGTTTAGAGACACAGCATGGAAACAAACCCTTCAGCCTACCGAGTCCACGCCAACTAGCACTATCCTGCACACTAGGGACACTTTAGAATTTTTACTGAAGCCAATTAACCTACAAACCCACATATTGAGTGTGGGAGGAAACCGGAGAAAACCCATACTGTCACAGGAGGAATGTACAAACTCAGTACAGACAGCACCCATGGTCAGGATCGAACCCGGCTCTCTGGCACTGTAAGGCAGCATTGGAGAACGGAGTGAATGTCCATGGGTGAGGGGCTAATGAAACAGACCGACTATATCGTTGGTTCCTATTTAGAAGTATCATAAACCGATCTCTCCATCACTGTTGCTAGTTTCTTACTGAGTTGGCTGAAACTTGTGCGCCACCGTGCCAGGCCAGTTGTGAGATTGTATTTGGAGAAAGTCATTTTAGAGCAACCAATTTTCAGGCAATGCAGGCGGAAGACAGTCACTGCAAACTCAGTAAGAAACTGGCCACAGTGATGGAGAGATTGACTTATAATACCTCTAAAGAGGGACCAACTATTTAGTCAGTCTGTTTCATTAGCACCCCACCCAGAACCATGGACATTCACTCCCTTCTCCAATGGTGCCCTGTCTGCAGCTTACACAAGGTAGAAGACACCCCGACTGCTCTGGGCTACATCCACAATTAAAATTGTACCCCTACTCCCTCAAAGTAGCCAGATCATAAATATAGGTTTAGAAACAGCACCACCTTACATAGTACTGAGTGGAAATGACAGTCATTTATCTTAGAAACAACAAATGTCCCTCCAGAGGGGAGAATTGCACAAGAGCAATTTTGACAGAATGAATGAGAGAGTTTATGGAGTCTTTAAGATTGGGAACAAGCCCCAAGTCCATGCCAGCCATCGATCACCGGAGTTGTAGGTAATCCCATTTTTCCTCATTCATTTGCCCACACACCACGGCCAATTAACTTACCAACATGTCATAAGGTCATAAAGGAATAAGAGTAGAATTAGGGCATTCGACCCATCAAATCTACTCTGTCATTCAATCATGGCCGATCTATCCCTCCCTCCTAATCCTATTCTCCTGCCTTCTCCCCATAACATCTGATGCCTGTATTAATCAAGAATCTATCTATCTCTGCCTTAAAAATATCCACCAACTTGGCCTCCACAGCCTTCTGTGGCAAATTCCACAGGTTCACCACCCTCTAAAGAAATTTCTCCTCCTCTCCTTCCTAAAAGATGAGGGAGGAAGCCCATGCAGTCACAGGAAGAATGTGTAAACGCCACATAGGTTAGGATTGAACCTGGGTCACTGATGTCATGAGGCAGCAGCTCTTACCAGCTGTGCCACCCTGTGCAAAGTATCCTATTCATTAATTGATGTTTATGATTTCAGCTTCATATCAAGTGTAAACATACAACAGCCACAAAATCCTATGGACACATGACTGCACTGTCTGGGCATACACACTATGTAGTGCATTCTAATCCAATGATTTCAACTCCATATTAAACATAAACATGCAACAATAGTCACACTAAAGCCGTTTATTAACACTGCATTGTCCAATGTACAAAGCCCTGATCAAATACATTAGTCCATGCTTCTACAACATTAGTTCCACCTATTGTTCAAAAGTACACCCACTTAATTGGTTCAATTAATCACACACCAAGTGGTGGTTCAATTAACCACACACCAAGTGGTGGTTCAATTAAACCACACACCAAGTTGGTGTACTTTTGAACAACAGGTGGAACTAATGTTTTCAAAGCATGGACTAATGTATTTGATCAGGGCTTTGTACATTGGACAATGCAGTCCTCTGTTAATTGGTTCAATTATGTTCCAGGTGAATACATCAGAAGTAAGTGGGACAGGCAGAAAGTAAAAGCTGAAGGTAGACAAAAATGCTGGAGAAACTCAGCGGGTGAGGCAGCATCCATGGAGCGAAGTAGTCTGAAGAAGGGTTTCGGCCCGAAACGTTGCCTATTTCCTTCGCTCCAGAGATGCTGCCTCACCCGCTGAGTTTCTCCAGCATTTTTGTCTACCTTCGATTTTCCAGCATCTGCAGTTCCTTCTTAAACAAGTAAAAGCTGAAGTTGGTTGCAATAAACATCCTTAATGAATGTATAATTATGGTGAACATTTTGTCATTTGTGTCAATCAATGCTAGAAGCAACGGACCTTGATCAATACAGAGACACGTGGAACTGCAGATGCTGGTTTACAAAAAAATGATGAAGTGCTGGAGTAACTCGACAGGACAAGCAGCAGAACATGGATAAGTGATGTTTTGGGTCAGAAACCTTCTTCAAACCCAATACTGATCAATAAGCACAATTTAATTTAAGCAACAATCAGGTCACTACATTTGGGTAAACCGGTTATAGTCAGGGGCTCGTTTTGCTTATCATTACAGTTATAGGCTCAGAAACTACTATAAATTAGAGTTAAGCCTTCATTGATAGTCTTCACTCCAGAAATAATAAACACCATGAAACTACAGCGTGGATGGGGACAACCAAAAGCAAAACCCTACGGTGAGTAAAATGGCTCCAAATATACAGATAGGGAAGCATAATGAGCCAGCAAATATCCAAAAGATCCATTGTAAACATCTGTATGTACTTAATCTCACTCTCCATAAGTATTCCCGAAGGCATTGAAGCCAACATTTTGGAAGATGCAAATATTTTATAATATATTTGGAAGTTGATAAACAAGTTGTTTATATTTAGTGTCATCCCTGCAGAATCTTTAATAGTAAAAGTACAAACACAAAATGGACCCTTCAAGTTTCTATCTACACAGCACATCACATGCCTTTGGAAAGATTTTAAATTATTTTTGTACTTTATGTGCCCAGATTCAATGCTCCAGTTGAGAAAGAGTAAGCCATCCCACAACAATTCAAATTTTGTTCATTTGCTCCTAGGATACAACGTAACAAAAAATATTTTACAAACTCTATCTACAAATCTTGCAATAAACTCCTCTATACAAATTACAATTTAAGAACAATTACATAACTAGAGATGAATGTAACAAATTGATTAGTAGGACTGGGTGTTAAAGGCCTGTCTCACGAGTCTGCGGTCATTGGCGGCGAAACAGGAACTATCAACCGCTCCTGGGCCGCTAGAGACCGCGGGCTCGGTCAAACGCACAATTCCGGGGCCGTGCGGCGTTGTTCCCAACACCGCACGGTGCTAAAAAAAACCCAACACTGTCCAAAAATATGTTCCTACCGCACAGCCGCCGCCAGTGAGGCACGAGTGCGGCACGGCCGCCGCCACAGCCGCCGCCAGTGAGGCACGAGCGCCGTGAGTCGAACCTGCACCGCCACAGCCTCCGCCAGTGAGGCACGACCGCCGCCACAGCCGCCGCCAGTGAGGTACGTGTGCAGCACAGCCGCCGACAGTGAGGTACGTGTGCGGCACGGCCGCCGCCACAGCCCCGCGATCCGAAAGACGTCATCAGCCGAAACCGCAAGCTCGTTGAACCGGCCGTACTTGGCGCCCCGCGCAGCATCCGTGCGGCGCTCTCGTGGTTGCCGTGCGGTCCCCTCTTCCGGCGACGCCACGCTTCACCGCCAACGACCGCAAACCCGTGGGACAGAGCCTTTACAATCCCTAAGATTTCACTACAATTGACATTCTTGGGTATGACCACTAGGTGAATTTGCTAACAATCAGACACATCTTCAGTTGTGTACCTCAATGTCACTGGGTGTTTCGGCCTTTTATCACAAGACACCCTCAGTCGAGGCAGGCTCACCGCAGGTTGATCAGACCTGGGTGTGTGTCTTATTAGAATTAGTTTACAGATACCTCGTGCCTTTTCTGATTATTTCCAAGATGATTTCCTGCAAAAAATAGATAGTACACCATTTCAGAAAAATACATGGAAATCTCACGGTTTTGTTTATGATATATAGAAAGAGGAAAAACTATTTTTGTGATCTTTATTTTTTTACTTAACTAAAAAGTATAAACTCAACTCTTTGGTTATTTGATTATTAAATGAGTTGATTGGTCACAAAATCAAAAAAGGGGGTACATATAGCTTAGTTTTTAATTGGTATGGGTCCCAATAACTTTGTCGAGAAAAAAATAGCAGTGTTGAATCCCAAAAGCTCATTCACCAGTATGAAATTATAGTCATCATTATCGTTGAAAACATTAGCGACACAGTGGTGCTGGTTTCCGACGGGAACGGTGACGGACGACCACACATCTTTGTTCTCCATAGGAGTTTGGTGTGTGTGCTTTATCATCTATGCACAACAGTGGTCGCAACTTCTACTGAAGTGTGGATGGCCGTTGGCTTTCTAGAAGCTCATCCGCCCTTTGACAGGTCTTGTTTTTGGTCCTGCTGGGGGTCCACAGCCCCCTCCTCACCTGGTAAACCAGGTGGGGGGGGACGGTTTAGTCACCGACTATCTGACCATGGAGCAGGTAGCACGGGATTACATGGTACCCGTGGCGGGGGGAGCTCCCCCTGACCTGACCTGAAATCTAGTACAGCAGATACATTAACAGGCTATTAATCCAATAATTGTGAGAGAGGGCAGAACCATAGGAATTCAGTTAATCTGGCATTTAAAAACACAACAATTACTAGTCTCAGCAGAAGAAAAAAAGTGCTGGAGGAACTCAGCAGGTCTGGCAGCAGGGAAATGGACAGAAAAATTTGGGTCAGGACGCTTCTTTAGATTGATAGAGTGGAGTGGAGAAAGGGGGAGGGTGAAGAGAGGGGCAAGTGCTGGCAAGCGATGGGTGCATCCCAGTGAGCAGGGGTTGTTTGGCAGATGTCTCAGGTGGAGGAAGAGAAAGGCGGAGATGGTAACCAAGGGTGGAGGAGAGGAAAGGTGGAATCGGATAAGGAAGGAAGGAAGGAACTGAATGTAGGAGAGGGAGAGAAAGTGACTGGAAGGGAATGGGAGTAGAAAGAAAAATTGGGGATACTGATTGGGTAAGAGGTGAGAAATCAGAAAGTCTTGGTGGACAGACCACAAGCATTCAGCCGCTCCGGACTCCGACCCGCGAGGCCCGGCTTCTCTGTCCGACCCGCGAGACATCAAGACCACGGAGCCTCGATAAAGGCCTCCAGCCGCGTTCCCAGTCCAAAGCTGTGACGTGTCGGGAAGCCTTCTGACATGTTGGATGCAGAGGCTGGTGGATTAAAGGACCAGGAGAACTATAGATGGGGTGGGGTGGGGGAGAGGTATAGAAAGGGAACAAAGTTGTAGCGTATGGAGGGGACCAGATTAGGGCTGCAAACACAACTGAGGGGAGAAAAAAATCCCATTTGCTGATTGAAGAGGATAACAGATATCTGCAAGTAGAAAGCCCCATCTTGAGAGCATGTGACAGAGATGGAGAAACTGCAAAAAAAGGGATGGTATCCCTGCACGAGACAGGGTGGGATGAAGTGTAGTACAGATGGATGCGGGAGTCAGTAGGTTTGTAGATCTTTGGTGACCCTTGGACTATCCTTGATCGGACTCTGCTGGCTTTGCCTTGCACTAAACGTTATTCCCTTATCATGTATCTATACACTCTAAAAGGCTCTATTGTAATCATGTATTGTCTTTCTACCGACAATACGCAACGTCGGCACGCAACGAAAGCTTGTCACTGTACCTCGGGACACGTGACAATAATAAACGTAAACCTAAAGCAGGAGAAGGTTGATAGTAGACGTTTGCCTTGCAGAAGATGAGTGCAAGGCTCTACCTCTCGTGTGAATCAATTATGGGTTTTGCTTGTGAACACAGGCAGACTCCGGCATCACTGCAGCTTGACAATAAATACGTGACAATAAAGTAAACTGTACACTGTATTTGGATAGTCCAGCTCCTGAAATGGTGGCAGAGAGCAAGAGGAGAGAGGTGTCAAATGATCCAAATGAGTTTGCAGGCTGGGTGGAAGTTAATGAAATTACCAGTCTTAGCAAGGATGACCACATTCACTACTTACTGCTCAGATATCCACTCAGGGAGGACATCTGCCATCCTCAACTAGTCTGGCCAATGCAATTCTTGGCCACCCCATAGAGTAGCGATGTTACAATACTTACCTTCAGCGGCGCTGCAGTTCTGCCACTGGCCGTGCGCGCAACTTTCGCGCCTTTGGGGGGGGGCGGGATTAAAATGCCGTTTTGTACTGCCTGTCTGAGGCGGACTTCCTCGGGCTGCTAGCTGCTGATGAAAAATCGATCGGACTTCCGTTCGCGCTATATTTAAAAAAAGATTCGCTGGACAACTTAGTATTTGGATTAAAATAAAAAGCGACTTCGAACGCCCTCAACGCTTACAACATGACGGATCGCAAGAACGGGACAAAACAAAGGGTAAGTCGTATATTTTACATATAATCTTGCTTCTTGGGATGGCTTTAATCTAATTTTACATTGCGAAAATGTTATTTGGGCCCCTTACGAACCGGCAGTGTTTTTCCTGCCGATATGGTGTTCAAATTCACCGCAAATGCAACGTTCCAATCGATCGCGTTCCAGAAGCAAGATGATTAAAATGACCTTTTGTTTGGACAATTGTCATAAGCCGTCCAAATTGTCTATATTTTGTGTTATTCTCTCTCCATAATCATTATTTTTAAACTAAATATTCACAACAGTTTGAGTCACATGTATTGTGCAAAAAACAATAATTTTGATTATATTTTGAGTGGATGTTTCTGAATTAATTTATGGGAATTAATCATTAAATTCCTTCCATCTGGCATATAAATTCATGACAGTGAGATTTAAAAATCATGTTATATTGTGAATTCCTGTGTGAATGGGATTAGTTTGTTATTTGGATACTTAGGCTATTTTTAAAAATTATCCTTTTCTTAAGAAATGGAATCTACAGGACATTTTTAATGAGCAGAAAGGCATGTCATGTGTGGTTTGAAGAGCAAAAACTTGTAGTTTATAATGCCAAAATTGAAAAGTTGAGGAAAAACAATGTGTACAGAGTTGCTTATTGGTTACAATCTGAGGAGTATGATGATGCTACTGATTATGATATGCCAATGTACCAGCTAGCAACTGATCTTCTCCATAAAGACTTGGTCCATTGCTAGAAATTGTAATTTATGTACATATCTGTTACGGACTTACAGCATATTATACAATAATATTAAAGTTCTGATCTTGAGAATATCACATTTTTGAATTTTCAAGGCAGTCTGGGTGTTTATTACTATTTCCGTCACAACGGTAAATTTTGTAATTAGCTACAATTAGGTAATTAACTAATTATATGCTTTAATTTCAGGTCATCCAAGTAAGATGTTTTATATTTGTTTCAGAATGCTTCAATCTATAATAATTGAAAATTTCATTCAGTTCTCCTAATTTTTAAGAAAGTTATGGGTTTTTCACTGTCCTCGATCACAGCTTTTGTGTTAAGTCAATGGAAAAGCAATAGGGAACAAGATACTAATTTCCGAGTATGAAAATGGCCATAACTTTTTTAATACTGGAGATATGAAAGTGAATTAGGTGTCAAATTTAACTTCTTTTTATGCTTTATCTGATGGGATAAATTGCAGACTTGATTTTTAAAATCTCAAAATGCTGTAACATTGCTAGAAAATGTACCTGCATCTTGGAGGCCGAAGGTTAGGTTGTTAGCCAAGAAAGATAGACTTTGTTATCCCTCAGTACAGCAACATCAAGAACGATGTTGCTGTACGGAGGGATAGCCAAGTCTATCCCTCATTGTTAGCAGCTGATGGGAAGTGGCTGTAAAGTGGGAAGCGGCTGTAAAAGGACAGCGCTGCTGGGGGGGGGGGGGAGAGTTCCTTTCACAGCGTGTGGGTAGTCTGTCCAGGGGTAAAGTTGCGGGGAGGGCAGGAGCGTTGAGAAGGAGGCGGTCGGGTCCTTGCAGACTTGATTTTATCGGGATAAATTGCAGACTTGAAAAATCTCAAACTTTTGTAACATTGCTACATAGAGCTCTACAATGCCATCCAAAGTGGCCAAGAAGCCACTCTGTTGCAGGTGGTTCTCCTCCAGCTCCTCAAAGGGAGCAATTAGGAATAGAAAAAAACATGTTGGTCTTTCCCATGACACCAAGATTAAGGAAAAATAATGAACAAAGAAATTTACAGGACAGGAAGGCCAAAATGTTCAAGTAAATCCATTACCAGCCAAAATGTTCAAGTAAATCCCTCTTTTCTGCTCTCAATGAAGCAATCCTGCACATTAATTGTTCATTGAAAGCAACTTGGTGCTTTTTTTCCCTTCCAAACTTCAAGTCATCTTTAACCCAACCCCTCCAATACAGTAATTAATTTGCAGGTCTGATTTAAGTTGCCAGCAGCACTTGTTTCGTGAACATTTTATTTGGGAGATGGGGGTAAGGGAGTAAACAATGGGAATGGAACAATGGGAAGAAGCAGACTGTCCATCAAGATCTGGACATGGAGTGTCCAAGATCCAAAGGCCAATGATCCAAAGAGACAGTTTAAATACTTGAAGCAGAAAGCTCCCAGCAAACACAAACCAGCGTTCAGAAACACCTTTGCTAACTTCAGGGAATCTTCCCGGAACTAACCTTACAAAACATGTATGTTGTATGCCTCACAGGTTACACATAATCTCGAACTAATGTGATTTTAGACTCAGATTCAAATCTCTCCCTATATGGCTCACAGACACAGCGTGACTCTGAATCACCACCTCACAACTCCTGCCCCCATAGACACAACAAGCTGGAGAAACTCAGAGGGACAGGCAGCATCCCTGGAGAGAAGGAATGGGTGACCCGAAACAATAGACAATAGGTGCAGAAATAGACCATTCGGCCCTTCGAGCCAGCACCGCCATTCAATGTGATCATGGCTGATCATCCCCAATCAGTACCCCGTTCCTGCCTTCTCCCCATATCCCCTGACTCCACTATCTTTAATAGCCCTATCTAACTCTATCTTGAAAGTATCCAGAGAACCCGCCTCCACCGCCCTCTGAGGCAGAGAATTCCACAGACTCACAACTCTCTGTGAGAAAAAGTGTTTCCTCGTCTCCGTTCTAAATGGCGTACCTCTTATTCTTAAACTGTGGCCCCTGGTTCTGGACTCCCCCAACATCGGGAACAGGTTTCATGCTTCTATCGTGTCCAAACCCTTAATAATCTTATATGTTTCAATAAGATCCCCTCTCTTCTAAAGTCCTTCTAAACTCCAGAGTATACAAGTAGGTATGTTACAAAACTTACCTTCAGTGGCCGTGTGCGCGATTTTGGCGCCTTTAAGGGGGGGGCGGGGTTAAAACGCGGGTTTCTCCTCCCTTGTCCTGGTTAATATTTTGTTGGAGTACAAGCGTTGGCTGAAGAATCGTTCCTAGTGGCCTTTTGTGTATTTTTTATTTTTATTAAATCGTCAATGTCAGCGCTAGAGTAATTTTAAAATCAGCTCCTGAAGCGTCAACGCCGATAACGGGGACGGATTTCACGCACGGGACAGGTAAACGAAAGTGGTTTCTTTAAATATATAAAAGTGCTTCTTAAGAAGCCTTTAATTCACATTTTTTCATGCGACACGGTGATTTTATTCCCCGAATTAACGGCAGTATTTTTCATGCCAATACGGGGTTAAATTCACCGCAAATGAACGTTCCAAATGATCGCGTTCCAGAAATCCTCACTCACAAGATGATTTAAATGCCCATTAATTTACAGGTATTAAACTATCAATTCCTTCCATTTGGCCTGTAAATTCATGAAAATTAGATTTAAAAATTATGTTATATTGTGAATTATTGTGTGAATGTTATTTGGACACTTAGGCTATTTAAAAATGTTAATCCATTCTTAAGAAATTGATAGATGTTTAGATCTAGTAATTGAATTTTGTAATTAGCTACAATTAGGTAACTAACTAATTATATGCTTTACTTTCATGTCTTCCAAGTAAGATTGTTTCATATTTGTTTCAGAATGCTTCAATCTATAACAACTGAAAATTTCTTTCAGTTATCTTAATTTTTAAGAAAGTTATGGGCTTTTAACTGTCCTCGATCACAGCTTTTGTGTTAAGTCAATGGAAAAGCAACAGGGAACAAGATGCTAATTTCCGAGTATGAAAATGGCCATAACTTCTTTAATACTGAAGATATGAAAGTGAATTAGGTGTCAAATTAAACTTCTTTTTATACTTTATCTGAAGGGATAAATTGCAGACTTTATTTTTAAAATCTCAAAATTTTGTAACATTGCTAATACAAGCCCAGCCGCTCCGTTCTGTCAGCATATGACAGTCCCGCCATCCCGGGAATTAACCTTGTAAACCTACGCTGCACTCCCTCAATAGCAAGAATGTCCTTCCTCAAATTAGGAGACCAAATCTGCACACAATACTCCAGGTGTGGTCTCACTAGGGCCCTATACAACTGCAGATGGACCTCTTTGCTCCTATACTCAACTCCTCTTGTTATAAAGGCCAACATGCCATTCGCTTTCTTCACTGCCTGCTGCACCTACATGCTTAAACGACCGGAAACGTCACCCATTCCTTCTCTCCAGAGATGCTGCCTGACCCGCTGAGTTACTCCAGCTTTTTGTGTCTATCTTCGGTTTAAACCAGAATCTGCAGTTCCTTCCTACACATTTCTCCTGCCCCCTCCCCGGCTCGAATAAAGTAACCATTACCCTATCCTCACCTGGATCCAGAAGACAAGAAGTGCTTGAGTAACATAGCGGACAGACATAATCTCTGGAGAACATGATGGTCTGAAGGGTCCCGACCCGAAACGTAGTTTATCCATGTTCTCCGGAGATGCTGCCTGACCCGCTGAGTTACTCAAGCACTTTGTGTATTTTTTTTGTCAACCAGCATCTGCAGTTCCTCGTTGTTACATTCCACTTAACTTTTCTCCGGCTTTCTCCCAACATCCCCAATCACCTCAAAATAATCCGAAGAAGGCTTCCGACCCGAAACGTCGTCTGTCCATTTCCTCCACTGTCTCCACAGATGCTGCCTGCCCCGTTCAGTTCGTCCAGCACTCAGTTCTGTCCAAAAGTAATCCTTCCAATCAAACGTATCACGTTGAAATGTTACAAAACGAAAACCATTAAAAAAAAAAGAAAACAAACTTACCTTCGACTCAGCCGATTAAAAAAAATAAAAGAGATTTAGGTGAAAATACAAAGGCTAAAGACTTAGCACCTCTCGTTTAAGCAGGTTTAAAAGAGCCGCACTCTGCCTGGGAAGGTGTCCGTTTCGCGAACGTTTTATTTCCTCG
Source organism: Malacoraja senta (assembly GCA_038087875.1). Taxonomy (NCBI): domain Eukaryota; kingdom Metazoa; phylum Chordata; class Chondrichthyes; order Rajiformes; family Rajidae; genus Malacoraja; species Malacoraja senta. The sequence continues at coordinate 109,195 of JAXLNO010005184.1, read as the reverse complement.
GGCGGCCTCTGCACAGGAGTGACAGCGCACACGACCACTGGCGACGCGAGGGGGGACCACTCCGGGCGCTCCGACACGAATCATCTCTCACCGTGGGCGTGAACGGGGAAAAAGCCGCGCATTCGAAGAATTGTTAGGTCTCCGCTGTGTTGGCAGCGCTCTGTGGTCTGGCGATGAAGGTTCACGGGTTCTGCTCCCCGGGAACCGACTGACTGCAAGTGCCGACCATGTTGGCGCACTGGGCTCGTCCCAATTGCCTGCATTTAACCCACAGCCTACGTATCCATATACATATATTTCCATGTATCCATATATATATATATATATTTTAAAAAGTGTTCATTGTATCCACTTCTATAGTTTACACACATAGATATGTAGATATATATATACATATGCACATGCACACACACACACACACACACACATATATATATATTGTTTTAAGCCATTATTGTATCCACTCCTATAGGTTCCTGTGGCAGCTCTTCCAGTTGCAGACTAAACTCTCAGTGTAAAATTTGCCTTGTCGCTCTTCAATCTCACAAGCAGAGTTGAAGCTTCTCCTGGTATTTACGTTAAAGTTTCTAGTGTCGTTAAAACTATTATGTGTAGAGTTAAGAGTGTTTTATTGTCATAGGTTCCGAGATGGAACAATGAAATTCTTACTTGCGGGTGGAAGCTGCCATTTCTCTCCTTTCCTTTGCCGACACCTGCCTTCAAGCAAATGGCAGAGGAAGCCGTTAGCGAGTCTTCCCGAGTACCTGCCGTTAGCGCTAAGAGATGCTCCCGAGCTCCGACGTACCCGCTACATTCATTCTACGTGCTTACCACGAATTTGATTTTTTTGAAACTTGGGAGAGCTCTTGGAATGAACTCGTACCGTGGGACAGGGCTTTAAAGATCCTGGGCTTAGATTGGGGTTTGCTTGACATTTAAGCCAGAAAAGCCAACTCTTAAGCACAAAGATCTGGAAACCGAGCAACGATATATCAGATGTTTAAGAAAAAACTGCAGATGCTGGTAAAATCGAAGGGAGACACAAAATGCTGGAGAAACTCAGCAGGTGTGGCAGCATCTATAAATCAGAGATACATCAGAGATCTGCCGCACAATTTCTGTACTTACCATTCCAAGTAACCCAGGGATGTTTTAACAATCCTATGGTTTAATGGCAGGTGCCAAAGCTGTGGTAGTAGTCTTCCTTCTTTGTATGAGGTGTTGGGTTGAAGTAAATTTGCCGGAGGCTTGGCTAGTGGAGGGTGGTGGGTGAATGGAACAATATGTCAGATGAATTAGTTGAGGTGGGTACATTTGGACAGGTATATGGACTAGAGTCGTGGAGACATACAGCTTGGAAAGAGGTGACCCGAACCGTCACCTATCCATTATCTCGATAAACATTCAGCTGCTTAGTTCTTGTGCACCTCTCATTGTAGTTTGTGAAATCTCACAGCATGTAATTTGGTTATCATGTACCCAAAATTGCAGTAGCTACATTTCCTCTGGATATGTTGAATAAAACCATGACACCTGGCCTATGTGTGTCCCTCAAATAAGATCACTGGAGCAGATAATCTTTTTAACTTGGGAGCTTGGAGCTAGTTGTGACTGCAGACTGCCTACATAGAAAAATAGGTGCAGGAGTAGGCCATTCGGCCCTCCAAGCCAGCACCGCCATTCAATATGATCATCTAAATTCAGTACCCCATTCCTGCTTTTCCCCCCGTATCCCTTGATTCCTTTAGCCCTAACTCTATCTAACTCTCTCTTGAAAACATTACAGCAGCAACTAAACTCCAAAATGTTGCTACTTTCTTTTAAGCGTAACGTCGTTTTGCATATGCCATTGCAACATTTGATGCTTGCTGCAGGTTTAATGATGTGAGATAAAGCATAAACGGTTATTGAATAAAATAAATAATAGAGCATTCAGACAAACAAATTCATGTTGTAGTTCCCCCTCCCTGCACACTGTCCTCATGACCTATATGCCTTTTTCCAGGGCCTTTTTTACCCTCCTGTTTCCTTCAATTCTTTCTAAATGTTACCATTTGGCATCAATAACCAATTCAGAGGTTCACTTCACAGCCTCAAAACCCCTTGGCGTAACAAAACAAAATCACCTTAGTTTAGTGTATTGTCACGTGTACCGAGGTACAGTGAAAAGCTTTTGTTGCAAGCTAACTAGTCAGCTGAAAGAGGACACGTGATTACAATCAAGCCATCCAGTGTACGGATACATGATAAAGGGAATGAGGTTTAATGCAAGATAAAGTCCAGTAAAGATGGACTGAGGGTCTCCATTGAGGTAGATAGTAGCTCAGGACCATTCTCTAGTTGTTGATAGGATGGTTCAGTTGCCTGATAACCGCTGGAAAGAAACAGTCGCTGAGTCTTGAGATGTGGGATGCATTCTACGCATTCTAGTGCAATGCAATTCTGCCAATGCATTCTAAAACTCTTATATTAAACATATTTATCTCTCTTTGTACCAAACATTTCATTGCTTGATGCAGTCTGATTCTAATGCTATGCCTCATCCGATCATAATTTCAAACACTCCTTGCAGATAAACCCATAGGACAGATAATGTTATAATTTTTCAAAAATGCTGGTTTAGTTGTCCACCTCCAGAGAATCTTTTGCAACTGGGATTTGTCAACATGCAAGTAGAATCCTTGTAGCTTTGTGAAAGTATCAACTACGGATGCAAGATTTTCAGTTATGCTGTAATAAATCCCGCAATGCCCTTCTTTAAAAACTATTCAACTCCCACAAACCTCCCCGTGAACTATCATCAGTGATGATTCTTGCCTATTGAAGACAAAGCTCTGATTCTGCAGAAGGCTCAGTGAGCCTATTGCCCTAAAATAATTGCGCTCTCTTCATTTTCCATCTCCTCCCTCTCTCCACTTTCACTCCACCACTCCTTCAGGTGACCGACATAGCCCCTGTTCACTGTGCATTTCTACATCCAAAGATCTCTCATTTCCATTTTACAGTCCTCTGTGTCAGTGCCCTCAACATTAATATAATGCACAGCATAAGAACATAAGACCATCGGACAAAGGAGCAGAATTAGACCATTCAGCCCATCGAGTCTGCTCTACCATTCGATCATGGCTGATCTATTTCTCTATCTTAACCCCATTCTCTTCCCTTCTTTCCATACCCTTTGACCCCCATACTAGTCAAAAACCTATCAAGTCTCATTTTGAACATACTCAGTAACTTGGTCTCCTCCACCATCTATGGCAATGAATTCCACAGATTCTGTTGAAGCTTAGCTCCCTATTCTATTGTCCCCCAACCCATATCCCCTCCATCTCTGACTCCTTTTTTAGCTCTCCTCCAGTTTCATTCTTCCACGTCTTTCTTCCCTCTTCCGATCATTTTGATTTATTTTCTTTCCCTATCGCTCTCAATCTCATGCCTTTGCAGCAGACTTTCTCTTCCCTCCCATGTTCCTCCACACCCATCTCACACTATATCCCCATCTGTCTCCCATATTCTGCTGCCTCTTCACCTGGCTTGATCTGACCTATGTACGTACCAACCTTGGTCATCATGACTCCCTGCATGCCGAGACCACTGATATTTAAAGAAGAAGCCTGAACTCGAAACAAATGAGTTCAGAAAATCCAGCCATTAACCTCTGTGCCAATCTTCCACATGCACCCTTGCAATGGCTTCTTTTCCTGCCAGAAAGTAAGCAACACTTTGACCTGTCTAATCTCTGCTGCAACGGAAAGATAGCAAGCCAGGTTTTTCAATGTTGGACAAAGCTCTAGAGTCACAATAGGCTTCTTGCCCATACAAAAGTATGTTTATATGCGAGCCTGCTGCTTTTAAACTTAATGTAGTCTCTGTAGTAACTTTGAAGAATTGTTTAATATATATATATAACCAATACATGGATACACGATAAAAGGAATAATGTTTAATGCAAGATAAAGTCCAGTAAAGTACAATTAAAAATGGAGTAAGGGTCTCCATTAAGGTGGGTAGTAGCTCAGGACCGCTCTGTTTGTTGATATGTTCTAACATAGAACAGTACAGCACAAAGTCTGTGTTAAACATGGTGCAAAGTTAGTCTCCTCTGCCTGAACTTTCTCATCATTTCACGTCTAACAGTTCCCAAAAACGACCACTGCTCTCCAATTGTGAATGAATCAAAGTTTTGTTTTAATAGAAGATTGACAAAAAGAATGCTTGCCGTTGTACCCTGCACTTCCTTCAACTCAAACCATCTCAAAGTAGGACAATTGGCCTTCACTGGCTTTGGTGTGTGCTCTATAACTCGATAAGTGGCCACTGCAGACACACAAGAGGAATCTGAATCATCCGACCTTGTGAAAATATTTTGGACAAAAGAAGCTGCGTAATCTTGCAATGATTATAGATATAGGACAATGAGATGCAGATATAGATTGTTAATTAAACACTCCAAGTATATAGAAAAGGATAATTAATAACATACAGGACATTGTGAATAAGGGAACTGCTAAACAAAGTGGGTTCCCAATAACAGTTTAGAATTTAATCAAATATTTTACTTTCCACTTTATTCACAATGGAAGTGTAGGCAATTTCTAAATGTCAAACATACAATGACAAATTAAACAGTTGGAAAAGTATTGTGAATTATGAGAATTAATAATCTGATATGATCAGAATGGGATAATTTGGCTTATGCAATCTACCTAGTAGTTATTGTTAAAAGAAAACTTGCAACACTTCTAACTCAGAATTAAATCATGGGGTAGTGAAAGATCACTGGGAAGTCCAGGGATCATCCAATGATCAGAATGAGATGGGCATGGAAGGATAATCACAAGTGTAGAATTCAATAGACAGACATTCACAAATGGCTGGAACAACTCAGCAGGTTAGGCAGCATCCCTGGGGAAAAGGAATAGGTGACGTTTCGGATTGAGACCCTTCTTCGGACCGAGTCAGGGGAAAGGGAAACGAGATATCGACGGTACTTAGGAGAAATGAAAGGAAGATATGCAAAAAGCAACGATAATCAAAGGAATGTGGGGCACACGATAGGCCATTGTTGGATGTGGGATAGGTGATAACGAGCATACAGACAGAGGAACTCAACAGGATGACAGTAAAACTAGTATGACGACTATGGGAGAGAAGGGATGCGAGGGTTGGAGAACTCAATATTCATACCACTGGGTTGTAAGCTGCCCAAGTTTAATAGTTTAATGAGAATTAGAATTCAATAGCTGGTTTAATAGTTGAATGGTTTCTTTATTGTCACGTGTACAGAGAAACTGTGAAATATTTGTTCTGCACAATATTATACCTGCCCTGGACAGGATACAAAGGGTTTAGAGGGCTATGGGTCAAATGTAGGCATGTGGGACTACTTGCTCCAGATTCCAAATTGGTCAGCATGACAAAGTGGGCCGAAGGACCTGTTTCCATGCTGTACAGCTCTATGACTGTGACTGACCCCATCAAATCACACCATACCTTAAAATAGTACAACGCTTCCTCTTCTTGAACAGTATGTAGAGAGGCACTACGATCTGGTGCCATCTTGCAACTTCCATAAGGCATAGGTTTAATCTGAGAGGGGAAAGTTTGAAGGAGAGTCTGGGGTGCATCTGGAATTTGCTGCCAGGTGGTAGACACAGGGAATGGAGGGATATGGACCATGTGCGTGTAGGTGGTGTTAAGATAACAACCTTTCTCTTAATGTCAGCAAGACAAATGAGGTAGTGGTCGACTACAGGAAGTGAAGCGATACACATTCCCCGGTTGCAAGTTATTCCCTTTATCATGTATCCCTACACTGTGGATTGCTCAATTGTAATCATGTATTATCTTCCCGCTGACTGGCTAGCATACAACAAAAGTTTTTCACTGTATCTTGGTGCACGTGACAATAAACAAAACTCTCAAGTTAATTTGGCATCATGGTCAATGAAGACTTAATGGGTTGTCTGCATTGTTTGTTTCTATATAATGAGTGACTTGCTCAGCCGTTATTTTAAAAGCCAACCACATTGCTGCAGTTCTGAATGCCACACCTAGACTGGAACAAGTGAGGATGGGATACGTTTTTTCCTGCAGACCTTAAAGAAACAGTTGGATTTGCTTGATAATTCAGTAGTTTCATGGTCAATATTTCTAAGACTATCACAAAATGAACATGGTATCAACCATCATCAATTCCTTAAGAGCAGAAGGGAAAGGGGGGGGGGGGGAGATTAATGGTAGTAATTATGATGCTGGGTGGTGATGTAAAATAAGTTGTTGTATCTCTGAACATAGTCAGTGGGTCAAGCAGCACCTGTGTGTGTGAGAATAGTTAGTTTCAGATCAATAACTTCCCTTCAGTTATAAATTACAAATAATGATAAAGGTGCTGTTCTATCTGTGAAGTTGTTTTTGCAAATCCGTTCTACCTCCTATTAGTATTAGTTGTTCGGGTCATCGAGGAAAACTACATGAAAAGGAGTGGTGGGTATATGGAATGAGCTGCCACAGGATGTAGTTGAGGCAGATACTATAACGACACTTAAAAGACATTTGGGCAGGTTCATGGACAGGAGAGGTTTAGAGGGATATGGGCCAAACTCGGGCAGGTGGAACTAGCGTAGATGGGGCAGCTTTGGTTGGCCTGGTAGCACAGTGGCACACCTGGTTGAGCTGCTGCCCAACTGCGCCAAAGACTCGGGTTCGTTCCTGACCTCGGGTGCTGTCTGCGTGGAGTTTGACCATTCTCCCTGTGAACATGTGGGTTTACGCTCACATCCCAAAGATCCTCGGGTTTGTAGGTTAGCAAGCCTAGTGCCCCTAGTGTGTAGGGAGTGGATGAGAACATGGGATAACACAGAACTAGCGTGAATGGGTGATTGATGGTGGGCCAAAGGGCTGTCTCCATGCTGTACCTCTATATTAAAAACTAGTTTGGGCCAAAGGGCCTGTTTCCACATTGTATGATTCTATGACTGATTCTATGAGTAGGAACAGAAATAACATTTGAGATGTGTATAGTTTAGGTTTTAGTTCAAATGGTGAAACAAGGAACAGCAGATGGTAGTTTATACAAAAAAACACAAAGTGCTGGAGGAACAGTAGGTCAGGCACCATTTCTGAGAACATTGATAGTTGACATTTTGGGTCTAGACTCTTCTTCAGATCCTTCTTAGTTTACTTTAGATTATTATTGTGGCGTGCACAGAGACATAGTGAAGAGCTTGCTCTGCATTTCATCAACTTGTATAGCAATTCACTGTCAATTTTATATTATCATCCAGAGTCATATTATCACCCGTGGATTTAAAAAATATGGTGTTTATTTTTTGTGGTATGCTATTAGGGGAGAAGACCGGTAAACTGAGAATAACTTTCACACACTTGTAAGGGGTGCCCGACAGATGATAAAAAGTAAACTCAGCAGTAAACCCTCATAATCCCAATTAGAGCAGTTCAGCTGCAGTAGAAACAGCTGCGTGCGGTTAGAGAATATATGGAGATTCCTAAATGTGTTTTACTTGGAAAGATTTAAATATACAGCATGGAAATAGACACTTTGGCACGCCAACCATTGATCACCCGTTCACGCTAGTCCTATGTTATCCAATTTTCTCATCCACTCCCTACACACTATGGGTAACTTAAAGGGGCCAATCAACCTTCAAACCTGCACATCTTTGGCATGTGGGAGGAAACCCACGTGGTCACAGGGAGAACGTGCAAACTCCACAGAGACTGATGTGAGGGTCGAACCAGTCTCTGACGCTACAAGGTATCGGATCTATCAGGTGCGCCACTATCCCGCGAGATCTTCTCAGTTGGTAAACATTTGTTAAGGCGCTAGGGTGGAGCAGCACAGATTTGAGTCACGCTAATTCACTGAGAGGTGTTTAATTGAATCAGTGAAGAAGAGAAGAATGACAGAGACCATCACAGCTAACCCAAATGTCAATCTGCTTGGGTACGATACGACAGAACTTTATTTATCCCAGGAGGGAAATTGATCTACCAACAGTCATAAAACACAAGATACATGAAAATAAAGTGACGAGTGGAAAGGATTGGGGATGTGCAAAGATTTGGGGAGTGGGGGGAGAGAGAAGGGGAGTTGTACAGTTTGATAGCCGCAGGGAAAAAGGATCTCCTGTGGCGTTCTGTACTTCATCTTGGTGGAACCAGTCTGTTTCTGCAGGTACTCCTCAGGTTGACTAAAGTGTCATGGAGTGGTGGCAAACAACCCATCGGTATGAATTTCGAATTCTCCAGTTTTAAGCAACTCTACACCCCCATCTCTTTCCTCTGCACAGATACTGACTGTGTGCTCATGGAGTGAATAGGTTGCATGATATTGGAAAACAGATATTAAATGTAATAAGTTCTATTCATCTTTTGCATCAAAAATAGTAAAATATAATAAAAAGCAAATGTAAATATAATCATATCCGTGAGCTTCATGAATCCATTCATTGTTAAACAATCCAGATTTCTTCCAAAAAGTCAATGACTGGACACCCATATGTGAAAAAGGAGCCAACATATTGGGAAATCTGAAACATAGAGAAATCGGAAATGAAATTAAACTCCATAATATGTCTGAGCACAAAATTACATTTAAACATTGAACCGTGCAATACAGGAACCAGCCTTTCAGTCCACAATATCCGTGCCGAACATGATGCCAAGTTAAACGAATCTCCTCGCCTTAAAGGGATATACCAGAATGAATCTGTAAGCGGTAGCTATTTGGGGGATAAGTTCACATTGTTGTCAATGGGTTTTCAAGGAGCAATGACTTGAGTTTGCAAACTTCAGGTTGATTATGCATGGAGTGAAAATCATACATGGAATTAACACCAATACCAGCTATGGGCAACATTCATCATCCTGCAGAAGGGAAGGAGGTGAAGGAAAAATGGCTGCAAGAGATATTTATAACTAAGGACAGTTAAAGAAAAATAATTAATGGTTACATCTAGAAATATTCATGAGCTTCTTTTCTGAGGAATAGCTGAGGCCATATTTAGAAATCATGCACAAAAACGATAAAAAGCATTATAGTTAAGAACAGCAGAAATAAATGTTATTCCAGATCTAGGATGAGAAATTTCAATCCTTATAAATGATCCCAAACAATACAATGCATCTTAGACCAACAGGTCATCTTTGTGATCAGTAATGTATTTAAAAATGAAGAGAATTCAAAATTAAAATAGTATTCCTGGCATAACTTCATCCCACTGCTCCATGACGAACTTCAGTCAAGAATTGATGACTTACAGTGTAAGCACTTGATAAGAATCATTCTGTTTGGCAGTAACAGTGGCTGCCAATTCAACACAGACGCCCAGACGCAAACAGAGAGTGGCAAAAACAAACATCTACTGTGGTCACGAGAGATAAAACTAGGAAAATAGCTGGAGTTCCCTTCAGCAAATGATCGAAATTGGTAAACACAAAAACGTGATCGCATTAACTGGCAGCATTGAGTGGACCAGCATAAGATCTGAAATGTTTTAATTACCAGATCACTAGAATTTTTCTGGCACAAATGTGGATATTTAATTCAGTTAATGGAACAAACCTTCCACTGACCCCAAAAATAAGACCATAAGATATAGGAGCAGAATCAGGCTACTCCACCATTTAATCATGGCTGATCTATTTTTCCTCATTCTTCTGTCTTCTTCTCATAACCATTAACACACTTCCTAGTCATAAACCTCTCAATCTCTGCTTCAAAAATACCTATTGCCTTGACCTCCACAGCATCTGCCCATCTCATTCTGATCATTTAAGTGCGGCCTTTTATTTTGAGGCTGTGCCTTCTGGTTCTAGACTCTCTTATTACTGGAAACATCTTCTCCGCATCCACTCTATCTTGGCCTCTCATTATCTGGTAGTTTTCAATGAGATCCTCCCTCATCCTTCCAAACACCAGCGAGTACAGGCTTGGACCTTTCAAACACTACTCATACATTATCCCGAAATTAACCCATCATTCCCTAGATTACGGGCAATCAGTCTGAAGAAGGGTCCCGACCAGAAATGTTCCCTGACCATTCATTGCCTGACACTCTGAGTTCCTCCAGCACTGTGTGTTTTGCTCAAGATTGCAGCATCTGCAGTCTCTTGTGTCACAATTACCAGCCAGCCAGCTGTGAAGCACCTTGTTTTCACCAGCATGGTCCTGGCCAGTCTTTTACTGGCAACACCTCGGAAGGATGTATATAGGCAAATGATATGAGTCGGGACCCTTCTCCAGATGGATTGTCATTAGTTTTTTTTTGGGGGGGGGGGCAAAAGAGAAAAAGCTAGAAAAGAGAGGTAGAGGCGGGCCAAAGCCCGACAACTGATAGGGGGATACAGGTGAGGGGAGAGGTTTGATTGTCACGGGTGGAGCAAGGCGAGAGATGGAAAGGAAACAAAAGAGGACAAGGAAACAAAAAGGTATCGGATAAGGAGGATATGACACCTGTCACTATTACTGAATATAAATTATGATGCCAATGACATGTATTCAAAATCATTTTTGTTTCTATTAAAAAAACAACAACATTATTATAGAGGATTCCATTCGATGTGTGGCAGAGAAGAGGGGCTGTTTCCAGGCTGTATCTTTCAATCATTTCAATCAATTAATTAATCACAGACTTAATTAAGATAACAGAAATTTTGAACTGAAAATGCGAATTGTAACTGAACTCTTTCTCTTTTATTCACCAATTAAAAGTGTATCCATTTAAGTTCATTAGTACTGTTGCTTCAAATGATTTGGGAATTTTAAGTATCAAACAAAAATGAAATAAAAATCTAACTTGGCCTGATCTTCAGGGACATGAAAATATATGGCTGGCTGAGAATATTAATTCTCCTTTTATGCAATTCATTCTTTGGAAACCCATGAAATCTGCCAGCAATTACCAGCAGATGCGATTGAACAATAACATGTCAACCATTGGATAATGCTTAGAAATGGTGAATAGGTTTGCTGTGTTTTTCTATCCAAATGCTTTTAATTATATACAGTGGCTTGCAAAAGTTTTCATACCCCTTGAACTTTTCCACATTTTGTCACGTTACAACCACAAACGTAAATGTATTTTATTGGGATTTTATGTAATAGACTAACACAAAGTGGTGCATAATTGTGAAGTGGAAGGAAAATGATACATGGTTTTCAAATTTTTTTACAAATAAAAAACTGAAAAGTGTCGCGTGCAAAAGTATTCTGCCCCCCGAGTCAATACTTTGTAGAACCACCTTCCGCTGCAATTACAGCTGCAAGTCTTTTGGGGTATGTCTCTACCAGCTTTGCACATCTAGAGACTGACATTTTTGCCCATTCTTCTTCGCAAAATAGCTCAAGCTCAGTCAGATTGGATGGAGAGCGTCTGTGAACAGTAATTTTCAAGTCTTGCCAGAGATTCTCAAATTGGATTTAGATCTGGACTTTGACTGGGTCATTCTAACACATGAATGTGCAGTTAGGTTTCCGCCACACATAGCGTTTTGCATTTAGGCCAAAAACTTCAACACCTTCCTCCACATGTTTGCTGTGTTCCCCACATGGCTTGTGGCAAACTGCAAACGGGACTTCTTATGGCTTTTTTTCAACAATGGCTTTCTTCTTGCCACTCTTTCATAAAGGCCCGATTTGTGGAGTGCACGACTAATAGTTGTCCTGTGGACAGATTCTCCCACCTGAGCTGTGGATCTCTGCAGCTCCTCCAGAGTTACCATGGGCCTCTTGGCTGCTTCTCTGATCAATGCTCTCCTTGCCCGGCCTGTCAGTTTAGGTGGACGGCCATGTCTTGGTAGGTTTGCAGTTGTGCCATACTCTTTCCATTTTCGGATGATGGATTGAACAGTGCTCCGTGAGATGTTCATAGCTTGGGATATTTTTTTATAACCTAACCCTGCTTTAAACTTCTCCACAACTTTATCCCTGACCTGTCTGGTGTGTTCCTTGGGCTTCATGATGCTGTTTGTTCACTAATGTTCTCTAACAAACCTCTGAGGCCTTCACAGAGCTCTATTTATACTGAGATTAGATTACACACAAGTGGACTCTATTTACTAATTAGGTGACTTCTGAAGGCAATTGGTTGCACTGGATTTTATTTAGGGGTATCAGAGTAAAGGGGGCTGAATACTTTTGCACGTGACACTTTTCAGTTTTTTATTCGTAAAAAAATTTGAAAACCATGTATCATTTTCCTTCCACTTCACAATTATGCGCCACTTTGTGTTGGTCTATCACATAAAATCCCAATAAAATACATTTACGTTTGTGGTTGTAACATGACAAAATGTGGAAAAGTTCAAGGGGTATGAATACTTTTGCAAGCCACTGTAAGTGAGGGGAAAAATTTATTAGGATTAAATAGATTACAGTACCAAGCATCACATGGAAACACTATAATAAATGGAATACAATATTACAAACAATGACCACCAGGTTCAAGAACTTCTTCCCTGCAACTATCAAGCTCTTGAACACTGCTCAACACTAACCACAACCTCAGCAACTATATAGTCGTAGAGTGATACATTGAGGAAACAGGCCCTTCGGGCCAACTTGCCCACACCGACCAACATGTCCCAGCTACACTGGTCCCACCTGCCTGCGTTTGGTCCATATCCCTACAAACCCGTCCCATCCATGTACCTGTAATTTCCTTAAACATTGGGATAGTCCCAGCCTCAACTACCTCCTTTGGCAGCTTGTTCCAAACTCCCACCACCCTTTGTGTGAAAATGTTACCCCTCAGATTCCTATTAAATATTTCCCCTTCACCTTAAAACCTTGTCCTCTGGTCCTCGAGGATCTATCATCTTCTATGTACTGTGTTTTTGGTTGCACTGTGATCTTCAACATTTCTCTATTGCAGTTACTTGATATCACTATTATTTGTTTATTGTGGTATTGATATTATAATTTGTGCATTATTGCACTTCAAAATTAAACATTTTAATTAGTGTGTCTTGAAAGTATTCTTAAATGGTTGGTTTAATCAATCCTTCATTCTGATTGATGTGCCCCTGAATCTACGCTTTGCAGAAAGGCTGTGTATTTGATGTTTAACATTATTGAAAAGATAAATATTCTAAATGATATCTCCTTTCAATGGCTTCACAGTGAGCTATTACCTTTGCATCCATTGTTTCCTATGTGACAATGTTCAATGCATCCTTTTAATTCGTTGGTTACATCTAGAATGGTTAAACAGAAGAGAGCTCCGCATTGTGTGGCCAATTTTAATTTAACAGTAAAAAGGAAAATTAACTTTGGAATGAATTTTCATTCAGGATAATGGTTCACTTTTAGCTAAAGACTAAGAATGTATGAAGGTCATTCCAAAATGATTCAGGATTTCTAACGAACTAAAGTACAATTATATTGTATGTCGCAACCACAAATAATCAAACTCATCCATGAACTGAATAATATGAAGTCACATTCAAGCTGAAGATGAAATACTTGGCTGTTTTGAAGAATCAGTGAAGTGACTGGTTCAGCTCATGACATTTCCATGGTAAGGTAAGTCTCAAACAGGATGTTCTGTGACAAAAGTGATGGTATTTAGATTCTATTAGTTTTGTCTTCTTTACAGCAGGATTTGTAAAAATCTCAATTATAAAAGCATTATGGCTTGAAAGGCAGCCATTTTGCCCAAGTGTGCACCATGCAATCCAACTAATCTCACAGGCCTGAAAATTCCTTCCCCCTTAATTATTTTCTGAATGCTCCAAGTGAACCAGCCTCCACTACTATCACTTCCATTGCATTCCAGGATGTTAACAAATCCACTGTGCAAAAACACTTTGTCACTTTTGGGCCCTCGGCTAATCATCTTCGCTCTTTGTCCCCAAGTCCTGACTAAGTGGCTAGTTTTTCTGTGTCTACATCATTCATGGCTGTAAGTATTTCCTTACATTAATCAATGTCTCAATTAAAAAGAGATCAAGTACATAAAGATGGAAAATTACTGCAAGACTGTTTCGCTTCTAGTAAAACAAGTGGGGAAAGCAATTTTATTTATCAAGGTTTTATTGTATAGTACAAAATGGCAAACATGGGGTTTTCATATGACAAACAATATTTAAACTGGTCACCAAGAAGGAAGTCTGCATTATTGTTAACTATTTTAACCAAATGAAGAAAAAAATCAGCAGCACATCAAGAAATATTAAATATAAATATTCCCATTAAATAGAAAACCAGAATGAATGAAACAAGATTGCTGAGGGAACATGTTTAGTATTAAATCAGATTGGCTATGTACTGTAATTTCTCTAGTGTCAATTTAACACCCTTCATTTTAATACTCTACACTTTATGCATACATAGCCAGTATTTTGTGAGCCCTTTCCAAATCTGTTTGTGAATCTTAAGGATGGAATCGCTGTCCATGCGGAAGTCACTCGTACAAGTACTTGAGCTAAATTAGCAACAAGCATTTTTGGTGAGGCTGACTGTACATAAATATTATATTGCCATATTACATTGTTTGGCTTGCAGCACAGCAAACATATTTAATTCAATCTCTGGATTTATTTATTTTTTCTCTGGAGACTTCATTGGGGAAAGAAAGTATCTTGTGTTGTGCATCAGTTTGGAAGTCAAGTTAACAGGGTCTCATTTCTCATGATAAGCTTTACAGACCCACATTCTTTCAACCCCCTCCCCCCCCCCCCCATGTACATACAATAAGATCTCTAACGCGAGCAACCAGCTTTCATGTGGCAAACAAAAATCACAATTTCAGTCTTTTACCCTTGCGTTTCATCAAGCATAAAGGAGAATGTGTCACATGCAGTCCACCAATTACTAATAATAACACCTCCATGATGGTCTCAAAAAAGATAATTTTCTATATTGGTTAAAAAATATCCAATTGAAAATTTTCAAATGTCTACACTTTCGCCCCTTTTATTTTAACCGTTCGAACATGGTTTGATATTAACCTTTGCACAATTTCTCAAACAAGTGGCGTTCATGCTAAATGCACCCTTGCAAAGGATGAACACAACCTATGCTGAAGATAACATGAGAATGTTTTGAAGTCTCCCATTAGGTCCCGCTTTCAGATGATAGCATTCTCGCTTCCCAATTTTGTGCATATAATTCAATGTGTGTGTCAATTCTGCCCTGAATGAAAACAATGTTCCTATTTTAACTATAGTGGGACACCTAATGTTTTATCTACAGCTACATATGAAAAACAAATGGGTCTCTCACACAACACAACTCTGAAATTCTTTTGGCCAGTGCACTCACTTTGCATTTTCACAGAGTGCAGTTTCAGAAAGGGTGGGCTGGGAATCTTCCAAATCAATGGCCATGGAATTAATTCCACGTGCAGGGAAAATTAGGTTATTAGATATTTGCAAGATATCTGCTTTCACCACTGCTTTAGATTTTCATTGTTTCGGTTTTAAGATCATGATGGATGCAACATTATTACAAACCAAAAAAATGCAGGTTGTGGCTGACGGGTAAAATGACAGGGACTTCTGTATTGTCATGAAATCCTTAATATACAAGTTTCAGGTTAATATGTTACAGTAATCTCAAAACGCTGGGCAAATTATTAATTGTGCAAATGTAAAGGCATTGGTAACTAGTTTTAAAATAGTATTTATTGGACATCACATCAGGTCAATTGGCAAGTTGCACCAAAAAACAACTTTTATTACACAAATGGAAGTAATTATTGGTTGTTGGAATGTTCAAAAGCATTATTTCTTTCAGAACGATGGGGTTTTAAGCTCTCAAACGCTTTGCAGGTTTCTTAAAAGTTGGTTCAAAACGTGATGTTTTGCAATTTACGCTGTACGACAAATTTCTCATTATTATTTTAAATACTGCAAAATATCAAAATTGCAAAATACCTGGGATATGCTGCAATGATGTTACTATATCTGTCCACGTGAAACAGAAGTGTACAAATTTAGCTCAAAGGGTGCCTGGTGGGAATCTTATTCGCAAGTATAAAATACTATGCAATATAAAACAGATTTCTGGAAATCAGACTGCGCACGTTCACAAAAGGTGAATGTTCTTGGACGTTCTTTTAATGTCCGAATATAAAATCTTACAGGCACAGAAAGTTGTCAATCATTACAACTTTATAAAGTGTGTTGTCGACCTCTCCAGCTAAATGACAACAAAAATAAACACGTTTCACCATCTAGTGGTTACATCCTACTTTGCAGCAGACTGCTTCTTTCAGACAATCCAGGCAGTTCAGGAAATCTACAACATACAAACTAGAGGTTTTAACATTATTACAGCATCATAGTCTTAAGTTATATTTACAAAGTATCATTTAAAAATATTTAAACACTATTTCTCTTCTTTACAACAGGAATTTCTTATGCATTTTGGACTTCTTAGTGTCAAGCTGTAGTAATGAGTCTGAGAGTAACGATGGGAGTCTCATACAAGGAATTTACAGATATGCAACCGGCTAATCAAATACCGGATCGTTAATCTATCCTTTATCTATACGTGTAACATGCATGAAGTGTTAAAAGATACATTGACTTTCTCCACTCCAGTCAACTTGAAGGCATATTTCAAATGATTCTTGAAAACATCTGCACAAATAACAATTGGTCTTATTTGCAGTTTCAAAGTTTTAAAAAAACATTCTATGTCAAACACATTTAACCCATTTGTACTATTCCCAAAATATGGTTTGGAGAATGCAAACATGTTATTGGTCCTTTAGTTTTTTTTGTTTCGTTTAGAGATACAGTGCGGAAACAGGCCCTTTCGGCCCACCGGGTCCGTGCCGACCAGCAATCCCCACATTAACACTATCCTATACCCACTAGGGACAAATTTTACATTTACCAAGCCAATTAACCTACATACCTGTACGTCTTTGGAGAGTGGGAGGAAACCGAAGATCATGAGAAAACCCACGCAGGTCACGGGGAGAATGTACAAACTCCGTGCAGACAGCACCCGTACTCAGGATCAAACCTGGGTCTCCGGCGCTGCATACGCTGCAAGGCAGCAACTCTACCGCTGCTTAATGTTATTTTGAAAAATCATGAAAGTAAACAGGTATTTGTTAAAAATTTGATCTTTATCAAGGGTGATGATCATTAAATATCAAAAATTAAACGTTGTTTTTAAACGTTTATGCAGGGTTTAAATCTATTTGAATAAAACTACGTAAAAAAAATGCAAGAAATACAATCAAATGGAACTGCACTCCCTCCCACTTCTTCGACACTTTCACAGTTGCCAGTTGGCATTCTAAACCTCACCAGGGTGAGTGCACAAATCTAAGGGACAGCATGATCAATTCAATCTGTCCACACCAAAATTCTGCACTTCCAACAGGGTTGATGGATATCAAAAGTAGAGAACCCGACTATTTTGCTTCTTGACCCAGAGCACCGATGGAAACCTCTTGGTGGTAGGTCAATCGGGTAGAGTCTGGAACCTGGTCAGTTTGAGTAACACACTGGATCAAATTGCTACATTTTTTGAGAGAGTCATGTGTCATTGTTATGATTGATAATCCTAAATATTCTTACTTCTGTGAACAGTAGGTTTGAATGGTTTGCATGCATTTGTTAATGTGCACAATGATCATGGTACAAAGAAAGTCGATAATCAGCATGCATGCAGGACGTGCCAAAACATACAGGGGCTTAACTGGTCACTTTCAAACACATTTACAATCAAAAATTACACGAACTTTTCAGCCAGCTTTGATCTTTGGTTCATTTAACTACACTAAACTGGACCAAGTGCAAAAAGTTGAGATCAGCAGCTGAAATTAATAATAAACAAAATTAAATATACCACCTAAAGGATGTGAAAAATTGGCAGAAATATCCAAATAAAGATTTTTTTTGTAACCTGAAAGAAAGCAAAGAAAAGATTGAGCAGGTTTTTGTTCAGTTTGTACACCCCTTGTGTAGTAAAGTTGTGATGTACAATGACTGAGCATTAAGGAGAGCTAACAAAAGAACACAGGCAAAGAAGCAGGTTGAATAGTAGCAGCCGGCATGACAAATTATTTATTTTAAAACTACCACCTCCTTCGTTTCATTTACAAGTAAACACTTCTTCAAATAATTCAGTTGTGCATTGTGTAGCACTTCAGAAGGTACCACATTTTGCAAACGCATGGCCAGTGTGTTCTTGGTTACAATACCCAAGAATAACCCAAAATGCTGTAAAATATCAGTAACCTCTCACATTTTGTTCTGAAGCACATTATAACAACTTGGACTGCAAATATTTATCCAAATTCCTCACTCTCATCATTGCCGATTAACATTGGTTAGGACTCCAATATACA
This sequence comes from Malacoraja senta, assembly GCA_038087875.1. Lineage (NCBI taxonomy): Eukaryota > Metazoa > Chordata > Chondrichthyes > Rajiformes > Rajidae > Malacoraja > Malacoraja senta. The sequence continues at coordinate 90,860 of JAXLNO010005184.1, read as the reverse complement.
AAAGGTTAGGATGATTGCAACTAAATAATTAAGTTGCTCTTCGTATCTCCATTACAATAGAACATCCTCGTTATTTTAATCTATTGAATTGATAAGCACCTTTTGCCCAATCCATCAGAAGTCTGAATGATGTATACTGCATAAAGATCACAAAAAATGTTACCCACTTTGTCTTATAACCAATGTAGATTTGAACAAGATGCATTTGGGCTGACATTAAGTCTATTAAAAATTCATCAGGTCTGTGAAAGGGTTCAATACCGTTCAAATACATGTATATAAAGGATTGCAGAGATTAAAATACATGGCTGAAAATGTACAAATATACATACTACATTTATATTCAATCTTCCAATTCAGTCCAATGACAAAGTATCAAGTTATTATACAACAAAAACATCTGGCAGATATTATGCAGCAACCGACTATCACCGCGGTATATTATGTACCATTAGAAATTATCAATGCCACAGTATTATAGGAATAATATTGCATCGTAACTCCACATTCCCGTAGGAAACTCACAAAAATACATCTGCTGATAGTTCAGGGGTTATACTACACAATATGAATAGAATACCCACTCTCTCTTATGGTATAATACATTATGGGACCATGACTTATTGCTGCCTCTATCCATTCATTGCACCTACAATTGTAGACACTTAAAAAAAAAAATTAAACTTTTGGTAAATGAAATATCCATTATTAGCTTTGGAAATGCAAACTTGGCAAGGTTTGTGACAATTAATATAACCCAACTTAATAGTTCTACTTTTTTTTGCAATCCTGGTCATTTCCTTGGGTGGCTTCTGCCCAATGACACTCAGGAATATACATTTTCAACTCTACCTGTACCCTCCATGCAAGTTCAACTCTTCTTGGGGTTGATCATGTGAGATGCAGTAGATCCCCATCAATATTAATCAGATTTATTGATTTGATTTGCCTTGACTGAGCTACAAAGATAGAGCTCTGAACTTACCTGCATAACAAATATCTCGGGGCTGGGGTAAATTAACGTTAAGATACAATCATGTTCACTCCCTACTATTGCATTTTGCTTTCCATCCCGTTCTCTCAGAAAAATAAATTCTTGGACAAATTGCGAATGTTATTTTGCTGCAAGATTGTATCCTTGTTTTTTTTTTTAAAGTCCAATTATTTTTTTTTGAGTCCATACTCTGTTCATTGCAGCATGAGCGAGTTAACGGATGCACAAGGGAAACTTATGGCACAAGTAAAAAACAGAAGGTGGCAATAGCACAATGGCAAATAAAATGTTAAGAAATGTACACAGAATGCATAATGTAGAAATTATATCGCGAGAAACATAATACAGCCAGCACAGCACTATCGATGAACAAGGACAACCAGCGATCATTATCTTCAGGGCCATGTCATGCTCAATAATTTCAACAACTTTAAAGCAGGTCTATGAACCAACTCGAATGGGAGACTCAAATGGGGAAAAGTAATAAAATCAGAACAAACTTCGATATTCTAATTGTTAAGCAAATTCAAGAGTATTAAAATCTTGACTGCCCATTCAGTAGTTTTAAGCATAAATCTAAAGAATGGACAGCTGTCCTATGTGCACATTGAAATAATATTCCTACTCCATCATCTGACAGCAAGAAATATTACATTCAAGGGTAAAGCACCAAAAACATAATATTTTTGTGGGTTATTAATTTGAAATGAAACTGCACATTTCGACTAACAAAATAGCAGGAAAGTGTCAAAGAATTGTTAAAGTAAAAAAATTCCCAAAAAGTGTTTACCGATGAACTTTATAAAAATGTTTGTTACCAAAGTACATCGGCAACTCAGCTATTCCAAATAACTGATACTTGTTGCTCCACAAAAACTAGAAAAATGAGATTAGTTCAAGTTTCTAAAAAGGGCAATGATCAGAACATTGAAAAGACAAGCTATTTGAAAAGTGTGCTGATTTTGTCCATCAGAGTGGAAAATAGACCTTCGGTGGTACTTTAAACAAGGGCTGCCCTCCAGTGGATCTGGAAGAGCATGTAAATTAAAACTCCACTTCATAGAAAGCAGAAGCTTTGGACAAAAGATAAAATATACAAACTGCACACTTGTTCATAATATTTGGTCTCACTCTCATTCCCATGTCATATTTTTAAAAGAGAAGTTGCACTGATTCACTTTGTAACAATGCAGGTCTGAATTCATTGGAATAATTTGAGGTGGCTGTTAGAATCTGGACATTTTCAACCGTTGCATGAGATTTGTGTAGCAAAAAAATCCCTGCAATTCGACATGTTGGAAGAAAGGTGACCTTGATTTCCATTAGCGAGTGCATTGGTCAGTAGTTGTCTGCTCTCAATACTATTTCAAAATGCGAGACAGAGGGTATAGACAGTGGCCGATTCGCTTGCAACAGCACAACACAAATAATCAAGGATGATTTCTGTTTTAGTGTTCCCTCCCCCATTCAAAATACACTTCCCAAAGAAGTAACTAAACAACATGCTGAAAGCTGCAAGAAAATCCAGCATCTTAACCATAGTTTACCCTTGTTATTACGGACCTCTTTATAACGGATTCCAGTTATAATGGACAAAATCTGTTGTTACTCAGGCATCCATTTGTATCGGGGTTAAAGTTTAAATTTTGTGTCCTTGGTTCATTGACCTTTTCCAATATTTTATATATTTACCCCCCTTACTGTGTTATAGTGGACAATTGACAATAACGGACACCATTCTTTCCCCCCCCCCCCCCCGTTATTATGAAGGTAAACTGATATTTGTAAATATTGGGCGATTATGGTTCTTCACTACAAGAGGACCTTATTAAATACTTTCCTAATGTATACACAGAGCTTTGGTACATTTGATTTTGCTCCAAGAATCCTTTTTTTTTTTTTTTGCAATAAATTATCTTTTGGCAATAAACACATTATGGCAGCAATATTAGAGGAATGCAAGGTTCTTGTTACGATGTGCGTTCAACACATTAATACTAACTGGGCAAATATTAATTACTCCACATGGAGAAACTGAATACGAAAGAATCATCCTTCCAGATTCACTCTTATCAGATCATTAAAAAAAAAATTGTGCTCAAAGCATAAAAGATGGAATTGATGTACAGGTAGGAGTAATTATCCTGCTAGTACTGTGTATTTCTTGCAGGGAGTAATATCAAGAAAAAGTAATAACATTGTAGAACCTTTGAAAAATACTTTGGCATTGACATGATAGATTTCCTTAAATAGAGCCTCGCTCGATATTAGACAAGGATATAAATGATCTGTGTTAGATATTAACTTTGAAAAGGCGATTGTAAGAGCAGCACGTTTAAAGGAAATATTTTTATGTTGTGAAATCTGAACTTTTAACAACGAACAGCGTTGTGTTATGACATGGATATAACTCAATCATATATTGGGTCTCAAAGGAGTGACTATCATCTTGCAGCACCTACAGATTTAAAAGTCATGAAAGTAGCTCCTTTCAGATGGCTTAAAAATTAACATTCTTGACATTTGATGCAGTTGCAAACGTCACCTTCATCTTTCCTTAGGGAGAGAACGTAATTATTTCAGAATGTGGCTCTAGTAAAGCTACATCAAATTGAACTGTCAGTTCATCCTACTTGTAGCACAAGAGATGACCCAGCAATTTGTCTTAGTGATACTGGTGAATGGTTAAATAATGGCAAATAATGACCAAGAACTATTTTTCTTGGTATAGTTTGAAGGGACCTTTCACAAGTGGAAATCTAGTCCAACGATTCACCTGAAAGACTTCACCTCGAGCAAACAACACTAACTGGTTATGTGCTCATCCCGAGAACAAAGTTTGAACGCTGACCCAGAGAACTACCATCGAGCCAAGATTGACATAAATACACAAATATAACAATGATGATCTGCAAACCTAATAGGCACTTTCCTCACAGGGTTCAGTATCTAAAAGAATAAAGATCTATTGTTTGCATTAATCATTGAAGTTGTCATGAAGTCATTTAACAATAGCACGGGTATACAGACATTCAAACAAAGTAAGCAATTTTTAAACCTTGATTAAAATGGATTGTAAAGCATATATTTAAAAAGCTACAGAAAGAGGGAAAACCTTTCACTTAGATATCTACAGCAAACATCAAGGTTGTTGAATATTGAGATATCTCAATCTGAATTGAATAGGCTTGTTAACTGCAAGTAAAAAATAAATTATATTCCAACTCTTAGTCTAAAAATACTGAACAGCAAGCAATGTCATATTAACACTGAAGAGTTTCTTTCATATCAAGTGTGACCTTTGGATCAACAAAAAGGAAAAGTGCACAGCGCCTGAAATGGGTACAGGGAGAAGAGGGTAAAGTGATCTGATGACTGATAACATTTTCAGTGCCATTTATAAAAAAAACAAAGTACAGCACAAATGGCTTTAATGCATACAGTTTGTGCTTTAGTCCCCATCAGTTCTATAGATGCAGTTACCAAACCAGTTTCCCCAAGACGGGAATTGTTTTAACACAGCATAATGTGATGTATGAGAAAGTTAATAGCATTTGAGTGCATAGACCTTCTCAGTGCAAGATTGTTAAAGTTGTGTTTTATAAAATATGCTGAAAGGTAAAGGTTATTGCAGCACCTGTCTGTTCAAGATGGCACCATCCAAATTAAGATGCAACTCAAGTGCAGAATACGGAGAACTCCTCACTCTGTGTTCCACAAAGGACATTGTAGTTTTACAATTTAAAAATGCTTTGACTTTATTTGACGGAGGAGGATTCCAATCACAATGCAGGCCAGGTTAATCATCATCAATTGTCAATTGTATCGATGTACTGACAGCTCGTCTTTCTGATATGCAAAATCGGCATGTGCTTTAAACAAAGAGCATTTCAAAAATAAAGGCAGTTCTAAATGCTTAACTTAATGGCCAGGTAACAGGGCAGCAGCAAGGTGGAAACAACCAGTGAATGCATTCCAATTGGACCATGGCAAGAATACCTGGGAAAATATACTGGCTTTTTAATTTTTTTAAAGAGACTTAGCAGCTATCAAACAGGAATTGCACTTTTATTTAATGTGGGGTTCAGTTGCTTATCTTACTTGCCAGCTTTAGTTAAGAAAAAAAGCAAACCTGCAACCCTCACGTTCATGGAAATACAAATTCTCTCTGGTCCATGCAGTGAGTGCACTTTATTAACACTAGATGTACAGCAAAGTATTACCAGAAACCATCATCTAGTGGCATAAAGTCCATACAGCAACTAGTTCACAGTTTGGTATATGGAGTCCCTGGGACTCAGATTCATCAATCACTAGTACTACACTGGTTGTAGTGAATCAATGAATATTAGGTACACTCTCAGCCACCCAGGCCACTGTTCTGTATCAGCTTGGAATAGTTTAAGGTGGGCTCAACCAAAACAGTTAAATCCAAATGGGAGATAGTTAAACAGTTGACAGGGAATGGGATTTTCTCCAGTCAATCAGCTCACATTTGCCCAAACCAAAGGAACAACTATTTCATTTTCTTTTTTTTTTAGTCATGAAAGTAGCTCCTTGCAGATGGCTTGGTTAATCAAGCTACTACTAAAAAATCTGTCACACAAAATGCACACGTCTTTATCCAAAAAAGAACACTGATTAATTTCTTGAGATGTAGCAAATGACTAACATTAGACGTTAAACACCATGCACAATTAAAAAAATGTTTATGACTAGAATAGTTGTCATGAATGAGATTTGTCGGTGATAACATTATGAATCCAATTTTACTGACAAGGTGAATACAAAAACTGAACAGGTGAAAAGGTTTTGATCTGTAAAAATGTGGGGAAAGAGTCCTCCATGTGACATCCAAAGGATTAGATCCCATTCATGTACCTGGGCCCAAAAATAAATGGTTCCTTCTCTTGAGAAACAAATATGCACTGTAAATAAATATAAGACATCACTGATGTCATGCCAAAAAATAGTTTTCAGTAACTTTTAAAGTAAAATATAAATAAAATATTCTGTGAGATGCCTCGCTCTCACTGAGATAAAGATTCCGACTGAATAGTTGCAGAGTGGTGCAATGTATGAGCATTGAGCAAACTGTTCACGTCCCCAACATCAATACTTCCGAAATCCGTCACGGCCACAGACATTTTTGCTTGAGCAATGTGGGAAGTGTGGTTTTCAAAAACCACGTTGCTGGGATTGTCAGGCAGCCCGTCATTAAACGATTTAGGCAGTGAGAAATCCATCTTCAACTTTTTTGTAGACATCTCCAATGCTGGCCTGTCCAGAATGACTTGATCCAGTTCCAGCTGGAAAAACCCAGATTCTGCTTGACTTAAAGTAACAGCATCACAGTCACGTGTGGGGGTAACTCTTCCTTGGCCACAGATTGGATCCATAGAACAATTCGTTTCAGGTCCGTTCACTGCAGGATTACAATACTCAAACATCTGGCTGTTATTATTCATGGTGCAAACTGCAAGTTCCACATCTTGCTGCTCTGTAATAAAATGTGTGCATAAAGATGGGATTACAAGCAAGGTAATAACTTGACCTAATGCACAATTGATATCCATGACAAATTTATTTTTACCAACTTATAGTCATAGAGTGATCCAGTGTGGAAACAGGTCCTTCAGCCCAACTTGCCCACACCGACCAACACGTCCCAGCTACACCAGTCCCACCTTCCTCCGTTTGGTCCATATCTCACCAAACCTGTCCCATCCATGCACCTGTCTACCTGCTTCTTAAATGTTGGGATAGCCCCTGCCTCCTCTGGCAGCTTGTTCCGTACACCCACCACCCTTTGTGTGAACACATACCCCTTCAAGATAATAAATATTATAATTACCCATGGGGTGAAAACAACACATTGCAAATTCAAATCTAGGACACCTATTCGACAAGCAAAAATTGTAAACTGGGAGCAACTTTGTGCCCGAGCCAATGTTCTTACAAGAAAAACTTAGTTGCAACTCAGGAAACAAAAATCTGAAGTTTTACTGGATTAAAGCATCAGGATTTTGTACATGAGTAGCAAATCATTGGTTGTAATGTTCAGGACTTTTGAGATGAAATTAGAAGAACAATTTTGCTCTCAAGACCAAGGAATTGATTGTTGACCCGAGGAAGGAAAACCTAAGGGACCATGGACCTGCTTTCATTGGTAAGATGGCATTAGTGAGAGTCAACAGCTTCAAATTCCTGGGCGTGGACATCTTGGATAATCTGCTCAGCACATTGATGCAATCACAAAGAAAGCTCATCAACGTCTCTACTCCCTCAAAATGTAGAGGAGATTCAACATGTTGCCAAATACTCTGTTGAACTTGCACAGGTGTATCGCGGGGAGCATACTGGGTGGTTGTATCATGGGGTGGTTTGATAATTCAATAGCCCAATGACAAAAGAGGCTGCGGAAAGTTGGACATTGCCCAGTCTACTACCAGTTGAAGGAATCTACAGGAAGCGCTACATGGAGGAAGCTAATATTATCAAAGACCAGCACCACTCTGGTCATTCTCGCATCTCGCTGCTACCATTGGGAAGGCGGTACAGGAGCCCATGAACCATTACCTCCAGGTTCAGGAACAGTTTCTTTCCATCAAACCTCAGGCTTTTGAACCACCCTGCACAACCCGAACATCCAATGTACCTCAGCTCCAAACTACAATGGACGTCGTATTACTTTGCCTTGCAATACGTTCTTTGCCTTGCACTATTATGCTCTGGCTTACCTAGCATAACTGATGATTTATTGTGATTTGACTTCTTGTGTTGTTGCATTTAATTTGCCTGTAAAGCTGCAGCTAGAATTTCATTGCTCAAAAAGACGACAGCACACTATTACCATTGTGACCTATTACATTAAAACTAAGAATAAACAGTGAAAAGACATAATTCTCAAGTCAATAACTGTATTCCAAAGTTCACCAAAATCTCGGCATGATAAATAATTGTATTTAGAACTTAAAAAAAAAATTACTGCAGGATTACAGATATGCAGTGGGATTACCTGAGTTGTGAAGCATGATAGACTCCTGCTCGGAGTCTAGTCTGCTGGTCGTGGAGGAGATGGGTGGAGAGCTTGGAGCTCGGCTGCAACTTTCACTCTCAATACCATCCAAATCCTGGTCCATGTAATCTCTTTCAAGAGGGGAAGAAAATTGCAAGATGAGAAATGAGACCCAATTTTAATGCAGAATATTAAACAAAGATAAATAGAAAATTTCAAAGCTCTCAACATTTCAACAGGGCAAACAAGATTCCTATTTTGAACTAGAGTTTAAATAATCCCCAAGGTTCAGTGAACACCCAAATCAGGTAGTCTAGATTGCATCTACAAACGATGGACGAACTCGGTGGGCCCGTTTCCATGCTGTATCTAAACTAATGTGCCCAGATGGAAGTTGAGGCATTGTTCTACCAGTGCTACATGATCCACAATCAGTACCCCGTTCTTGCCTTCTCCCCATATCCCTCGAATCCGCTAGCCCTAAGAGCTCTATCTAACTCTCTTTTGAATGCATCCAGGGAATCGGCCTCCACTGCATTCTGAGGCAGAGAATTCCCCAAATTTGACCTTGCCAACATCTACAAATTTGACCTTGCCAACGTCTATGTCCTTTAACAGCCACATTATTTTTTTAAAATAAAAACGGTAAAAATGGTTTGTAGAAATTAAATATCCAAATAATACTCACAAGACACCTGGGTGAAGGCTATACTTCTTCTTTCCAAATTTTGTTTGCTGGGCGAAATAGTCGTAACGGTCGGATTTCTTCCACATGTAATAATATGCAACACACTCTCCCACAGAGCGGGTTCGTACCTAGTCACAGAGAGTTCAAAAACATTGCAGAATGTAAGAGCCAGAGCAAATGCACAAATTTATGAAAATATTCTTTCCGTCACACGGCACATTTGAAAATAAATGTTTTCCATACCTTCAATGATTTGATTATCTACATTACCACCATCTATAATTTCTGTACCAGCAAATTTGTATTATATTGGCTCTCTTCATTCTTCCCACCAATATTGGTGACTCTGCATTTCACCCGTTAATTATTACCCAATAGTGTAATTATATACCACCTGGACCACTCTCTCATCTTGTCTCTACCATCGGCGAGTTGGTACAAAGAGCCTGAAAACCGTGCCCACTTGGTTCAAGAAGATCTTCATCCTAGCAACTATCAGGCTCTAGAACACTGCACAACAACTAACCACCACCTTAGCAACTACAATTTTCTATGGACTGTCTTTGGTTGTACTATGGACTTTGGTTTTGCACTATCATAGTTAGCTAATATTGCAGTTATTAATTTATTGTATCATTGATTATTATATATTTGTGTGTTATTGCATTTATGGAGTCTATTAAGCTTCTTCAAGCAAGAATATAATTGTTCCTTGCCAGTACATGACAATAAAGCACTCTTTACTCTCTTGACAATACATCCAACTATTTGACCAATTCCTTTTATCCTTAACGATTTTTTGTTTGCTGTATTTAGGAATTTCAGGTATCTGCAACCATTGAAATTTGTACACCAGGGTCCACACATTGTTAAGAAACCGCCAAAAAGAAATGTTGGAAGAACTCAGCAAATCAGGTATCATCCGTGGATGGAGAAACAGAGTCAATTTTTCAGGTCAATATTTCCAGTTTTGATACAGGACAAAGAGGGAAAACAAACACATTTTAAATTGCAGAAAATGGGAGGGGTGGCGAGAGCAGAGGAAATGTCCGTGACTAGATGCAAAAGGAAGTTGTCAAGGTAACTATCACTTTGAATACCAGCAGTTTGCGATGGAAAAGGACAAACAAATTGCAGTGGAATTTATCCAGCATTATCTATGGAGAGAAAATATGGTTAACTGATATTAAGCCTTGTTGGCTGCAATTAGGGTGGCATAGATGATCGAGCTGCTCCCCCTCAGCGCCAGAGATCCAGATTTAATCCTGACCATGGGTGCAATCTCTGTGGAGTTTGCATGTTCTCTCGGTGACTGTGTGGGTTTTCTCTGGGTGCTCTGGCTTCCTCCCACCTCCAAAAGATGGTTAATAGGTTTGTAGGCTGTTGAAAATTGCTCCTAGTGCAGGGAGTGGATGCAAAAGTGGGATAACATGGAACTGGCGTGAACGGGTGATCGATGTTCAGGACGGACTCGGTGGGCCCGTTTCCATGCTGTATCTAAACTAATGTGCCCAGATGGAAGTTGAGGCATTGTTCTACCAGTGCTACATCATCCACAATCAGTACCCCGTTCCTGCCTTCTCCCCATATCCCTCGATTCCGCTAGCCCTAAGAGCTCTATCTAACTCTCTTTTGAATGCATCCAGGGAATCGGCCTCCACTGCATTCTGAGGCAGAGAATTCCCCAAATTCACAACTCTCCAGGAGAAAAAGTTTTTCCTCATCTCAGTTCTAAATGGCCTACCCCTTATTCTTAACCTGTGGCCCCTGGTTCTGGACTCCCTCAATGTCAGGAACATGTTTCCTGCATCTAGTGTGTCCAATCACTTAATAATTTTATATGTTTCCATAAGATGCCCTCTCATCCTTCTAAATTCCAATGAATACAAGCCCAGTCGTTCCAGTCTTTCATCATTTGTGCGTAGTTGTGATAAACACAAGAAAATGGTTACCTCAATCCTCACCTTCCACTCTCCGCTTCCATATTCAACAGATCATCCTCTATTTTCAGCCAAAAAGATTAGACCACTATTCACAATCACCCTCTCCGTTTTCAGGTTAGTAAAGGAACAATCCCTATTGCCACAATTTAGTTTGGCCATTTCCACCAATCTCTCCCCTTATTGAGATATTTCCCACACAACTGCAGGAGATGCCACACCATCCTCATTATTTTTTTTCCTTTCTATCATCCAAGGACAGGGCTGCACAGTGGTAGAGTTGCTGCCTTACAGTGCCCAGAGACCCGGGTTCGATCCTGACAACAGGTGCTGACTGTACATTCTCTCTGTGACCGTGTGGGTTTTTTCCTGGTACTCTGGTTTCCGCCCACCTTCCAAAGATGTGCAGGCTTTTTTAGGTTACCTGGCTACTGTAAATTGCCCCTAACGTGTAGGATAGAAGTAGTGTTTTGGTGATCGTTGGGCAGTGTGGACAAGGGCCTGTTTCGTCTCTGTATCTCTAAACTAAACTAGACTCACAAACTCATTTTAGGTGAAACAATTTACTTGCACTTCCATTTTTGAGCATTACATTTGATGCTCACGGTAATACTTCCCCCAGCATTGGAGAAACTAAACAAAAACTGGGTGACTAATTTGCAGAACGTCAATCAGTCCCCCCCCCCCCCCCCCCCCCCACCCCCCACTCTTTCCAGTGGTCTGTTATTTTATTTTCCATCCCATTTTCTACTCTGTTCCAAAGATGCCCATGGAAATTCAATGAAAAGGACCTTGTCATGCATCAGGGCTCTGAGCTCTAATACTTGGTTCTCAGTCTCAGATATCCTGCCTTCCCCTCACATTCTTCACAGACTGAAGAGGGTCTCGACCAGAAACGTTACCCATTCCTTCTCTCCAGAGATGCTGCCTGTCCCGCTGAGTTACTCCAGCTTTTTGTGTCTTTCTCCAGGTGATGTGCTGGTTGGTAGATTAATTGGCTACTCTGTATTACTGTTCATGAAGATGGAGGGGAGTGGATGGGGCATGCGAGAGAGAATAGTTTACAGGGAAATGAGAGAGGGTATGGAATTCCCGAGTTTGATGGGCTTGATGGGATAAATGGTCTCTTTTTGTTGTAAGGGAATGAGGTTATCATAGTGCTAGTTTGACAGTATTGATTCTATATTTTAATGTGGAAGAAGTGAATGCAATCCATCATATTTTACCTCGCCTCAAGACCTTCAAGGGCAAAGGAACAATTATCAACTTCCGCAATTGCCATTGAGGCATTCAGTGCCAAATGAGTTTCAGATGTTTACAAATTAAGAACCAGCGGCTGCTCCAGACGGTTGATAATTTAACTGGTTAACAAATGTGAAAGGCCATGTTTGCAATTCTGTTTCCAAGTAATGATTTTCATATTTTCTATCTGTAGGTGCAATTGTTGAACATGAACGAGTAATTCTGACAAAATCCAATCCAATATACAACAAATAAATTGAACCAAGACTGAGAAGTCATTGGCCTAAAATATTATAATCTCTAAAAAGAGTGAGATGCGTCTGGAGCATTTCCAATATTTCTTTATACAAGAATCCTTAAATTTGTAATATTCTGCCTTTGTCCATTAGTTTCCACAATAAGCCAAATTGCTCGAGCATTGCAATTTTGGGCAAATCTTTCAACCCATGTCTATGCTTCCTCTCAGAACAATCCCATATCCTCACCTATTCTGTATAACCCATTCAGCTCAACCCACCATTTTGATGCTAATCCATTACCTTCTATGACAGAAAATTCCAGATATCAATCGAAAGTCTTTCCCCTCAAAGCCACTTTAAAAACTCCTTCATCCCTTCTTGATACCGCTACTATGGGAAATATATTTAGACTACCTACCCTATTGTATAATATATAGTTCTATCAGATCTTACCTCATCCTCCTTCTTTCCAGGGAAAACAAGCCCAGCCTATCCTATTTCTCCCCATATCTACAGTCATCTTATCCAGGCGATATCCCAGTGCATCTCCTCTGCACTCTTTGCAGTGCAATGGCATCATTCCTATAGTATGACGACTGGAACTGCACAGAATATTCCAAGTGTTGCCTCACCAGTGTTTAGTAAAGCTGCAGTGTAACCTCCCAACTTTTATATTCTATGCCCCAACCTATGAAGGCAAGCATACCATATGCCTTGTTCACCACTCTCTCTGCATATGTTGTCCCTTTCACGGCACTATGGACTTGAACCTCAAAGCCCCCGTTCATCAACATTAGTGCCTTACCAATTACTGTACATGTCCTACCTCAATTTGACTTCTTAAAATGCACCACTGTCTCACCGACTCCACTGATTTTTCCACCACCAAACTATACTTGTAGTTTGCAGGATTCAATTGATGATCCATTAGCACTTCCTAACCTCCGGTGTTATGTGGAGTTTGCACATTTTCTCTGTGACTGCACATGTTTCTCCAGGTATTTTGGTTTCCATCGACATCATCAAGCATTACCTTCTGTGTCATTGTGCCGATAACGTCCTCCAACCTTGCCCTTTATTCGCCTTGATGCCAATGGTGACTGAACTGTAGTACAATTTCCATAAAGTTTTGTTTTAAATTTTATACATCCATCACCTGCACAACTTTTTCCATTTCATTTTACCTTATTTGCCTGTATGAGGTGGAAGTTTTTCCCGTGAACTCGAAGCCCATGTTCAAAGTTTCTGCATTCCTCTTCACTCCAGGCACACAATTCATCTGCATGTACAAAAAAAAATGGCACCTTATCAATGTAGAATGGAAATTGCACGATTTGCAAAACATGGTTAAAACATTTGCAACCAAAAGTTGTACAGGAGCAGTTATGTTGCAGTTATAGCAGATTTACCCTTGGTAGCAAAACTTGTTACTAAATAGTCTGATGTTAGGCTTCAGCAAGTTATAACCGCATGAAGACAATTCTATTATAATTAAGATAGACAAAAACTGGAGTAACTGAGTGGGACAGGCAGCATCTCTGGAGAGAAGGAATGGGTGACATTTCGGGTTGAGACCCTTCTTCAGACTCAAGAAAATGCAGCATTGGAATTGTCCAAATTGCTCAATTCTTCATATTGCTTCAATACAATTAGCATTAAAATTATTGGCATATGGAAGATACTGGTGGTAAAGGTCTCATTTTAACCTGAATAGCTATGTAATAATGGTGGATAGCAAGGCATTCAAAACAAAAATGGATACATACCTTGCACCACTTTGACGTTGAATCTTAGTCTTCTGAGAGCTTCTTCGGCATTAAAGTTACATTTTACCAGCTCATACAAAGCCTATAGAGTTAAACAGAGATAGAAAATTGATTTGTGAAACAGCAGCACTACATTCTGCAAAAGTACCAGGAAGGTAAAATCAACAAAACATGAATCTCCTACCAAAATGATTTTTATATCTTCAAGAAAAAAAAAAGAAAAATTCTAAAACAAAATCCGAAAGCAGTATGAACATCCAGACGAGTGGGAAGGAGGATCAGGAACAAATGGCAACTCCGATGCTGGTTTTAAATGCTAAGGTATATCTATATATATCTATGGCATTGTAGTAATGTTTTCAGGTCACACGTCAGGATGCAGCAAACCATATGCTCTCTCCACAATGAAGTGAGCCAGGAACCAGTAGCCCTCAACAATGCTATCAATTAAGCCACAACCTACAAAGTGTCCATTACATCAACATAGCCCATTCCAATATGATTTAAGCTTATTCTTGTCGCAAGTACTGAGAAACAATGAAAAGCTTTCTTTTGCATGTTTTCCATCAGATCAGACATATCATACATAGATACCTTCATTCAGTTCCTGAGACAAAGTCCAATGTCCACAATGAGGTCGAGTTGAATCGAATAGTACCCTCAGTTACGGAAGGACCGCTCAGAAGCCTGATAACAGAGGGGAAGAAGCTGTTCCCGAGTCACGTGGTTTGTACTTTCAAGTTTCTGTACCATCTGCTGGACAGGAGCAGGAAGGAGGAATGACAGGCGTGGGACAAGTCTTTATGTTGGCTGCTTTTCCGAGGCAGCTTGAAGTGTAGATAGAGTCAATGCTGGAAAGTCTAGTCTGTGTGGTGAACTCAGCTACGTCCACAACCCGCTGGAATATCTTGCCTTCTTGGGCAGAGCCGTTCCCAAACCACATTGGTTTCACAATGTTCCTATTGATGATGAGCATTCTTCCAAGTCCTCACACATAAATTGAGTGTCTACCAAAGTAGACCAAAAGTAGAGCCAAATGTTAAGAAGAAAACCCTTTTTGCATGTTATCCTCAAATTATTCTTGTCAAGGAATTTTCCAAGGGATTAATTTATTAAAGTACAATTAAGATTTTGGAGGTCATCACATCTACATGAAACTTGGATTGCCAATCGAAAGGAGCATATGGAAAAGAGCTCAACTTTAATATAGAAGGTAATCTGTGTAGACATGATAGTCACCTGTTCACTATCTTTCACAAGTATTCCTTCAGGCAAGGTTTCTGTCATTTTCTCCTCTCTCGATCTTTTTACTGCCTTGTACAGATACTCTTCCACTCGTCTTTCTGGGAGAACGTAGGGGTCCCATAACAACTGGTCTTCATTATCATAAACTGTAAGTGTGAAAGAGAGAACAAAGTCAAGAATTGAAATATACCAAATAAAAACCATTAATAAATTGACCACTACCAGTAGAGTCTAAGTAAGGTGTCTAACCAGCAAGAGTCTAACTAAACACTAAAGAAATTAAAAAAAAAAGATACCTCAAAGGTATGCAAAATTAACTGATAAAACACGCATGGTTCTAGCACCTTTTACATCCCAATATGTTCCTGTATTTTAGATTCAGTGCATTATTTGTAAAATGTAGTAATTGCATTAATGACAAACAGTGCAATCAGTTCTGAAAAAGGCCTTAAACTGAAAAGCTAACTTGTTTCTCTCTACAGATTGGCCTGGCTCTGACTGGCCTAATCAGTATTCCCAGCAATTTGTTTTTATTTCACAATTTCAACATGTTCCACTTTGAATTTTGACAGGCAGCCAAATTAGCTCAGCAGGAATGGTGAAGATCAAAGAAACATTCAGAGAATTTGTTAATTCCTAGGATGATTGCTGTTCAGTTACAATAAATGACTACAAAATGTAAAAAAAAAAAAAATCCTCTTTTTGAACAGTCAATTGATATCTTGTCTACAATCAGATTAGTCTGAATTCCATCCAAGCATGAACACAGCCACGAACATGGGTGGCATGATACTGTCACCATGTGCAGAAGCATTACGCTATTTGGAAACTAGCAGATTTCTCAGGGATGTCTACGATGGAATTTTGGGTGAGGTTTTGCTGTTGAATAGTCACTAAAAATGGTCACATTTAAAAAGATGGAATTATACAACTTTGGACAAAGATCAGATGCCAAAATCAGGTTGAACTACTCTCCCAGAGTGCCTGTGACATCCTTGACAGCATTAAATTTTAAATGCACTACAAATTCATTCAGAATGGCAGGCAGTGGCGAGTGGAGTGCCGCAAGGCTCGGTGTTGGGGCCGCAACTGTTTACCATATATATTAATGATTTGGAAGAGGGAATTAGGAGCAACACTAGCAAGTTTGCGAATGACACAAAGCTGGGTGGCAGTGTGAACTGTGAAGAGGATGTTAGGAGGTTGCAGGGTGACCTGGACATGTTGAGTGAGTGGGCAGATGCAGTATAATATAGATAAATGTGAGGTTATCCACTTTGTCGGCAAAAACAAGGGGGCAGATTATTATCTCAATGGGGTTAGGTTAGGTAAGGGGGAGGTACAGCGTGACCTGGGTATCCTTGTACACCGGTCACTGAAAGTTGGCGTGCAGGTACAGCAGGCAGTGAAGAAAGTTAATGGAATGTTGGCCTTCATAACAAGAGGATTTCAGTATAGGAGTAAAGAGGTTCTTCTGCAGTTGTATAGGGCTCTGGTGAGACCACATCTGGAGTATTGTGTACAGTTTTGGTCTCCTAATTTGTGGAAGGACATCCTTGTGATTGAGGCAGTGCAGCGTAGGTTCATGAGATTGATCCCTGGGATGGCGGGACTGTCATATGAGGAAAGATTGAAAAGACTTGGCTTGTATTCACTGGAGTTTAGAAGGATGAGGGGATATCTTATAGAAACATATAAAATTATAAAAGGACTGGAGAAGCTAGATGCAGGAATTTTTCCCCAATGTTGGGCGAGTCCAGAACCAGGGGCCACAGTCCTAGAATAAAGGGGAGGTCATTTAAGACTTGAGGTGAGAAAAACCTTTTTCACCCAGAGAGTTGTGAATTTATGGAATTCCCTGCCACAGAGGCAGTGGAGGCCATATCACTGGATGGATTGAAGAGAGAGTTAGATAGAGCTCTAGGAGCTACTGGAGTCAAGGGATATGGGGAGAAGGCAGGCACAGGTTATTGATAGGGGACGATCAGCCATGATCACAATGAATGGCGGTGCTGGCTTGAAGGGCCGAATGGCCTCCTCCTGCACCCATTTTCTATGTTTCTATGTCTGAAAGTTTCAAGTATAAAATCACTTTGTCTGTAAAATCTCTTTTTCCGTAATATTATCTGTCAGATCTAACTCCTGTCCCCCTTTTACCCTCCTGATTTCCTTCTTAATTATGCTCCTTAGTTCCCGAAACATAAAAAAGGCACATAAAATAAAATCAGAATGATACTCTAAAATCAACACTCCACCAGACTACAAGAGCAATTGGAAGATCTAAAAATTAATTAACACCACTAACACGTACTTATATGGCAACAGAGCCAAGACAAAATAGATTTAATAGATGCAAAGTATCTATTGATTTAATGAGTGCGTGGATTTTTAGTTTCTCCGATCTTAAATTGACCGCGATAGATTGGGGAAACTTTGATAAATGCATTGACAGTAGATACAATTTTAAGAAAGTACAAATGATTTATCGCAAGTTTTTATTCCTGTCCAGTAGAAAAGTAAGTTTTAAAAACATGGTTTACCGAAGGAAATTAAGGATACAGTAGCTTTGGATTCAGATAGGAGACAACAAATGTTAGCAGAAACAACTAGCTTGAAGATTGGGAGCAGCTTAGAATTTAGCAAAGAGGCCAAAAAGATTGTTTAAGAAGGGAAAGTTGAAGAGTAAATAGATCTGGGTGTCCTTGCACACCAGTTACATAAATTACACATGCATGTGCAGCAAACAGTTGATATTTGGCCCGCAAAATAAATTTGTCCTGCATTATGAGAGGATTGAGTTGTGGAATAAGGAAGCTTTGCTACAATAATGCAGACCAGAGTATCCTGTGGTGTTTTGGGCTTCATTGCCCAAGAAAAGGTATACCTGCCAGAGAGGGAATGTAACAACGGTTCCCCTGAATGATTCTTGGGTTGGTGAAACTGGGAAGAGACAGGGATGGCCAGGTGGTACTTACTGGAGTTTGGACGAATGAGCAGAGATCTCATTCTGACAGGACTGGACAGGCTCAATGCAGGAAGGATTTTTTCTGTGGCTGTTTGGTCAGTCTCAGCAGACGGGCCATGACGTTCAAGATTGTAATGAGAAAAAACAAATTCTTCATTCTGAGGTTGGCAAACTTGTTAAATCCTCTCCGATAGAAGATTGAGCAAGTCCAGTTGTTGAAAATACTTGGATAGATTTCCAGATGGATAGATTTCCAGATATGAAAGGCATTTAGAAAGGGATCCAAACGGAAACAAGATTAGCTATAATTGTATTGAATAGCAGAGCATGCTCGGAGGGCCAAAAGCTTGCTCCTGGTCTTAATTTTCGATAGTATAACGAAACAATATTTTCATCCACATCAATCGACGGTATGAAGTATTTGAAGGTCAAGAGAACCAAGAAAATAATTTGCCAAAAATACAAGTATGGACGGAATCTACATTGCCTCCCGTTCTTACCTTTTTCATTTTGCCTATATTTACTAATAAAGGGTGGAATTGGAGCTTGATACTGAGGACCAACCATAATTTCCTGAAAGAAAACAAATTACAAATTTTGGCAAGTTCTCTTAAGAGGCTGTGAAATTCACTCACCCAAAATATTTAAATTGAACATCATCTAAGCAAAGCAGATTACGCAATTACAGCTGTATATCCTAGGATAAATCATAATCACTTAAATATGGAGTCAGTTCCATTGGGTATGGAGGTGGCCCAGTAGTTAAACTGATAACCCACACTGCTGCGCTAACAATCTGGAGATCAGAGTGCACGTTCAACCAGGAATACTGTGGCATTTGAACAGTTAATATTCTGAAATTTTAGAAATTTAGCGCTTGGTATTGACAGTATTGTTTAGTTAGTTATTTAATCAGTCACCTGCAGATTATACTAAGGGCAATGGTGGATATCTTTCATCTAGCTCAAGTATGACCGCAGACACAAAACAATAAAATTAAATTAAATTAAAAAAGAGAAAAAATCTGACTGTTAAATGCCCTCCAAAATTGCCCATTAACCCACTCCATTTACAGGTAATAAGGTATGGGCGGATGTTGGCTGTTTCAATTGCCCAAAGAAATGATTAAGGACAAAAAATAATTCTACTTTACACATGAAATATATACAACAAATTCACGTTGAAATTTGCTTCCAAATTCTGCGACTAAAACTACCACAAAACGTCCAAATTTCAGAATCATTGGACGTGAAAGGTCAAATAGCATACTCCTGCTTCAGTTCTGATTCAACAGTTATCATAGTGCATGTTTAACACACACGTTTCCGCTCTCAATTATCACAAAATGCAGTATAAAATCCTCCGTGAAACTTGGAGCCATATGCAAGTTGAATGAAGTGGAAATGTCTTTGATTCAATAACAATAGCAATAATGTGTCAATGTGTTGCCATATCATCTTGAACAATGGCATTAGCCATTTCCTGCTCTATTGTCAGGACCACTTAAGAAAAAATGCTCAAGGTTCTTCAAACAATTCTATACATCAAAACTTTTATACCATCCTTCATATTTCTGTTTCACCCACATTCTCTTTTGTTGCATCCAATCTTTCTCTTACTGCCATGTCATAACTGAGCAACAAACAGGTCTAATGCTTTCTGTATGCAAGTTCCATACATCATGGTAAAAATCACTCAGCCTTAAACCCATGAAGAAACTTGGAACCATTGAAGATATTCCGGATCCTTCCCTTTTCCTTAACCAACCCGTAAACATTCATACATTCTGAGATAATCACTGATCTGATGGTGCAAATCATAATCTTGTGCATTACAAACCCCTCTTGCAACAATTATTGCTATATCCTTTAATTTCAATGTATTTAATTGCATCCCTTAACAGGTTTAATAGTATTTAGTATAAAATTAGTATAAACGTAGATTTAGCCATCTTTGTAATCTAGACCTCGTGCAGTAAAACTCAGTGCAGCAAAATTACAAAAACCCGCATTCCAACAATTCAGAAAGCCCAGTATCAGCATCTGGCTACTCAGCTAACGTTTGCTGTTATTCTTCACACTCATCGGAGGACGGACCCATGCTCCCTTCTGACTTGCCGGCTGGAGTTCCCGTATTCTCTAAATTCACCTTTCACTGAGACCATGTTTGTTTTTCATTAGCTTGGTCCTCGGTTCCCATTCATTTCCTATGCTCCCTTTAAACTGAGCGGAGTCCGGTTTCCTGTATTCTTTTGACATTTATTAGGGTTTACGGGGAAATTTCTTGCAATACTGCATAACACCTTGAAATAAAACAGAAAATCTGTTTGTCTGCCAGGGTCCTGAGCATGCTGTGTTATCAGGATTTTACAATGTACATTACTTCTCTTAGAAATTACTCTCAATTTTAACAATTTGGTTTTACACTCAATTTCTGTAAAACAAATCTTACAAATACATATTCAAGATAATACTTCCATATATGACAGCCAGCTGAAAGTATAAAAATGCCATAGACCATAAGTCATAGGAGAAGAATTAGGCGATTCAGCTCATCGAATCTACTTTGCCATTTGGATCATGGCCGATCTATTTTTCCCTCTCAGCACCTTAATGAATATTCTCATGATCTTCTCGCATGTATCCTTGCACGCCTTATTTAGTTAACCAAGAATCTGCTTGGAATTTAACCACAGATTGTCCAATATGAGTAGCTCAGTTGCATGCTACCCCAATAATCTGAAGTGTTTTCAAAGCACGACAAAAGTGGGGAAAAACAAAAATGATAGAAGGCAGATGTAAAAGAGAGAAAATTGTGGGAAGAACAAGCACTTTTGTTGTAGAAGTTGCAGAAAGTGTTATGACCAACCCTGTAAAGGTGGCATCTCTTCTGGACCTACAGGCTGATGAAGGATATACACTAATCTATGCCCACAGGCACTAACCTTTTTACAGTCATTCGACAAAATAGAATCATCTTCTTCAGAATCCTCATCCGTTAAGGAAAGTTCCTTATCATCTTCAATAGAATTAGCTAGGAAGCAAATAAAACATAATTTATATTTATATCCAAATTAAATAGTTAAATATAACTGAGGGGTGCAATAATTATTTTTTGTTACTTCGTGCAGCTACACAATTAACTGTCGTAAAACTCAAGAATTGATGTGGAACTGAACTGAATCAGAATTTCCTCTGATCTTTATTTGCTGTATTAAAATTATATATAATTAATACCAATGATATTACATTTAATAATTGAAACAGTTATGTCTTATTCAATTAAACAAAAACTTATTTTAGCATTTATCTTTTTCTCAACCTCTACAAACATGCATGGAGGAATAAAGCTCTAAAGACTTCGCAAGAGCATTCTAAATAGGATCTTAACCCACCATCAATTTTAGATACATGGAACTGTAGATGCTGGTTTACAAAAAAAGCTCAAAGTGCTGGAGTAACTCAGTCGGTCAGACAGCATGGAGGACAGGAATAGATGACGTTTCGGGTAGAGACCCTTCTTTAGACGGATTGTAGTGGGAGTGGGGGGTGGGAAACCAGGCAAGTGATACAGGTGAGGTGGGTGTTTGATAGGCAGATGGTGGAACAAAGGCCAGAGATGAGAAGACAAAAGGTGTGAGATAAGGATTGAAGTAGTAGTAATGAAGCAAGTCCCACTTAACTACATTTTACAGCACCTGCTTTGAATCGGGAACCCGAGTGCCATTTAATTGTCTAAATGCCAACAGTTCCAATCAAAACCACCAGCAAACGTTAGCAATGTTCAACCCATTTTGCAACTTCATGGGAGTTTAAAGCCTGCTTAGTTCTCGTAAAGGCTATTAACCTGAAAAAAAAACTAAGAACAATTTAAATTTTATTATTATTTTGGACATAAATTAAAAAAAAATTAACGAGCTTTTAACACTAGCAATCCACTCGGTTACTGTTTGTGCAGTAGTTTTGAGAGATTTTAATTTCTCTTCGGCAGACCCTCTCTTTCTCTTCCTCCTGATCATCGTTTTCCTCCAACTAATATAATGATTTGGTTGAAGTCAGTTAAATCTTTGACACAGACTGGCAGGAATGTTGGCTGAGAAAAGGATGCAAGGAGGAGAGGAAAGGATAATAGCAGGTTACATGAAAAGAACACAGATAAATTGTGTGAATGGGCAAAGATGCAGCAATCTGAATATATGGGAAAATGTGAGATTGCACAGTTCAGCAGGAAAAATAAAAGCATATTAATTAAAGGGTGAAGGAGAGAGTTCTAAGATGCAGAGGGACTGTATGTACTGCTGTACATTATAGCCTTTCCAACAAAGAGATAAGGTTTATTAGATTGAAACTGGGAATGGACAAGTGTTCCGACAAAGAAAGATTGCATTATCTAGACCGCTGGAGTTTACTGACGAGAGGGGAGACTGTAGTACAAGTTCCAGAGGGATCAGGGAGAAGAATATGGTCAGGGCAAAGCAGACTTGTGAAAGATCCAGAGACGTCAGGGCAAGGTTCTTCTTCGAAGGGGTCACGGGTTTTTAAATAAACGATCATCGGTTAAGAAGGAAATTAAGCAAAACGTTTTTCAACGGCATTATTTGATCAATTTCCCTCCTGGGATAAATAAAGTTCTATCGTATCGATATTCTGGAACTCTGATCCTCCTAGGGCAGTTGAAGAATCTTTGAATATTTAAAGGCACAGTCATATCTCTGTATTCATAAGCTCATAAGTGAAAGGAACAAAATTAGGCCATTCAGGCCATCAAGTGTACTTCACCATTTAATCATGGCAGCCTCGCCAACGGTCTGTCCGTCTTTTCGTCTTTTTTGTTATTTTTAGTGTGTTTTAAAAAGTATGTGTTAATGTTCTCTGGTTTGTTTTATGTGGAGGGCGAGGGAGGGGGTCGAGGGAAACTTTTTTTCAATCTCTTTAAAAAATCATTAAAAAAATATATATTTATTTTATTAGAAGCAATTGTACAAGGAGAAAGTAATCGACATAACAATTATACAATTTTCGTACAGCTTCAGTTTTAACATTTTATAAACTAACAAGTGAATCGGAAAAAAGAAAAAAAAGGAAAGGGAAAGGAAAAAGAAAAGAAAGAATTTGAAAAAGATACGAAAAAGAAAGACCCCCGAACTAACGAAGAAGTGAAAAAAAAAGCGGCGATATATCCCACTACCCTTCACCCGTACACCCGCTCACCCGACCCTAGCGTCGGTTTTGAAATTCAATGAAAGACCATATTTTGGAAAATTTATCTGATTTGTCAGACAAAACGAGCCTTATTTTTTCTAAATGTAGTGTGGGAACTGTTATCTTTTTCCAGAATTTAAGTATGTTTTTTCGCAGTTATTAAACCGTAGTTAAGGAAGCGTCTTTGGAATATTGTTAACTTAGGGCAGCCCTCTGACATTCCTAATATTATTAATTTTGAATCTGACTCCAATTGAATTTTGAGTGTTTTAGAAATGGTATTGAATATTCCCATCCAGAAATTTTGTATTTTTCTCTAACCTTGCCGGAGATGCGATTGTTTTCTGGAACGTATCTCCGGTCGCTCTGCGGCCTAACATCATGGAGCTAGCGGCCCTGCTCGTGACTGACTTTGAGCCCCACCGTGGGGCCGTGGATGTACCATCGGAGTCTGCGATCCCTTGCCCGGGATCAACGCTTCAACCGCGGCCTGCGGATTTCAACATCAAGGAGCTCGCAGTCTCGGGTAGAGATTGATGTCGGGAATTTCCAAAGTCGTAGGAGGTTCGACTAGCCCCGACCTGGGGTCCGATCTCCCGGCGCGGGGAGCTGAGATCTCCCCCCCCCCCCCGGGTGTGGATGGCCCGACCGCCGGCTACGGGAGTGAAGGTCGTCCCGTCAACGGAAGGTCCGAGTGCCCCGACCGCGGGAGATCAAAGAAACGAAGGAATTGAACTTTTTTCGCCTTCCATCACAGTGTGGAATGTGGAGGAGTCACTGTGGTGGATGTTTATGTTAAAATGTATTTCGTGTGTCTTGTTGCTTTTTATTGGTTTGACTGTATGGCAAATCAAATTCCTGGTATGTTGCAAAACATACTTGGCTAATAAAGTATGATTATTATGATGATTATGATCTATCTCTTCCTCCTAACCAAATTCTCCTGCCTTCTCCCCATAACTCTTAACACCCGTACTAATCAAGAATCTATCTCTGCTTTAAAAATATCCATCGACAGGAACGTCCTTTAATTCTGAGGCTTTGACCTCTAGTTCCAGCATCCTCTCCACATCCACTCGATCAAAGCCTTTCACTATTCCCCCCCATCATTCTTCTAAACTCCAGCGAGTACAGGTCAGTGCCATCAAGCACTCATCATAAGTTAACCTGCTCATTCCTGGGATCATTCTTATAAACCTCCTCTGGATCTTTCCTCAAATATGGTGCTCAAAATTGCTCAATACTCCAAATGTGGCCATCAGCACTTTAGAGCCTCAGCATTACATCCCTGTTTTTGTATACAAGCCCTCCTGAAATAAATGCTAGCAATGCATTTGCCTTCTTTACTACCGATTTGACTTGCGGATTAACTTTTTGGGAATCCTGCACAAGCACTCCCAAGTCCCTTTGCACTTCAGATTTCTGGATTCACTCCCCATTTAGATTTTTATTAAATGTATTCCTACTACCAAAATGCATGACTCCACACTGTGCTACACTATAATCCATCTGCCACTTCTCTGCCCACTCTCCCAACCTGTCCAAGTCCTTCTGCAGAGTCCCTGCTTTCTCGGCACTACCTCACCTGCCTCTCCACATATTTTCGTATCATCTGTAAACTTGGCCAAACTTCAATCCCCTCAAATAAATCATTAATGTATAACGTGAAGAGTAGCGGCCCCTTGCGGAACTCCACTAGTCACTGGCAGCCAACCAGAAAAAGCTCCCAAACATCTGGAATCACTCCTGACTCCAGTGATTCTTGCAATTTCACAATTAATTCCTCCACAATCCCTAAAGCCCCCTCTTTCAGAACCCCAGGGTGCAGTCCAAGTGACTTATCCACCTTCAGCCCATTCAACTTCCCAAGCATCTTCTCCTTAGTAATAGCCACTCCACTAACTTCCACCCCGACTCTCTGGAATTTCAGGCACATTCCTGGTGTCCTCCACTGTGAAGACTGATGCAAAACAAGTTATTCAACTCCTCTGCCATTTCTTTATTCCCCATTATCATTTCTGCAGCATCATTTTCCAACGGTCCAACACTTGCCTCTTTCTTAGTCTTTATATATCTGAAGAAACTCTTGCTATCCTCTTTTAGATTAGCTAGCTTACCTTTGTATTTCACCTTTTCTCCCCGTGTTGCCTTTTTAGTTATCTTCAGTTGTTCTTTAAGAACATCCCAATCCTCTGGCTTCCCACTTATCTTTGCAATTGTATATGCCTACTCTAAGTGTTATACTGTCCTTGATTTCCCTTGTCAGCCTCATTCTCCCCCTCGAATCCTTCCTCTCTTCCAAATTATTCCCAGAAATTCTTGCCATTGCTGTTCCACCATCATTCGTGTCCCTCGGGTCCCTTTCCCATACATTGAACAATAATCTCCTTTGACTTCTCCCACTTCCTCCAAATCCAAGGGATAGCTACGGGCACTCGCATGGGCCCTAGCTACGCCTGCCTCTTTGTCGGGTACGTCGAACAATCACTGTTCCAGGTGTACACTGGCCCTATCCCCGAACTCTACCTCTGCTACATTGACGACTGCATCGGTGTTACCTCCTGCATCCATGCAGAACTCACTGACTTCATTAATTTCAATCCTGCACTCAGATTCACTTGGACATCTCTGACATCTTTCTACCTTATATTGATCTCACTGTCTCCATCATTGGAGACACACTAACAACTGACATATATTATAAACCGACTCCCACAGCTATCTAGACTACACTTCTTCCCACCCTGCTTCCTGCAAAGACTCTATCCCCTCCTCACAATTCACCAGTCTCAGCCGCATCTGCGCCCAGGATGAGGTTCCATTCCAGGACATCGGAGATGTCCTCATTCTTTAGGGAGTGGTGGTTCCCCTCTTTCATCATAGATAAGGTCATATCTAGGGTCTCCTCGATATCCTGCATCTCCGCTCTTCCTCCCCCCCCTCCCCCCAGTCGTAACAAGGACAGTCCCCCTGGTCCTCACCTTCTACCCCATCAGCCATCACATATCCTCCAACATTTTCACCACCCCAACGGTATCACACCACTAGCCACATCTTCCCATCTCCACCCCTTTCTGCTTTCCGCAGAGACCGTTCCCTCCACAACTCCCTAGTCAACTCTCGGCAAGACCAAGCGCAGGCTCGGTGATCGTTTCGCTGAACATCTCCGCTCAGTCCGCCTAAACCTACCTGATCTCCCGGTTGTTAAACACTTTAACTCCTCCTCCCATTCCCACACTGACCTTTCTGTCCTGGGCCTCCTCCATTGTCAGAGTGAGGCCCAGCGCTAATTGGAGGAACAGCACTTCATATTTTGTTTGTATTTAAATGCACGTGGTCTAAGAAACAAAGTGAATGAGCTTGTAGCAGTTAGAAATTGGTAGGTGTATTCCTCATATTCAGCTTACACCCCAGCAGTATGAACATTGAGTTCTCCAACTTTAAGTAACCCTTGCTTTCCCTCTCTCCATCCCTCCCTGTTCTCCGACCAGTCTTACTGTCCCCGACTACATTTTATCTCAGTTTGCTTTGTTGTTACCTTCTCCTAGCAAACAATGATCTATTCTACATCTTCCTTGATTTATATTCCCTTTGTCATATTTTCACACCTTGCACTTCCTTATCTATTATCTCCCTCTCCCCTGATATCAGTCTGAGGGTCTCGACCCGAAACATCACCCATTCCTTCTCTCCAGAGATGCTGCCTGTCCCGCTGAGTTACTCCAGCATTTTATGTTTATCTCGGGTCCCATTTCCAGTCAACTTTGGCCTGCTCCTCCCTCGTGTCTCTGTAGTCCCCTTTGCTCAGCTGTAATACCGACACAACCGATTTCACCATCTCCCTCTCAAATTTCAGGTTAAATCTTAACATATTGTGGACGCTAGCTCTGAGTGGTTCCTTTACCTTGAGTTCCCTGATCAAATCCAGTTCATTACACGACACTAAATCCAGAATTGCCTTTTCCCTGGTAGGTTCCACTACAAACTGCTCTAAGAAACCATCTCAGAGGCACTCTACAAATTCCCTTTCTTGGGGGCCAGTACCAACCAGATTTTCCCAGTCTACCTCCATATTGAAATCTCCCATGACCACCGTAG
This sequence comes from Malacoraja senta, assembly GCA_038087875.1. Classification (NCBI taxonomy): domain Eukaryota; kingdom Metazoa; phylum Chordata; class Chondrichthyes; order Rajiformes; family Rajidae; genus Malacoraja; species Malacoraja senta. The sequence continues at coordinate 63,464 of JAXLNO010005184.1, read as the reverse complement.
CATTAACTTTCCTCCATGACGATTGTATTTTCTGATGTAACTTGTACCCTATATCCTGGCCACTGCTTGGGAGCCTGTAAATAACTCCCATTATGGTCTTTTAATCCTTACAATTTCTCAGCTCTACCCACAATGACTCTGCATCTTCTGATCCTATGTCGCCCTTCGCTAAGGGCCGAATTCCATTCCTTACCAGCACAGCTACCTCACCCCCTCTGCCCACCTGTCTGCCTTTCCGATAAGACATATAACCTTGAATATTCAGCTCCCAGCTCCGATCCTCTTGCAGCTACATCTCTGTAATTCGCACAACATCATATCTGCCAATTTATAACTGTGCTACAAGCACATCCACTGTATTTCTTATACTACGTGCATTCAAATACAACAGCTTTAATTCGGTATCACCTCACCTCCTCTCACACCTGTCCCGATTTTACTCGACCTTACTCTCTAACCCCTTAAACTTTCTGTTCTATTACTTCTGGAGACTTCTGTAACTTTTCCTGCACTCTTTCCCTTTAATTCCACCCTTACACTTCCAATTTGATGACCCCCCCCCCCACTTCCTATTTAGTTTCAAGCTCTATCTACGCCCCTGGTTAGATGGTTTGCCAGGAGTCTGGTCTCAGTCGGGTTCAAGTGGAGTCTGTCCCATCGGGTCAGAGATTCTTGAAGGCAAGGAAGTGAAAGATTACCAGTGTTCGCTGGGAATATGGAACTGAGGTTATAGATGGGGCAATTGTGATTCAAGATGTCGACTAGGCTCCATGGGCATTTATGCCAAAATTTATGTGTTCTTATTTGGAAATACAGTAACCAACTTTGCCTTCTATGTCGTAACATTAATCTGGAAGCAGTTGACAATACCAGGACTCAAGAGAGCTAAGGAAAGAAGTCAAACTGCTGGATATCTTTCCCAAAGGAGTAGATTATGCAGAAATGTAATAAATTTCCAACATAGAACTAAATTAAAAAAAAACTAATTTGCTTACAAGCTTCAGAAATTCAGGACAAAGTTGCACGGATTCCGAACTTAAAGCAATCGGAGGTACACAATACACAGAAAACAACAATCAGCAAAGACATCTGAACAGACAATTTTAATGAGACTACAAAGTGAAATAGATAACTGGCATCGAATAGATTAAAGGGCCTGTCCCACTTATGCGACTCTTGGCGACTGCCAGGGACTAGGTTTAATGGAATTCACCTACGACCTGGCGTCAAACTACGACAGCACCCACGAAATGACCTACGACAGCAAAAATTGTCGCCACTGTCGCTGAAACATTTTCAACATGTTGAAAATTTTGCGGCAGTCGCCTGTAGTCGCCCAAACAAATCGCCTAAGTGGGACTGACCCATAAGAGTCACTAATTTGTTATATCACAAGAGGAAAGCTCGTAATGATCTCGAGGGATTATCAATAATCAACTCCATCTATTTAACCAAGTAGATTGCGCTGTCTGTGTCAAAGCCTGTTTGTTGAGTATAACTAGCCAACATTGAATTGGACTAGTCACTATTGGATGGTAAAGAGCATTTCCTAACATAATCGTACAGGATGATTCCTCCTTTCTCCATATCCTTTGAGCATGTTGTAGGACAAAAATAAAAATATTTTTGCCTCTAATTCTGGTGAGGTAATGGGGGGAAAAAAAGATTGATAATGACAGTTCAAACCCCAGTAATATCATTGGACTATTTACTGCAGAAAAATTAACACTCTCCAGGTAAAGTGTCTTTAAAAACCCCCCAATTAAATACAGCAATGTGGCAGCGTATAGCCCATTGGTGTTTGCATGAACACAATGAATTAAATGGCAACCTTCGTACGGTTTTGATAAACCATGTCATACAACTTACATCTCAAAGGGTGGGGGAAAAGATCTGATGCCTCATGGGAAGTAACAGATGGAGTCAAATCGTCTGCTGAAGATTGGGTTTCATCCTCCTCTTCTCCAGAAAGAAGATCTTTAGCTATTTGTTCCTGTCAACAAAGTGAAGGGTTTATTATTAATGTTTGATCGTTTGGTTACTTCTTTTGCGGCAATTGATGTCTTGTTTCTCAGAGGATTTCAGAGTTTGAGCTCTTTCACATTATATTCGCAGCTTGATTAGTTTAGAGATACAGCATGGTAAAAGGCCCTTCAGCCCACCAAGTTCAGGCCGACCAGCAATCACCTGTTCACACTAGTTCTGTATCCCTCTTTCTTATCCACTCCTTACACACACGGGGCAATTGTAGAGAGGCTGATTAACCTGTAAACCAGCATTACCAGAGCACCTAGATGAAATCCACACAGGGAGAATGTGCAAACTTTTCACAGACCGACTGATTATGATTCAATGGTTTCTGCATTCAAGTGGATTGTTAAGAAGTTTTTTACCCAATGGTGATAATTAAGTCGATTATGGCAACAATTGCAAAGAATGCTTTTCCATTCTCTATACATGTTTAAGAAACCATTGCATTCAAGTTGATGGGAAAGATGCTAGAGAACAGATAGGGGCAGAGAAACAGTATATTTCTCATAGAGTGATACAGTGTGGAAACAGGCTCTTCGGCCCAACTTGCCCACATCAGCCAACACTAGTCCCACCTGCCTGCGCTTTGTCCATATTCCTCCAAACCTGTCCTATCAATGTACCCGTCTAACTGTTTTTTAAACGATGGGATAGTCCCTCCTCCGGCAGCTTGTTCCATGCACCCACCACCCTTTGTGTGAAAAAGTTACCCCTTGGATTCCTATTAAATCTTTTCCCCTTCTCCTTGAACCTCTGTCCTCTGGTCCTCGATTCCCCTACTCTGGGCAAAAAACTGTGCATCTACTTGATCTATTCCTCTCTTGATTTTGTATCTCGGCAAAGATGCAGATTTGGATGCTAATCAACATTTACCCAGAAGATGTTTTTCCCACATTAATCAGGTACAAAACAACAATTTATTTGTATATTATCTATAAATAAAGAATTGGGATTATTAAATGCAAGCTCTAAAACTGCCGAGATCTTTGGAAAGATCACATTTTCGCAAGGATTCAAATATTTCAATGTCAAAGAACACATCACTGCCGTCTATCAGATCTCCCATGAACAGCTTTTGATCAACCTGATATATTGGTAATAATTGGTTTATTATTATAAAGACCCCAGGAGATTCATAAGGTGTTGGTGTAAAGAGGTTAGGCTAGATGATCAACACGGACTTGATGGCTTTTGTGTCTAGTTACATTTAGAGATACAGTGCGGAAACAGTCCTTTCGGCCCACTGAGTCCGCATCGACCAGCGACTCCCGCACACATGAGCACTACCCTACACACCATGGAAAATTTTCCGTATATACCAAACCAATTAACCTACAAACCTGTAATTCTTTGGAGTGCAGGAGGAAACCGAAGTTCTCAGAGAAAACCCATGCAGGTCACGGGAAGGGCGTACAAAGTCCATTCAGAAAAGTACCCGTAGCCAGAATCGAACCCGGGTCTCTGGCACTATAAGGCAGTAGCTCTACCGTTGTAAGGCTATCACATTAATTGGCGCTGTAAGGTAGTAGCCCATGTTGTATGACTATCACATTAATTGATCTCTCAACAGTTCTGACCTTGTCCAGGGTCATATCCGGTAAGTTGTCAGCAAGTTCGCTGGGAGAGCTGCCCTCACTTTCATGTTCAGAGATTGGATCGGATGCTTCATAGCCATAAAGTGCTAGAAGTTCTTCCAGAGGTACATCACTTTCCTTCATAAGGAGATTAAAACAAATATTAATGGATCTTAGTTCTTTATTTCCCCTTTGAACATAGAAACATAGAAAATAGGTGCAGGAGTAGGCCATTCGGCCCTTCGAGCCTGCACCGCCATTCAATATGATCATGGCTGATCATCCAACTCAGTATCCTGTACCTGCTTTCTCTCCATACCCCCTGATCCCTGTAGCCACAAGGGCCACATCTAACTCCCTCTTAAATATAGCCAATGAACTGGCCTCAACTACCTTCTGTGGCAGAGAATTCCAGAGATTCACCACTCTCTGTGTGAAAAATGTTCTCCTCATCTCGGTCCTAAAAGATTTCCCCCTTATCCTTAAACTGTGACCCCTTGTTCTGGACTTCCCCAACATCGGGAACAATCTTCCTGCATCTAGCCTGTCCAACCCCTTAAGAATTTTGTACGTTTCTATAAGATCCCCCCTCAATCTTCTAAATTCTAGCGAGTACAAACCGAGTCTATCCAGTCTTACTTCATATGAAAGTCCTGACATCCCAGGAATCAGTCTGGTGAACCTTCTCTGTACTCCCTCTATGGCAAGAATGTCTTTCCTCAGATTAGGAGACCAAAACTGTACGCAATACTCCAGGTGTGGTCTCACCAAGACACTGTACAACTGCAGTAGAACCTCCCTGCTCCTATACTCAAATCCTTTTGCTATGAATGCTATGAATGCTAACATACCATTCGCCTTCTTCACTGCCTGCTGCACCTGCATGCCTACTTTTAATGACTGGTGTACCATGACACCCAGGTCTCGTTGCATCTCCCCTTTTCCTAATCGGCCACCTAAATCGGCCACCTAAATCGGAACGAAGGCTTTTAAACACAAATACAATGCAATAAAAGGATGTTTCACAAACACACTGGAACGTAATCACACATGGCAAGTTTAAATTAAATCACATCACAATTATTTTTATAAAATCTTAGCTAGACTTTATTAAAAATTATCTGTTAATTAATTATTGTTCCAACATTTTCTTGTTGCTCTGTGCCAAGTATTTCAATGTAGCTTAATAAAACCAAATTATTTTATTTTTAACACCGCACATTTGTTAAAGTATAGTTGTCTGTCAGCAATTAGAGTAAACAACTAAAGTACTGAACAGAGGGAATTCTTCTATCTGTGTTCAATTATCAAAAATATACTGCTTTTAACATTCAAAGAATTCTGTAGTTGAGCTACCTTTCTCGTCTACATTTTGTTGCTGCATTCAGGGTGGGGGTTGGGTGGGATAGTGCTAGAAATGTGGAAGGAAAGATGAAAAGACATTTGAGACACATGCTACCTGTCCCGCTGAGTTACTCCAGCATTTTGTGTCTGCCTTTGAGAGACATGGTATTCATTCTGATCCACTTGCTGATCAAAATCACTCATTAGGTTTCTACCAGTGAAATTTCGTTGAGAATTAAAAAAAAAAATTACCCTTTCCAGATCTTCAAACGATTTATCGGCCTCCGGCGTCTCCTCTTCTTCCCGAGGAGTGTAATTGTGAGACAGGATATCGGCTAAGTTGAATCTGTGATCTGCTGAGCCCATTGAGCCGGCTAAAGGACCAAAAACACAAAATTCAATCATTACATATTTTCTTCCACAGCCTGAAGCAGATACATTGCCCTCCATAATGTTTGGGACAAAGACCCATCATTTATTTATTTGCCTCTGTACTCCACAATTTGAGATTTGTAATAGAAAAAAATCACATGTGGTTAAAGTGCACATTGTCAGATTTTATTAAAGGCCATTTTTATACATTTTGGTTTCACCATGTAGAAGTTTATACATAGTCCCCCCATTTCAGGGCACCAAAGAAGCCGTTATGAGACTGCGAAACAAGAATAAAACTGTTAGACACATCAACCAAACCTTAGGCTACCAAAATCAACTGTTTGGAACATCATTAAGAAGAAAGAGAGCACTGGTGAGCTCGCTAATTGCAATGGAACCGGCAGGCCAAGGAAGACCTCTACAGCTGATGACAGAAGAATTCTCTCTGTAATAAAGAAAAATCCCCAAACACCTGTCTGACAGATCAGAAACTCTCTTCAGGAGTCAGGTGTGGATTTGTCAATGACCACTGTCCGCAGAAGACTTCATGAACAGAAATACTGCAAGATGCAAACCATTGGTTAGCCGCATAAATAGGATGGCCTGGTTACAGTTTGCCAAGAAGTACTTAAAAGAGCAACCCCAGTTCTGGAAAAAGTCTTGTGGACAGATCAGATGAAGGTTAACTTGTATCAGAGTGATAGCTAGAGCAAAGTATGGAGGAGATAAGGAACTGCCCAAGATCCAAAGCATACCACATCTTGTGAAACAGTGGTGGGTGTGTTATGGCCTGGACATGTATAGCTGCTGAAGGTATTGGCTCACTTATCTTAATTGATGGTACAACTGCTGATGGTAGTAGCATAATGAATTCTGAAGTGTATAGCCACATCCTACCTGCTCAAGTTCAAATAAATGCCTCAAAAGTCATTGGCCAGCGGTTCATTCTACAGCAAGACAATGATCCCAAACATACTACTAAAGCAACAAAGGAGTTTTTCAAAGCTAAAAATGGTCAATTATTGAGTAGCCAAGTTAATCACCCGATCTGAATACCAATTGAGCATGCCTTTTATATGCTGAAGAATAAACAGAAGGGGACTAGCCCCCAAAACAAGCATAAGCTAAAGATGGCTGCAATACAGGCCTGGCAGAGCATCACCAGAGAAGACACCCAGCAACTGGCGTTGTCCACGAATCACAGACTTCAAGCAGCCATTGCAGGCAAAGGACATGCAACAAAATACTAAACATGACTACTTTCATTGACATTAAATTGCTGTCCCAAACATTAAGGTGCCCTGAAATGGGGGGGGAAATTATGTATAAACACTGCTGTAATTTCTACATGGTGAAAGCGAAATGTGTAAAAATGGCCTTTATTAAAATCTGACAATATGCACTTTAACCACGTGATTTTTTTCTATTACAAATCTCAAATTGTGGAGTACAGAGGCAAATAAATAAATGATGGGTCTTTGTCCCAAACATTATGGAGGGCACTGTAATTCATTACATCAAAACTAATTGATATAAAACACTAATTTTCAAAACAGTTAATTAATTTTCAACTTTAAAAGAAAACACCCAACACCTCAGACCCTGTAAGAATGATTAACTGCATAAGCATTGTTGGAGATGTAATTCTATATTTGTACTAAAATCTCTCTTATTACAGAGACTTTGTGTTTGAACACACAAAATGTGTTTTTCAGAGGTGTTCCTATAAGGCTATACCATTCAGGGCAGCAGGATCGAAAGAAACAAATTATAGACTAACTATTTAAAGATAATCAGCATAAAACTAAAAGAGAAGATTGCAAAGATTAGTGGGAAGCTGGAAGATTGGGAAGATATTAAAAAAGCAACAGAAGGTAATTAAAAAGGCATACAGAGAGAAAAGACGAAACACGAAAGTAAGCTGGCCAACAATAGAAAAGAGGATAACAAAAGTTTATTCAGATGTATAAAGAGTAAGAAATAGGCAAGAGTGGACGTTGGACCGCTGAAAAATTATGCTGGAGAATAGATAATGGGGATTAAAGAAAGGGCATATGAATTGAATATGTTCTTTTCATCAGTCTTCACAGTGGAAGACACCAGCAATATGCCAGAAACTCAAGAGAGTCAGGCGGTGGAAGTTAGTGGAGTGACGATCACTGAAGGGAAAGTGCTTAGAAAGCTGAAAGGTCTGAAGGTGGATAAGTCACCTGGACCACAGGTGTCCGAAAGAGGTGGCTTTAGAGATAGTGGAGGCATTAGATGTGATCTCACTAATCAGGGATGGTCGCAGACAGTTGGAAAATTGCAAACATTACTCCGCTGTTCAAGAAGAGAGCGAGGTAGAAGACTGGAAACTATAGGCCGGCTGAGAAGTGGCAGATAGAAACATAGAAAATAGGTGGAGTAGGCCATTCGGCCCTTCGAGCCTGCACCGCCATTCAATATGATCATGGCTGATCATCCAACTCAGTATCCTGTACCTGTCTTCTCTCCATACCCCCTGATCCCTTTAGCCACAAGGGCTACAACTAACTCCCTCCTTAAATATAGCCAATGAACTGGCCTCAACTACTTTCTGTGGCAGAGAATTCCACAGATTTACCACTCACTGTGTGAAAAAAAATGTTCTCATCTCGGTCCTAAAAGACTTCCCCCTTATCCTTAAAATGTGACCCCTTGTTCTGGACTTCCCCAACATCGGGAACAATCTTCCTGCATCTAGCCTGTCCAACCCCTTAAGAATTTTGTAAGTTTCTATAAGATCCCCCCCCTCAATCTTCTAAATTCTAGCGAGTACAAGCCAAGTCTATCCAGTCTTCATATGAAATTCCTGCCATCCCAGGAATCAGTCTGGTGAACCTTCTCTGTACTCCCTCTATGGCAAGAATGTATTTCCTCAGATTAGGAGACCAAACTGTAAGCAATACTCCAGGTGTGGTCTCACCAAGGCCCTGTACAGCTGCAGTAGAACCTCCCTGCTCCTATACTCAAATCCTTTTGCTATGAACGCTAACATACCATTCGCTTTCTTCACTGCCTGCTGCACCTGCATGCCTACTTTCAATGACTGGTGTACCATGACACCCAGGTCTCGTTGCATCTCCCCTTTTCCTAATCGGCCACCATTCAGATAATAGTCTACTTTCCTGTTTTTGCCACCAAAGTGGATAACCTCACATTTATCCACATTATACTGCATCTGTCATGCATTTGCCCACTCACCCAGCCTATCCAAGTCACCTTGCAGCCTCCTAGCATCCTCCTCACAGCTAACACTGCCCCCCAGCTTCGTGTCATCCGCAAACTTGGAGATGTTGCATTCAATTCCCTCGTCCAAATCATTAATATATATTGTAAATAGCTGGGGTCCCAGCACTGAGCCTTGCGGTACCCCACTAGTCACTGCCTGCTATTCTGAAAAGGACCCGTTTACTCCTACTCTTTGCTTCCTGTCTGCCAGCCAGTTCTCTATCCACATCAATACTGAACCCCCAATACCGTGTGCTTTAAGTTTGCATACTAATCTCTTATGTGGGACCTTGTCGAAAGCCTTCTGAAAGTCCAGATATAACACATCCAATGGTTCTCCCTTATCCACTCTACTAGTTACATGCTTGAAAAATTCTATAAGATTTGTCAGACATGATTTACCTTTCATAAATCCATGCTGACTTTGTCCAATGATTTCACCACTTTCCAAATGTGCTGCTATCCCATCTTTAATAACTGACTCTAGCATTTTCCCCACTACCGATGTTAGACTAACTGGTCTGTAATTCCCCGTTTTCTCTCTCGCTCCCTTTTTAAAAAGTGGGGTTACATTAGCTACCCTCCAATCCTCAGGAACTACTCCAGAATCTAAAGAGTTTTGAAAAATGATCACTAATGCATCCACTATTTCTGGGGCTACTTCCTTAAGCACTCTGGGATGCAACCTATCTGGCCCTGGGGATTTATCGGCCTTTAATCCATTCAATTTACCTAACACCACTTCCCGACTAACCTGGATTTCACTCAGTTCCTCCAACTCATTTGACCCCTGGTCCCCTGCTATTTCCGGCAGATTATTTATGTCTTCCTTAGTGAAGACAGAACCAAAGTAGTTATTCAATTGGTCTGCCATACAGTACAGTGGTCTGCCAGATGCAATACAGCGTAGCAAAGCGTGGAGTCATGCATTTTGGGAGCAGGAATAAAGGAGTAGACTATTTTCTAAATGGGGTGAGAATTCAGAAATCAGAGGTGCAAATGGACTTGGGAGTGCTGGTGCAGAATTCCCCAAAATTTAATTTGTAAGTAGAATCAGTAGCAAGGAAGGCAAATGCAATTTTGAGAGGGTTATAATATAAAGTCAGGTAAGTAATGCTGAGGCTTTATAAGGCACCGGCCAGACAGCATTTGGAGCAATTTTGGGCCCCATATCTGAAGGAGGATGTGGTAGCGTTGGAGAGGGTGCAGAGGAGGTTTACGAGAATGGTCCCAGGAATGATTGGGTTAACATATAATGAGCGTTTGAAGGCACTCGGCCTGTGCTGGCTAGAGTTTAGAAGGATAAGGGGGGGGGGGACCTCATTGAAACTTACCAAATAGTGAAAGACCTGGATAGTGATTGTGGAGAAGATGCTTCCACTAGTGATTCCATGGCCTCAGAATAAAAGGACGTACAATTAGAAAGGAGACGAGAAGGAACATCTTTAGTCAGAGGGTGGTGAATCTGTGGAGTGCATTAGCACAGGTCAAGTCAATAGATACCTTTAAGGTGGAGATTGACAGATTCTTGATGAGTGTGTCAGGGGTTATGGGGCAAAGGCAGAATAGGATTGAGATGGAAAGATAGAACAGCCATGATTGAATGGCAGAGAAGACTTGATGGACCGAATGGCCTAATTCACCCCCAACAATTTTAAATGCTCAGAAACAAAGGCTGCCGTAGACTGTTTAAAAAAAGTTAAATTGTTCTGCTTAAGCTCAATTTCCAATACTAAATGCTTGAACCAATATATCTAAAATTATCCAGGATTTCCCACAAAATTAGCATAATTCCCCATCAAGAGGAGCAACAAAAATTCTTAGAGGGCAAGATAGGCTAGATGCAGGGAGGATGTTTCCCTCGACCAAAGAGTTTAGGACCAGAGAGCACAGTAGGTGTACAAGGAGTAGGCCATATAGATCAGAGACAAGGAAAAATGTCTTCACTTACAGGATGATGAACCTTTGAAATTCTCTATTTGGATCAATTGATCTCTTCATACAAAACATGAATCAATTTTGGGATATTCAGGGAATTTAATGGATATGGTGAAAGTGCTGGAAAAGGCAGAGGGGAAAGTTCAGCGATGCTCTTGATGAATAGTAGTGCAGGCTCAAAGGCCCACTCCTGCTCCTATGCCTTATTTTCATAATTAATTTTTAAAAGTCTTGCAGTTGCAAACTCATTTACTAAGCTGCCAGACAAGAACATATTCCAGATAAAAAGAAAGTGCATTTTACTAAGTTTGCTTACTGTACCTCCTCCAGACTGAAGTCTGTTTTCTAAGGAACATAGATTCTGTGTTCGATATAACACCACGCGAGGACTCTGTCTTCCAACAGAGGCCTAAAAACACAAAATGAAAAACAATTAATTTTGGTCACAACACAAGGTGTTAGCTTTCTTTAGAACCATATTGCCCACTGGTATTGTACATCACATATTGAAGGGGGGTGTGCAGTGCTGCAGCTGATGGAGCAGCTGCCTCACAGCACCAGAGACCCAGTTTCGATCCTGACCACGGGTGAAGTCTGCATAGAGTTTGCACGTTCTCCCTGTGACCGTGTGGGTTTCCTCCTGGTTTCATCCCGCATGCAAAAACACGTGCGGGTTTGTAGGTGAGTTGGCCTCTAAATTGCCCCTGGTGTGCAGGAAGTGGATGAGAAAGTGGATAACATAGAACTAGTGTGAACGAGTGATCAATGACTAGTGTGGACAGAATAAGACAAAGGACCAGTTTCCACGCTGTCTCTCTAAAACTAAAATATCTATACATTTATGCTTAGAGGAAAAGAACATGAATGAATGATACTTTGTCACTTGACAAGTCAGTGATATTCTTCATTTTGCATACCCAAGATATGCTAAGAGTTGCAACAAAAAAGGCGCCATTTAATATTTAACATCCACATTTAATAGCCGAGTCATATATGAGTATTAAAACTCAATCATCAGGGGAGTTGAGGAAATAAATACACCTCAATGTGCTGAAAACACTCACCAATTGAAAACCTGATGTACCAAAGGTATACCCAAACCATAAAAAGCATCTTCTCCTTGCATTTGGTCTGCATTATTCACAAGTACCCCATTCTTAAACTTGTGAAATGGCAACAAAAAAAAAAGAGAACACTTTTCTCACTGCCCCACAACTAGCAATCCCAAGGAACGTTGCTTGGTCCTTCATTATCTACAGGTTGCGCCTTCGCAAAAGTGTCTGAAAATGCTACTACGGTAAACGCCCAGTTCGACCTCAGCACTATCTCCTTCAATCCCTGTGAGTTGTCAGACTGGCTGCAACATGAGTAAAATGAAAAAGAATGCTTACGTAGTTAATACTCAGGTCAGGTTGCATCCGTGGAAAGATAAACAGGGTTAATGTTTTCAAAGCCCATGTTCTGACCAAGGATTAGGGCTGGATGAAGGGTTTTCAACCTGCAAGGCAAACGCTGTTTCTCTTCCTATCAACGTGGCCTGACCTGCTGAGTATTGTATTTCCTGAAAATGAAGATGCTATTTTTTACCCAAAAATAAGACACAAAAATTTACCTGCGTCTTGGAGGCCGAAGGTTAGGTTGTTAGCCAAGAAAGATAGACTTGGCTATCCCTCAACATCAAGAACGATGTTGCTGTACTGAGGGATAGCCAAGTCTATCCCTCATTGCTGGCAGCTGATGGGAAGCGGCTATAAAGTGGGAAGTGGCTGTAAAAGGGCAGCACCGTTGGGGGGGGGGGGGGGGGGGGAGAGATCCTTTCACAGCGTGTGGGGAGTCGGGCCCGGGTCAGCACAGGCAGGAGCTTTGAGAAGGAGGGCGTTGGAGATCATGCCAGCAACTCACCCACCGCTGACGTGACGCTCCGGGCGCAGAGCCACTGCATTGTGGCCGGACAGCAGAAGTAGCTCGCGTGGCTGCAAGCGGCCGGCAGGACCGGACAGCGGAACAGGCCGCCACCTCAGCGCCTTCTGCCAGCCCGGGGATGCAGTCCGGTCCCGGCAGCCGCTCCCGTTTTGGCACTACTGATCCTTATATTTGAATTTCCTAGTTTCTTAGCGCTCCCATTTTTCCCCACCTGACGTCACCCTCCACCCCCCCACCCATTCAGTCATTCAGAATGGAGATCTGGAAGCCTTGGGCAAATTGAATTGCCACTATTTTTTTAAATATTTTTAATTCGTTTTTTTTTTAGCGTGAGAAATTCTGTCCCTCCAGCCTTTTTTCAAAATTCAGCAACTCAAAATGGGGGCGCATCTTCGACGCAGGTGCGTCTTCATTGCCGGGAAATACGGCATTTCCAGGAATTTGCATTTTAGTTTTTTATGTTCACATTTTGCAAAAGGTTTCCTCCAAGAAATTAGAGTGAAAGCAAGCTATTAATTTTAGTATAATTCCATTCCCAAGTTATAAATTCCATACTCTCTGTGGTTAAAAAGTCTGAGAAAGAACTCGATAATTCGTCCAAGTTTATTGTCAGATGCGCAAGTACAGTGAGGTGCAGGTATGGTGAAAAATCTAGCTTGCAGCAGCCCAGGCACAGACTCAAGTCCAATAAAAAATATATTAACTAGACTAAGTGGGACCCGTGAGAAACATAGAAACTAGGTGCAGGAGTAGGCCATTTGGCCCTTCGAGCCGGCACCGCCATTCAATATGATTATAGCTGATCATCCAACTCAGTATCCTGTACCTGCTTTCTCTCCATACCCCATGATCCCTTTAGCCACAAGGGCCACATCTAACTCCCTCTTAAATATAGCCAATGAACTGGCCTCAACTACATTCTGTGGCAGAGAATTCCAGAGATTCACCACTCTGTGTTTTAAAAAATGTTTTTCTCATCTCAGTCCTAAAAGATTTCCCCTTTATCCTTAAACTGTGACCCCTTGTTCTGGACTTCCCCAACATCAGGAACAATCTTCCTGCATCTAGCCTGTCTAACCCCTTAAGAATTTTGTAAGTTTCTATAAGATCCCCCCTGAGGAAATATTATATAATAGAATTGCTCAGATAATACATTTTGTGTGAGGAACTTATGTTAAGTTGCAAGAGAAGGACTTGGAGCTGGGGTTTTCAGAAATACATGTCTCCACAAAGAAATAAAGTGCAAAGAACACACACACAGGAGAACAGATGGCTTATCACAACATGGAAATGTTGATCTGAATAGGCATAGCTTTGTTTGCTTTGAAGCAGCTATAACGCTGTCAGAAGTTGTATTTGGTTTAGTTTGGTGTTTAGAGTATAGGTTGTTGATGGGGTCTCTTCCCAGGACATGGGCACCACTTGTCCTTTCTTTGTGACACATCTTTGAGCTCTGGTGTGCCATAAAGGGGATTTATGGATGTTTATGTTGGGTCTTAGACAGAGAGGCTAGATAATAGTCTGAGATCTGGTTTGTGCTGTTTAAATGTATTTATGTTAAGGCATAGGTGATGGTTGTGTTACCTTTGTATAAGGGTGGTTTCTTATGTTTATAGAAAACTGAGAAAGTAACTCTGTTTTGATTAGCTTCCATTTGCTGTGTGGAATGCTATTAGTGAGGAGGCCTTACATTCCTTTTGTCCAGAGATAGAAGGGGGAGGTTGTAATTCAGAATGAAACTAGACCCGAGCTTGGTAAGAAGCAATTATAATTTATCAAGTGTGACAATTAGTGGCCTTTGTGTGGTTGGGAATTGTAGAACTAACAAGTCCTTACCACTTTGTAAGAATGGGGCAAAACTCATATTTAATCCATAAGTAACTGTATTTTAACTATGTAGTTGTAGGGAAATTATTTGTGAAGTGTATTGTGTTTTAATTAGGATTGTAAGTATTAGACTTTGTTTAAATCTGAAGTTTTAGAAATAACTTTCTTTTCCAAAAGTGAAAAAATGTATGTTTTGTGTGTATGTATTGTGTGATTGCTGTATGATGTGTATTTTATATTCTGAGAGGTGATCTCTGAGAATTAATTTTATATTTCTGTGGTTTTTCTTCATTGAAATAAAATGATTTTGAGCGAAGAGGGTAAGGAAAACCACAGAGGGAGCAAGGGTTGTAAAGAGGCCAGAAAAGGGAAAATCATGTGACTATACGTGTTGTCAATCACTGGAAAGGATTAGTTGATTGGTTAATGCAAATAAGCTAAATGTATGGTAAACCATAATGATTGGTTAAGTTTGCCACTCCTTCTGTACCATAATTGTCTAATACCTATATAATGTGTTAAGTTTGTACCAAAGTCAGTAGCTCTTTGGACCTGCCCCAGAGTCTCCAGCTCTGTGTTGGAAGGTTTGAAGAATTATCCAGCGCTGTCAGAATGAAGAATTATCCAGCGCTGGCAGAATAAAGAATCGATTTCAACAGCAAGAGTTTGAATCAAGTTTTCTTGAATTCGACTGACAAAAGAACTCAGTTTAACACCCGTTGGGTCCCAGCATCACACGGGAGAGCTGGTCCCCCAACGCAATATTCTACCTCTCCACCAATTCCAATATTGGTGGCCAGTGGAGGGGGGTTTTCTGGAGCGCTGGTATGTGTGGTGTGGGCTGAAGGGACTGGTTTCCAGAGGGCTACTATGGACATTGTGGGCCGAATGGATTCTTGGGCTGGTGGCTCAGTCACTCAAGCCTGTTGTGCTGGCAGCTCACTCACTCACGGCTGGTGGGCTGGCAGTTGATTCATGGTATTCCTTGAAATTCCATTTCAAGCAGAATGCAAAGCCACCAAATTGAAGTGCAGTTTCTTACCACTTCAAGCAGGGTGCAAGGCCACCAAATTCAAGTGCAGTTTCGTACCATTTCAAGCAGGGTGCAAGGCCACTAAAGACAGCGAGTCATGACCTCCACCATCTTGCAGAGCCTGAGCCACGCCCACACTTCTGTGTTTTATAGACGCTCCCCCCCTCCCACCAGAAGGGGAGTGGCCTTCATGGCGTGATTGACAGGAGAGAGAATCTCAACATTTTTAAAACACTAATAACTCTTTTATTTTTCATCGATGGCAAAAGTCCTCGGCACCTGATGAGCGGAGGGGGACTCTGAGTAAGATGGCCAAAAATCACAGCCATGGTAGTGTTTTTTCTAAAATCAATATTATGCGCAAACAGGAAGTGGTCAAGATTAGACCTTAAATTATATAGAAGGCAAGGCAACTTTAATTAGGCAAGGCAACTTTAATTAGGCAAGGCAACTTTAATTAGGCAAGGCAACTTTAATTAGGCAAGGCAACTTTAATTAGGCAAGGCAACTTTAATTAGGCAAGGCAACTTTAATTAGGCAAGGCAACTTTAATTAGGCAAGGCAACTTTAATTAGGCAAGGCAACTTTAATTAGGCAAGGCAACTTTAATTAGGCAAGGCAACTTTAATTAGGCAAGGCAACTTTAATTAGGCAAGGCAACTTTAATTAGGCAAGGCAACTTTAATTAGGCAAGGCAACTTTAATTAGGCAAGGCAACTTTAATTAGGCAAGGCAACTTTAATTAGGCAAGGCAACTTTAATTAGGCAAGGCAACTTTAATTAGGCAAGGCAACTTTAATTAGGCAAGGCAACTTTAATTAGGCAACACAGCTTTAGCATTTCCAAACCAAAGGCAACACAGCTTTAGCATTTCCAAACCAAAGGCAACACGGCTTTAGCATTTCCAAACTATATTTTCAAACCACATTAAGGGCACTGACAGGTCAGTAAAACCACACAGTTTAGTAGACATGTGTTCAGTGTTATTCACAGCATAGACTGAGAGACGTGACCCTCCCGCTCCGCCATCTTGCAGAGACTGACTGAGGCACTCAACACTTCCAGGTTTTATAGTCCCTCCGGAAGGGGCGTGGCCTTCAGGAGAGAGAATCTCAACATTTTTTAAACACTAATAACTCTTTTATTTTTCATCGATGGGAAAAATCCTCGTCCTGGGAGCTTCTTCTTCAAAGTCCCCCTCCGCCTCTTGCAGCGGAGGGGGACTCTGAGTAAGATGGCCAAAAATCACAGCTGTAAGTGGCAGTGTTTTTTCTAAAATCAATATATAGAACAGGAAGTGGTCAAGATCAGACTTTTAGTAATATAGATTGCACATAATTGAGCATCATTGAGTCATAGCGTGATACAGTGTGGAAACAGGCCCTTCGGCCCAACTTCCCCACACTGGCCAACAATGACCCTGCTACATGGATTTGTGCCTGGAAGGTCATGCTTGACTAATCTTCTTGAATTTTTCGAAGAGGTTACTAGGGAAATTGATTGGGGTAAAGCAGTGGATGTTGTCTATATGGACTTCAGTAAGGCCTTTGACAAGGTTCCTCATGGAAGGTTGGTTAAGAAGATTCAATTGTTGGGTATTAATGGTGGAGTAGCAAGATGGATTCAACAGTGGCTGAATGGGAGATGCCAGAGAGTAATGGTGGATGGCTGTTTGTCAGGTTGGAGGCCGGTGACGAGTGGGGTGCCTCAGGGGTCTGTGTTGGGTCCACTGTTGTTTGTCATGTACATCAATGATCTGGATGAAGGTGTGGAAAATTGGATTAGTAAGTATGCAGATGATACTAAGATAGGTGGTGTTGTGGATAATGAAGTAGATTTTCAAAGTCTACAGAGAGATTTAGGCCATTTGGAAGAGTGGGCTGAAAGATGGCAGATGGAGTTTAATGCTGACAAATGTGAGGTGCTACATCTCGGCAGGACAAATCAAAATAGGACGTACACGGTAAATGGTAGCGAATTGAGGAATGCAGTTGAACAGAGGGATCTAGGAATAACTGTGCATAGTTCCCTGAAGGTGGAATCTCATGTAGATAGGGTGGTAAAGAAAGCTTTTGGTGTGCTGACCTTTATAAATCAGAGCATTGAATATAGAAGTTGGGATGTAATGTTAAAATTGTACAAGGCATTGGTGAGGCCAATTCTGGAGTATGGAGTACAATTTTGGTCGCCTAATTATAGGAAGGATGTCAACAAAATAGAGAGAGTACAGAGGAGATTTACTAGAATGTTGCCTGGGTTTCAGCAACTAAGTTACAGAGAAAGGTTGAACAAGTTAGGTCTTTATTCTTTGGAGCGCAGAAGGTTAAGAGGGGACTTGATAGAGGTCTTTAAAATTATGAGCGGGTTAGACAGAGTGGACGTGGATAAGCTTTTCCCATTGAGAGTAGGGAAGATTCAAACAAGGGGACATGACTTGAGAATTAAGGGACAGAAGTTTAGGGGGAACATTAGGGGGAACTTCTTTACTCAGAGAGTGGTAGCTGTGTGGAATGAGCTTCCAGTGGAGGTGGTGGAGGCAGGTTCGATGTTATCCTTTAAAAATAGATTGGATGGGTATATGGACGGGAAAGGAATGGAGGGTTATGGTCTGAGTGCAGGTAGATGGGACTAGGAGGAAGTATTTATTTTTAATTAAAAAAAAAAAAAATTAAAAAAAATGTTCGGCACGGACTTGAAGGGCCGAGATGGCCTGTTTCCGTGCTGTTATGGTTATATGGTTACACTTGTCCCACTTGCCTGCTCTTGGTCCATATCCCTCCAAACCTGTCCTATCCATGTACTTGTCTAACCGTTTCTTAAACGATGGGATAGTCCCAGTCTCAACTGCCTCCTCTGGCAGCTTGTTCCATATACCCACCACCCTCTGTGAGAAACGGTTACCCCTCGGATTCCTATTAAATATTTTCCCCTTCACCATGAACCTATGTCCTCTGGTCCTCAATTCTCCTACTCTGGGCAAGTGCATCTACCCAATCTAGTCCTCTCATGAGTTACAAACTTCTAAAATATTGTGCAAAAAGATATATTAGTACAAAAACATAATTAGAAAACAAAAGTCCAGAGTGGTTGGTCCAAGAACCTGAATATTGTTGGAAAGAAGCTGTTCATGAACCGTGTGGTGTGGGATTTCAGGCTTCAGTATCTTCTGCCTGACAGAAGCAGTGAGAAGAGGGCATGGTGAGGATCCTTGATGATAGATGCCACATTCCTGAGGCAGCAGCTTGTTCAGATGGGTTTGATGGTGGGTGCCTGGAGAGGGTCCATACCTGAAACTTCACCTAGCCATGTTCTTCAAAGATGTTCCCTGACCCGCTGAGTTACTCCAGGCCATTGAGTCCTTTCTAAGGCTGTTTCCATGATGGATATAAGACCAACACTTTCAGCCTCTTGCGTTCCTGTGTATTGGAATTGCCATTACTGGCAATGATGCAACCAGTCAGGATACTTTCTACAGTACATCTGTAAAAGTTTGTCCGCATATTCGGAGACATACCAAATCTCTGTGACTTCTAAGAAGGTGGAGGAGCCGGCACACCTTTGGGATTGTTTCTATATCTGACCACAGGACAGGTCATCCAAAATGTTAATGCCCAAGGAATATGAAGCTGCTCTCTCCACCACCGATCCACCATTAGAAACTAGCGTGCAGTCTCCCGACTACCCATTTCTGACGTCAATGATCAGTTCCTTGATCTTGCCGACAATGAGCGAGGACTCATTGTGGCACCACTCAACCAGGTGCTCTATCTCTCTTGCACACTGACTCCACGCCACCGGTGATTCGGCCATCCACCGTGAGGCTTTTGGCAAATTTGTAGATGGCATTGGATCTGTGCTTAGCCATACTGTCATGGGTGTAACAAGAGCAGAGCAGGGGCTATGGAGGCAGCCCAGGTTGACAGTCAAAGAGGAAATAATTCGCAATTTTGATGTCTTACCCAGAAATGAACCAGCAACTACCTTCTTCAAGAATCACCCAATGACACCTATCTCAGCACAACTATTGTGATACCCCACACATGCATTTGTTACCTCTCGACTATTCAAATGCTGTTTAAGCTTGCCTCCCATCATCCAGAAAGTTGAGATTATCAAAAAAAGGTTGCTCTTACCTCAAGTAGCAACAGGTCCATTCACCATTACCAGTGACCCAATACATTGCTCGAGTGTCTCGAACCAAAACGTCACCTATTCCTTCGCTCCATAGATGCTGCCTCACCTGCTGAGTTCCTCCAGCATTTTATCTACCTTCAATACATTGCTCAGGTCAGCGACAATCTTCCTGGTTGTCCACCACCTCAATTCCTCCCCATTTATCCACCACCTCAATTCCTCCCCATTTCTATCCACAGATATAAGGGAAAAACATATCAGCCATGATCAAATGGCGGAGCAGACTCAAAGTTTCAAGGTCAGTTTATTGTCACATGTACCAATTAAGGTAGTGACATTTGAGTTGCCATACAGCCATACTATGTGAAAAACAAGACATAACCACATAAAAATTAACATAAACATCCACCACCTGAATTCCACATTCCTCACTGTGATGGAAGGCAATAAAGTTCATTCTGCTTCCTCTTGTTCTATATATCTTGTTGGGGCAGTCAAACCATCCGCAGTTGTGGCAACTGGATGGTCGAATGGCCTAATTCTGCTCCTGTATCTTAGTAATGCTTTCAATAAGCCATATTTATGGCCCATTTTTAACATTAACCCTCTCCCCATAGAAGTGGAGTGTAAACTGTAAATCTAAATGACCCGTTTTAAAATACCAGGGAAATCAACTACTGTGCATTCGAAGTTTGCATTTAAAAAAGGTTCCAAAGGAGATTGGATTTGCAGTTTCAGCATTCTCCAGGGCATCATGGAATCAACAGGATTATATAGTCATAACTCTTACCATGTTTGAAGGGACACAAAACAAATTAATTTGGAAACAAACCATTAACAGCTGCAGCTGACCAAGTGTTTGTTAAGTGCATATATGAACACATATGGTGGTGTATTTGTTGCATACCCACATTCACAAAAACATTGTGAACATTTACACGTCTTCCCACCCTGCTTCCTGCAAAGACTATCCCCTACTCCCAATTCCTCCGTCTATGCCGCATCTGCGCCCAAGATGAGGTGTTCCGTACCAGGACATCTGAGATGTACTCATTCTTTAGAGAACGGAGGTTCCCCATCTCCATCATAGACGAGGCCCTCACTAGGGTCTCCTCGATATCCCACAGCTCTGCTCTTGCTTCTCCCAGGTGTAACAGGGACAGTCCCCCTAGTTACCTTCCACCCCATCAGGCCTCGCGTACAGCACGTAATCCTCCAACATTTTCGCCACCTCTAACTGGATCCCACCACAAGCACATCTTCCCATCTCCACCCCTTTACGCTTTCTGCAGAGACCGTTCCCTCCGCAACTCCCTGGTCAACTCGCCCCTTCCCTCCCAACCCCAGGTACTTTCTCCTGCAACCGCAGGTGATGCAACAGATGTCCCTATACTTCCGCCCTTGACTCCGTCCAAGGACCTCGACAGTCTTTCCAGGTGAGGCAGAGGATCACTTGCACCATCCCCATTGTATCCGCTCTTCCAGGTGTGGACTCCTATATATCGGCAAGACCAAGGGCAGGCTCGGCAAACGTTTCGCTCAACACCTCCATTCAGTCAGCCTAAATCTACCTGATCTCCCGTTTGCTAAACACTTTAACTCCCCCTCCAATTCCCACACTGACCTTTCTGACCTGGGCCTCCACCATTGTCAGTGAGGCCCAGCGCAAATTGGAGGAACAGCACCTCATATTTCTCTTGGGCAGCGTACACCCCAGTGGTATAAACATTGACTTCACTAACTTCAAGTAACTCTTGCTTTTCCTCTCCCTCCATCCGTCTCCCTTCCCAGTTCTCCGACCAGTCGTACTGTCTCTGACTACATTATTTGATTGCTTTGTAGTTAACTTCTCCCAGCTAACAATGATCTCTTCTACATTTTCCTTAATCTCCATTCCCTTTGTCCTATTTTCACACCTTGTTTCCTTATCTATGTATCTCCCTCTTCCCTGACATCAGTCTGAAGAAGGGTCTCGACCCGAAATGTCACCCATTCCTTCGCTCCAGAGATGCTGCCTGTCCCGCTGAGTTACTCCAGCATTTTGTGTCCATCTTCACAAAAACTGCCTTCAATTATGGTTTACTGAGCAAGATTGAAATAACTTCAACAGGTGTCAGACGTTATGGGGTGAAGACAGGAGAACAGGGTTAGGAGGGAGAGATAGATCAGCCACGATTGAATGGAGGAGTAGACTTGATGGGCTGAATGTCCTAATTCTGCTCCTATCACTTATGACATGATGTTATAACTTAAATACAATTATAGCAAAGAATGAGGCTCCAGTGCATCGAATGAAATACAGCTACAAGATGAAAGTAAATTACTTATCCAATGGCTAGCCGACAGTGTTAAAAGCATTATTCTACCCTTGTAGCATAACTGCTTCACACAGATCCCAAATAACATACATTTTGTGGCTCAGGGCATCCACTGATTGCCAGTAAAGTGATCCTATGATATACAGACAAAATGTGTAGGAAGGAACTGCCGTTGCTGGTTTAAACCTATGTCTGAAGATGATGTCTGACCGGAAAGATCAACTTTTCCTTTTATCCAAAGATGCTGTCTGACCCGCTGAGTTACTCCAGCTTTCTGTGTCTACATGTACAGAGGCAGGTTACATATCCATTCTGTCAAACCTGTTCTGAAAAATTAGTTCCTACCAAGATTTGTTCTGAGCCTAGCTTTAGTCATGGACCTCTGAAAAATAAAACCGCAAGTAAATGTGAAACTGAAAAAAAAGCTTGTGTTTCAGGTTAGAAGCATATAACATGTAGGAAGGAACTGGAGATGCTGGTTTACACCGAAGATAGACACAAAAAGCTGGAGTAACAGTGGAGCAGGCAGCATCTCTGGAGAGAAGGAATGGGTGATGTTTCAAGTCGACACCCTTCTTCAGACTCAGAAGAAGCGAAATGTCATCCATTCCTTCTCTCCAGAGATGCTGCCTGTCCCGCTGAGTTAGTCCAGCATTTTGTGTCTATCGTTGAAGCATATAATCACATGTTCAATGCTTCCAATGCAAGATGGGCTTTTTTTCTGCCTTATAAAGAAGCCACCCATTTACCCAGGTAGAAAAAGCTTAAACACAATCGGTCATGCTATAAAGGATCCTCTCCATTCCTTTAATAATAACTTTCAAAAAGAGCGAGGTTCCAAAATAGAGGGGCAAAAATGAGTTGTGGAAAAAGTGTGGAATGGATGTGGAAAACAATTTTTTCACCAACTAGTGAATGAACAATGCACTGAATCATCTTAGGCACTTTCTCAAAACGGAAGTTTACAACTTTCTTTTTTGGATATGTGGATTCCAAGGTGGTTAATGAGACCACATGCAAAGGAAGAGACGACAGAGAGGTGGAAGGGTAGTTAGCAAAGTATTGTACTCATCTTGCACTTTAAGTAAAGTTCAAGCAGATCCTCAAATCATCCAGTTAGTATTCTCTATCCAAGTGACAGGTCCTTTAAATACACCTCACAATTCACCAAAGCCTCTGCTAGCAGTGACTTTAGACTTTAGAGACACAGCGTGAAAGAACAGGCCCTTCGACCCACCGAGTCCTCACCAACCAGCGATCACTCCGAACATTAGCACTGCCCTGCATACTGGGGGCAATTTACTAAAGCCAATTAAATTACACACCTCTACATCTTTGCAATGTAGGAGGAAATAGAAGCACCCGTAAAAAACGTGTGGTCCAAACTCCATGCAGATCGCATCCATAGCCATGATCGAACCTGGGCCCTGGTGCTGTAAGGCTGCGACTCTACCACTGCCCACTGTGCTGACCCCCACAGTGAAGGTGGTGAATTTCATCACCAATCTCTGCTGTCACCTGTTCCATTACTCCAGAGGTGCTGCCTGACCCACTGAGTTGCTCCAGCACTTTGTTTCCATCCTAATTCTGAATTCTGATCCTACTTCCATTAGCATATAGCAAGTAACACAGCTCATTTAAACAATGTCAGACCATAACATACCAAAAGATTGTGGAACATGCGGGTGGTGATTAAGTTGCAGATTTAGTAAGCTTGAATGAGGAATTTTAGGCTTGAATGAGGAATCTGGTGTTATGTGTTCAAATCCCACCATAGCAGCTGAAGAATTTAAATTCACTGGGGAGACTTTAAACTAGAATGGTTGGGGGGAGGGACTCAAATAGAGAATGCTATTAGACAGTGTGTGAGGCAGGAGGCAGAGAAGGAAAGCACTCAGACCCAACATGTAGGGGGGAAAGAAAAAAACAATAATAAACAGAGAATAAGAGGTGGTGGGGTTCTTAAATGGGTGAGCAGAGAAACAGAGGGGTGTAAAATGCGGGCGGAAGCAATAGGTAGCAAGGTGAAAAGTAAAAGTGGCAGGCAGACAAATCCAGGGCAAAAATCAAAAAGGGCCACTTTTCAACATAATTGTATAAGGGGTAAGAAGACTTTGTGTCTCAATGCAAGGAGCATTCGTAATAAGGTGGATGAGTTGAACGTGCAGATAGCAATTAATGATTATGATATAGTTGGGATCACGGAGACATGGCTCCAGGGTGACCAAGGCTGGGAGCTGAACATCCAGGGATATTCAATATTCAGGAGGGATAGAGAGAAAGGAAAAGGAGGTGGGGTAGCGTTGCTGGTTAGAGAGGAGAGTAACGCAGTGGAAAGGAAGGACATTAGCTTGGAGGATGTGGAATCGGTATGGGTAGAGCTGCGAAACACTAAGGGGCAGAAAACGCTGGTGGGTGTTGTGTACAGGCCACCTAGCAGTAGTAGTGAAGTTGGGGATGGCATCAAACAGGAAATTAGAAATGCGTGCAACAAAGGTAAAACAGTTATAATGGGTGACTTCAATCTACATATAGATTGGGTGAATCAAATTGGCAGGGGTGCTGAGGAAGAGGATTTCTTGGAATGTATGCGGGATAGTTATCTAAACCAACATGTAGAGGAACCAACGAGAGAGCAGGCTATTCTAGACTGGGTATTGAGTAATGAGGAAGGGTTAGTTAGCAGTCTTGTTGTGCGTGCCCCCTTGGGCAAGAGTGACCATAATATGGTTGAGTTCTTCATTAGGATGGAGAGTGACATTGTTAATTCAGAAACAACGGTTCTGAACTTAAAGAAAGATAACTTTGAGGGTATGAGACGTGAATTGGCCAAGATTGACTGGCAATTAGTTCTAAAAGCGTTGACGGTGGATATGCAATGGAAGCATTTAAAGACTGCATGGATGAACTACAAAAATTGTTCATCCCAGTTTGGCAAAAGAATAAATCAGGGAAGGTAATGCATCCGTGGATAACAAGGGAAATCAGGGATAGTATCAAAGCAAAAGATGATGCGTACAAATTCGCCAGAAAAAGCAGCATACCAGAGGACTGGGAGAAATTCAGAGACCAGCAGAGGAGGACAAAGGGCTTAATTAGGAAAGTGAAAATAGATTATGAAAGGAAACTGGCAGGGAACATAAAAACTGACTGCAAAAGTTTTTATAGATATGTGAAGAGAAAGAGATTAGTTAAAACAAATGTAGATCCCTTGCAGTCAGAAACAGGTGAATTGATCATGGGGAACAAGGATATGGCGGACCAATTGAATAACTACTTTGGTTCCGTCTTCACTAAGGAAGACATAAATAATCTGCCGGAAATAGCAGGGGGCCGCGGGTCAAAGGAGATGGAGGAACTGAGTGAAATCCAGGTTAGTCGGGAAGTCGTGTTGGGTAAATTGAATGGATTAAAGGCCGATAAATCACCAGGGCCAGATAGGCTGCATCCCAGAGTACTTAAGGAAGTAGCTCCAGAAATAGTGGAAGCATTAGTGATAATTTTTCAAAACTCTTTAGATTCTGGAGTAGTTCCTGAGGATTGGAGGGTTGCAAACGTAACCCCACTTTTTAAGAAGGGAGGGAGAGAGAAAACGGGGAATTACAGACCAGTTAGTCTAACATCGGTAGTGGGGAAACTGCTAGAGTCAGTTATTAAAGATGGGATAGCAGCACATTTGGAAAGTGGTGAAATCATTGGACAAAGTCAGCATGGATTTACGAAAGGTAAATCGTGTCTGACGAATCTTATAGAATTTTTCGAGGATGTAACTAGTAGAGTGGATAGGGGAGAACCAGTGGATGTGTTGTATCTGGACTTTCAGAAGGCTTTCGACAAGGTACCACATAAGAGATTAGTATACAAACTTAAAGCACACGGTATTGGGGGTTCAGTATTGATGTGGATAGAGAACTGGCTGGCAAACAGGAAGCAAAGAGTAGGAGTAAACGGGTCCTTTTCACAATGGCAGGCAGTGACTAGTGGGGTACCGCAAGGCTCAGTGCTGGGACCCCAGCTATTTACAATTTATATTAATGATCTGGATGAGGGAATTGAAGGCAACATCTCCAAGTTTGCGGATGACACTAAGCTGGGGGGCAGTGTTAGCTGTGAGGAGGATGCTAGGAGACTGCAAGGTGACTTGGATAGGCTGGTTGAGTGGGCAAATGTTTGGCAGATGCAGTATAATGTGGATAAATGTGAGGTTATCCACTTTGGTGGCAAAAACAGGAAAGCAGACTATTATCTAAATGGTGGCCGATTAGGAAATGGGGAGATGCAGCGAGACCTGGGTGTCATGGTACACCAGTCATTGAAAGTAGGCATGCAGGTGCAGCAGGCAGTGAAGAAAGCGAATGGTATGTTAGCTTTCATAGCAAAAGGATTTGAGTATAGGAGCAGGGAGGTTCTACTGCAGTTGTACAGGGTCTTGGTGAGACCACACCTGGAGTATTGCGTACAGTTTTGGTCTCCAAATCTGAGGAAGGACATTTATAGCCATAGAGGGAGTGCAGAGAAGGTTCACCAGACTGATTCCTGGGATGTCAGGACTTTCATATGAAGAAAGACTGGATAGACTTGGCTTATACTCGCTAGAATTTAGGAGATTGAGAGGGGATCTTATAGAAACGTACAAAATTCTTATGGGGTTGGACAGGCTAGATGCAGGAAGATTGTTCCCGATGTTGGGGAAGTCCAGGACAAGGGGTCACAGCTTAAGGATAAGGGGGAAATACTTTAAGACCGAGATGAGGAAAAACTTTTTCACACAGAGTGGTGAATCTCTGGAACTCTCTGCCACAGAGGGTAGTTGAGGCCAGTTCATTGGCTATATTTAAGAGGGAGTTAGATGTGGCCCTTGTGGCTAAAGGGATCAGGGGGTATGGAGAGAAGGCAGGTACGGGATACTGAGTTGGATGATCAGCCATGATCATATTGAATGGCGGTGCAGGCTCGAAGGGCCGAATGGCCTACTGCACCTATTTTCTATGTATCTATGTATCTAAACAATCTAGAATAAAATGACAGCATTCATAAGTGAATAACTGTCATAAAAACCCCGTGATAGAAATCTGCCGTCCTTATTTGGCTTAGTTAGTAACCACAGACCCACTGCAATGTAACTTACGTAAATGTCTTCTGAAAATCACCTTTATCAAAATGCTACGGCAAGATATTGAGCTGGATCATGCAGG
Organism: Malacoraja senta; assembly: GCA_038087875.1. Classification (NCBI taxonomy): domain Eukaryota; kingdom Metazoa; phylum Chordata; class Chondrichthyes; order Rajiformes; family Rajidae; genus Malacoraja; species Malacoraja senta. The sequence goes on along the minus strand of JAXLNO010005184.1, from coordinate 36,520 downwards.
ATCCAGTTCAGCGTCTTTTCTTCACACAGGATGCCCATTGCTGTTTACCTTTTACAGCCACACTGCAATGATTGTTCAATGCGGACCCGTTGCAAGCAACAGCTAGGCAATACAAACAGATCCCCTGCAGATGCCCTTCTGTTAGCTCAGAGACACGCAGAAATAGTTGCAATAATGTCATTATTAAACTTTTTTTAATTTCAACTTCAAATAATTTAAACACAATGAAGCATCTGCCTAAAAGTATTAATAAAGATTTTGTTTAAATTCACTTGCACATATATGATCTCCATCATGTCCCCTACTTCTGTGCTGCAGTGCACAACTATGAAATGAAGGGACATGCTGACATGCCCATGGGTTCACTACAACATTGCCACGAAGCCCTCAGCTTAATGTAACCCCTGGACCACCTGGCACTGACCTCTGTACTGGATGTATTTGCCAGAAGACCAGAGGGTTTTCCTCAAACACCCAAGATAAGTAATTCTCTAAATTTGTTCAGTCAGGCAAGAGGTTGACAGAATCACATCGTTCAAGCAATACTCCACTCTGCAAGAGGTAGCATCGAGTGGACCTGGGTGCCCATTTTGACTCGGAACGCCACAAAATTGTATTTTGTATTAATCATGAAGAACAAAACTTCAATATCTTACATTAAATCCATACTCTTCCTTACTGAGGGCCACAGTACTCTGTGCAGCGGACCTCAATGTCTATCAGCAAGAGCGCTAGGATGATATCATTGCTGATGAAATTAGGCAAGTCAAGAAAGACGTATGACCAAACCATACCAATGGTAAAGATGTGGGGAAACAAATTACCTGTTCACTTGTTTCTCACCAATCCAACTTTTCCTAATGTCTATAATAACAGCGCAAAAGTGACATCCGGAAAACAACTCCTATCTTTGCATAAAGGATATCCCCATAGCGTTCTGTTACAATTTAACCATGCTGGTTGCTACTAAGTTCGAACACACAAAACTTAAACTTTGTTAAAAGCTGTGGGTCTTCAGGTGCCTAATTGTATTTCATCACAATCAGCCAACTTATGACTGGGCATTTCTCCCACAAAGGAACAATAGTTCAGTTCAGTAAAGGGACATTTCACAAGCAGCACCAGGTTTACCCCAAAGTAAAGTGCCAACTCAAGATTGGGTACATGCTAAATTGAAGTGGAATATTCCAATCAGCACCGATACCGTAACAAACTGATCAGATCAAAGCTCATAATGCCCAGCGATTTAGGGTTGTGAATGGTGGTGGATAGTTAAGTAAAGAACATAAAGTATCTCCGTTAACATATCAACATGGGCACGAGCGAAACAAAAACAAACCTGAAGCCTTTTTATTCATCTTCAGTTTGGAATTCATGAAAGTTTGGTCCATCTTGCCCTCCTACTAAAGTACCCAATTTCGAGGTCCTTTCTATAACGCAGCCCAATCTTTAATTAATTCAATTCAATTCATATTATCAAGAAATGGCCAAATGGGTAAAAGTCTAACTGAAGCACTTGAGTTTTATTCTAGTATTAGCTTTGACATTACATTACCATGTCAGCTGACCAACAAAATGGAAAGGTGCCCAGCATGTCAAATACAATTCAGCCAAAAACCACTCAATCTACTGCCAATTACAAGTGTCTTACTAATGATGGGAAATATCACTGACAGTATTGTGATGCAGGGTTTCTCAATAATACCCTGCACAATAATGCAGATTGGATTCTTCCTGGCACACTCAACTGCAGAATTCATCACAGCCTCAGAGTAAAATTGGATAAAGGAGCTGAATTCCAGGTGTAATATGGGTTCTGCACATTTAGTTGAGTGTAGTTTCTTGTTATTTTCACGTGTACTGAGGTAGAGTGAAAAGCTTCTCGTTGTGTGCTGCCCAGTCAATGAAAAGACTATACATCAATCCGTCCAGTGTACAGATTCAGGATAAAGGGTATCACATTTAGACAAAATCCAATTAAATCCGATTAAATATATTTCAAAAATGTATCCAATGAGGTAGACTGCACTCTGGCTGGCTAGAGGACGATTCAGTTGCCTGATGACAGCTGTCCTTGAATCTGGAGGTATGCGTTTTCAAACTTCTGTACCGATTGCCTGATGGTTCAGGGGGAAAAGGGAGTTGATGGGGTGAGACTGGTTCTTCATTATGCTGATGGCCTTGCCGAGGCAGCATGTAGATGGGAGTCCATGGAAGGGAGGTTGGTTTGTACAATGGTCTGGGCTACGCCCACAACTCTCTGCAATATCTTGTGCTCATGGATGGAGGTGCTTCCAAACTAGGCTGTGATGCATCCCGATAATAAGCTTTCTGAGGCGTATCTGTAGAAATTTGTGAGGGTTGTTGGGGACATGTCAAACTTCCTAAGCCTTCTACGGAAGTAGAGGTGTTGGTGTACTTTCTTGGCCATTGCTTCCATGTGGCTGGTCCAGGAAAAATTGCTGGTGATATTTATTCTACTTTGGGGCCATTAATATATGTACTGGGTGTGTGTACTGCTTCGCTTCTTGATTAAATCACAATCTCCTTTGTCTTGCTGAATTAAGGGAGAGGTTGGTGTCTTGGCACCAGGTTACAAGGTTCTCAATCTTCTTCCTGTACTCCGTCTCATCATTATTTGATTTCTGGCCCACTATGGTGGTGTCATCCGCAAACCTGTAAATTTAGTTGGATTGGTATTCAGCTGTACAGGCGTGAGTGTGTAAGCAGTATTGTAGGGCACTGTGAATGCATCCTTGCTGGCCACCGGAGTTGAGGATTATTGTGGAGGATGATTTGTCACCTATCCTCACTGATAGTGGTCTGTTGGTCAGGAAGTCAGGATCCATTTGCAGAGGGGAGTGCTGACTCCAAGTTCCACAAGTTTGGAGATGGACTTGGTTGGGATAACGGTATTGAAAGCAGAGCTCTAGTCTGTGAATAGGAGTCTGACATAGGTTTAGGTTTATTATTGTCACGTGTACAGAGATACAGTGAAAAGTTGTTTTGCATGCAATCCAATTAGACCAGATAATACTATATATAAATACAATCGTCAAACTCAAGTACAATAGGTATTAGCAGAGGGGAAGATACAGAAAACAGTTCTCAACATTGTAGCGCATCAGTTCCATAAACAAAGTCCAATGTCCACATTGGGGTAGAAACTAATCGGACAGTAGCTGAGCTCATGGAAGGACGGTTCAGAAGCCTGATAACTGAGAAGCTATTTTGAGTCTGGTGGTGCGTGCACATTTCAAGTGTCTGTACCTTCTGCTGGATGGGAGTGGGGAGAAGGAGGAATGACCAGGGTGGGAAAAGTCTTTGATTATATTGGTTGCTTTACGGGGCAGCGCGAGGTGTAGATGGAGTCAACAGTGGGAAGTCGGATCTGTGTGCTGGGCCACATCTACAACTCTTGGCAACTTCTTGGGCAGAGTTGTTTCCAAATCAAGCTGTAATGCAACAACCATTTCTAGGGTGCATCTGTAGACATTTGTAAGACACATTGGAGACATGCCAAATTTCCCCAGTCTCCTGAAGAATCAGAGGTAGTGGTTTGCCTTCTAGACTGCCAGAACAACGTGGTTTTCCACAATAGATAGTTGGTAATATTACCAAGGAACCTGAAGCTCTCAACCACTTCCACTGTGGTACGTGATTAAGCATGTATTCACTACGTTTCCTGAAGTCGATAACTAGCTCCTCCATCTAGCTGACTTTGAGGAAGAGGTGATTGTCCTGACAACATGTTCCTAAGTTCTATCTCCTTCCTGTACTCTGTCCCATCATTGTTGATCATCCAGCCCATCACAGTGGTGTCATCTGCAAACATGTCAATGGAGTTAGAGCTAAATTTTGCCGTGGAGTCATGAATGTATAGGGAGTACAGTAGTAGGTGACTGAGAACGCATGCTTGCGGGGTACTCGTGTTGAGAAATATTGTGGACGAGGGGATGTCACCTATCCTCACTGATTGTAATCTGTGGGGCAGAAAGTAGAGTATCCAGTGACGGAGGGAGGTACTGATTCCTAGCTACAGGAATTTGGAGATGAGTTTAGATGGAATGGTGGTGTTGAAGGCAGAGCTATAATCGATAAATAGGAGTATAACGTAGGAATCCTTGCTGTCTAAGTGTTCCAGAAATGAGTTTAGGGCCAGGGAGACCACGTCTGCTGTGGACCTGCTGCGCCGGGAAGTAAACCGCAGTGGATGAAGATTGGCTGGAAGACTGGAGTCATTGTGTGCCATCACCAGTCTCTCCGAGCATTTTATGGGGGTGGATGTCAGGGCCACTGGACAGTAGTCATTAACGCTATTTTACTTTTATTTGGCACCAGGATGATAATGGTCTTCTTGAAGCAGGCAAGGTCCTTATAATGTGGTAGCGAGAGGTTGAAGATGTTTAGTTTAGAGATACAGAGCGGAAACTGGCCCTTCGGCCCACCGCGTCTGCACCAGATGCAAAATTCATTCTCGGATGAATTTAACCCGAGTGATCTGAGTTTAATTTAGTTTAGAGATACAGTGCAGAAACAGGCTCTTTGACCCACTGAGACCACACCGACCAGTGATCCCCCGCACACTAACGCTATCCCACACACACTAGGGACAATTTACACATACGCCAAGCCAATTAACCTACATACCTGTACGTCTTTGGAGTGTGGGCGGAAACCGAAGATCCCGGAGAAAACCCACGCGGTCACGGGGAGAACGTACAAACTCCGTACAGACAGCATCTGTAGTCGGGATCAAACAAGGGTCACCGGCGCTGAAAGCTGGAAAACGCAGGAGTCACTGTATTTTGGCACCATTTAAAAAAGGACAAAGTGCTGTCCATGTGCTCGATGTATTGGAGTGGCTCCCGATCTAGATAAGCATCAGCTGAGACTGGTTCAGCCTGCAAACTGACTTCCCTCTCCTCAACCGACCATCTGTGTCCCGGGGGTGCCTCATGCAGCCGACCTTGATGGTGCTGGAGCCAATACTTTCCCTTTCCTATAGGCCCATTCATCGTGTCGCCAACGGTTCCTTCCTTCTCAACTCGCCAGTCTGTGAGGCTGAACTCGGCGGCTTCCGAGCTTCCCCGCCGCAGGCAGCACGCCCCCCCCCGGGTCCTTTTTTGCGGGGGTGGGCCAGGCCTGTCGCCACGCTAGCCGCGGACAGCCCACCAGGTCTTGTGTATACTCTGTGGCAGATGAAATCTGTGATAGCAGAGGCATATTCATCTTGGTTGGCTGCAAACTCCATAAATATGGACGTCCATTGACTCAAAGCAGTCTTGAAGTTTCCTCAGACCAGCACTGCACAACTTTCTGTACCGGATCCTCCTGCTTCAGGTGACGAGTGCAGTTCCTCAAATGCAGTTCCTCAAATGCTGATCCTCTTCGGCCTGGACTGGGACGTGGACTGTCGTCAGTGACGGGTTTGGCTTTTGCTGTGTAAGTTAGTGGAAAATTGCAGCGTTGAGTGGAAAAATGCTGGGTTCTGTTGCAGCTGTGATGACAAAGCTAGTCACTCATTTTGAGGAACCTGATCATTGGTGATATTGTGCGAGTCAATGGTTTGAGTCATTTAACCTGATCATTGGTGATAATGAGATCATGCGCTTTGCGAGTCAATTGTCGTGAGGAACCTGACCTTTGCCTTTACACACATATCGTGCCATGATATGAATGGAAGACCAAGAAAGCGTGCCAAATTGCTTCTGTTTGCTACTGCTTATATACCTGTACGATGCCTATTGTAAATCACTTGCTCTGGGGAACACTTGGAACTCCAAGAGAGCGACAGGTCGTGGACCAGAGTAAGTTCCCCGGGGTGACAAATAAACTTGAAGCAAGAACGGTGTGTTGGTTCAGTATATTTACTGAGGGGAAAAGAATCCAGTTTAACATCAGGACTACGGAAGTTAATTCCTGCAGCAGGCAGTACACTTCACTGTAGGATATTTCAATTCTAGGGAGCTGAAGCTCGCCAGGACTCCCACATCTGAACACCATGTGGAGTTACTTAGAAAGCAGACCCCTCCACCCTTGACACTACCCAAGGACACCGTGCGATCCATTCGATGTAGCGTGAAGCCCTCAGGTTTAATGGCACAGTCAGGTGAGGCAGGGGTGTGCCGCGTCTCTGCAAAACAGAGCACATAGCACTCTCTGTTTTCTCAGCTAGGCAAGACCTAGCCTGCTTTCAATAGCTGGATGTTTATCCCCAGTATGCTGGGGAGTGGGGTCTTGAAACCATGCTGTCTCACTTGTAGTTCAACTCGTCTTCCACTTGACAACATTCGAATGAGTGTGGCATAAGAAAGTCATTGTCAACCCGGAGTCCATGGAAGTCAGGATACACAAGAGACTGCAGATGTAGGAATCTTGAGCAAATAAACTGCTGGAGGAATTCAGCGGGTCAGGCAGCATCTGCAGAAAGAATAGACAAACAGCCCAAACAAATCGCTCAACTATTTCCCATCACAGATCTTCCTGACCCACTGAGTTCCTCAAGCAGTTTGTTTTCTAAATCAGGAGACAATTGTCCATTGGATGGAATCATACTTAAATAAAGATGCTTTGCGATTGCCAGGAACCAATCTTATCAACCCCAGACCACTGGCGCTGATGTTTCTCAAAAGCAGGTGCCCCAGGCTCAACTACTTCAATCAATGAAGTGGGGATCAGTCTGAAGAAGGGTCTCGACCCGAAACGTCACTCATTCCTTCTCTCCAGAGATGCTGCCTGTCCTGCTGAGTTACTCCAGCTTTTTGTAAATATCCCGCCTCACCAACAGTCTGTCTCGTCCTTTTCTTCTTTGTTGTCTTTAGTATGTGTTAAATGTATGTTTTAGTGTTCTTTAGCTTTGTTTTATGTGGGGGGGGGGGACTTTTTTTAAACCACTACCTCGTCGGAGATGCAATTTTTTTCTATATCGTATCTCCGTCCGCACTGCGTCCTAACATTGAGGAGCTGGTGGTCTCTTGCTGGATCGACTTTGGAAGCTCCAACCACGGGAGCCTGCCGACTTTATATCATGGAGCTCACGGCCCTGGTTAGGGACCGACTTCGGGAGCTCCAGGCCACAGGAGCTTCGACCGCCCCGATCGCTTCAATCGCTCCGACTGCGGATGGTTCGAATACCCCGACCTCGGGAGAATAAAGAGGGAAGATTAGACTTTATTGCCTTCCATCACAGTGAGGAATGTGGGGAATCTGCTGTGGTGGATGGTTGTTAACTTTTATGTAGTTTTATGTCTTGTTGCCTTTTTTTAGTATGGCTGTACGGTAATTCGAGTATCACTGCACCACAATTGGTACACGTGACAATAAAATACCCTTTGACTTTGACCCTATTCAGGACCCTAAAATGTAACCTCCTACTTTCCTGTGTGCAATCTACAGAACTGGCAGTGCCGTGTACTATCTATAGAATGCTCTGCAGTTTTTCACTTGGGGTTTCTCTGAAAGAACCTCCCCAACCGATTAACCTGCAAGAAGTAGCAGTGCAGCAAGTACATGGGAACACCATTATTTGCATGTTCCTCCCCAAGTCACCCATTCCTTCTTTCCAGAGATGCTGCCTATCCCACTGAAATACTCCCTCTTCAGTTTAAACCAGCATCTGCACTTCCTTCCTACACAAAGAGGATATTTAGTTCTGAGTAGAACTACCACTTCAGATTCACTACAATCATCCAGGCAAAGAGAATGTATTTCACCACTTCCATGGTTCGTATCTTGTAGATCAAGGGTTCCCAACCTGGGGTAAATTTACCCCCAGAGGGTAAACTTCACCTTACCAGGGAGTAAATTTGTTGATTCTGGATTTGTACATATTTTTTCTCATTGACGGACTGTGTTTGGTTTTGGTATACCGCATCTGTTCATCATTAGTTGTTCATAAATAATTGAAAAAACATTATTATGTGCTATTAAAGTTGCCAGGAGTAAACGGGATGAAAAAGGTTTGGGAACCCCTGTTGTAGATGGTAGAATGGTCTTGGGGTGCCAGAAGCACTTATTGCAGCAAACACCGTCTCCAAGGCACTCTTGTAGCCACTCTGCTCATGTGGCCAGTCTAGTTGAATTGAGTGTCTGGGCCATAGTGACAACCCAAACCTGGGGATATTCACTGAGGGAGGCAGTGCTGGTTATGCCATTGAATATTAAGGGTATGTAGTTAAACTCTCTCTTGCTGGAGACGGCCATCGCCTGACATTTGCAATGAGAACCTTACCACCAGTTTAGAATGCGTGCTTGGCCTGCTTCACTTGTTGAGGAACTGCAAAATGCTTAATTATATTTACAATCATCCGTAAATCGCTGATGGAATGAAAGTCTTTGAATAAGTAGTCCAAGATGATTGTGCCTAAGACAATGCCCTGAAGAATTCCTGCAGCGATGCCTTGAGACTTGGATGACTGACATCTGACAACAGGGCTCGAAATTAGTGGTTGCCCGGGTGCCAATGACCACCCAAAGTGCCGCCCGGCAACCTAAATGCAGAGTCATTTTGCTCGACTTGGCACTGCAGATACTGGTTTATACCGAAGGTAGACACAAAAAACTGGAGTAACTCAGCGGGTCAGGCAACATCTCTGGAGAAAAGGAACGTGACGTTTCGTGTCGGCGACGGTAACAAGCTGTAGTGCGGGGCAAAGATACTAGGTGCGGCATGACGGCCGGAGCGAACAGCGGCAGCGGCTCCACCTCCTCCCGCACCCCGCCCGCACTGATAGCGGTCGCTGCTTGCCACTCCGCCATATCCGCTCTTAAAACAAACCCTTCCGCACGCCGAGGTTGGGAGGGAGGAAGGAAGGGGGAGGCCTCCTTTCGCCGTCTTTCGCTGCACCGCTTGGCCCCACACCTTCCTGTTGGCTGGCGGAGGAGGGGAGGCGGTGGCGAGGAGATCCCAACTGCCTCCCCCTTTGGCGGCGGCACTTGGCGATGCACAGGGATGGCCAAGGCGATGATGCCGTCCCTGTCCGATGAGCTCTGACCTTCCTTCCTACCTCCCCTCTCTCTCTCTCTCTCTCTCTCTCTTTCTCTCTCTCTTGTACACCCCCCTCCACCCCCCCCTTATCCTGAGACCCCTCCTCTCCATCCCACACTGATCCCCATTCCAGCCTCTAATCAGTCCTCACTGTCATCCCTTGTGCTACCCTCCCCCCAATCTATTCATCCTGCGCTGATCACCCTATCCACCTCGCATTGATTCTCCTGCCACTCACCATCCATCCTACACTGGTCTCCCAATTCATCCTGTACTGACCCCCTTTTCCATTCATCCTGCACTTCTCCTCCATCCATTCTGTACTGATTCCCCCCCCCCATTCATCCCGCGCTGACACACCCTCCATTTACCCTGCACCGATCCCCCCATCCATCCTGTAGTGATCTCCCCATTCATCTTTTACTGACCCCCCCATTCATCCTGCAGACCCTCCGATCCACACTGTATTGACCCCCCTCATTCATCCTGTAGCGATCTCCCCATTCATCCTGTAGCGATACCCCCCATTCATCCTGTAGCGATCCCCCCATTCACCCTGTAGCGATCCTCCCATTCATCCTGCACAGACCCTCCGATCCACACTGTGCTGACCCCCCCATTAATCCTGTACTGATTCACCCATTCATCCTGTGCTGACCCCCCCCCATTCATCCTGTACTGATCCCCCCATTCAAGAAGAATCCAACTTAATGCTGAGTTTCTCCAGCATTTTTGTCTACAACCATTCATCCTGTACTGATTCCCCCCCCCCCCCATTCATTCTGTACAGATCCCCCCATCCACCCGGTACTGATCCCCCCATTCAACCCGACATCCCCCGCGCTCTCCCCTCACAATTTTACCTACTCCAACACGCACTAATTCCCCTGCCTCAATCGAGATATTCCACACCGATTGCCTTCTCAACCCCCTCCACCATCTATCCATCCTGCACTGATTCACAACCCCCCCCCCCCCGACTCCGCTGGAAATGTCTTCAGAGCGAACACTAACTATGTTTGATAACGGAATGCAATCAAATGTGTTTTAATTCTAAATGTTATTATTTGTTTTAATCCATAAGGATGAATTAATTAAATTGTGAACTCGTGAAACATTAAAACCGCAGTGTTCGATTGTCACTGCTACCATTGACACATTATTACAGAATTCATTTTAACGGCAAATCAATGCTCTTAATATGGAGTATCAGTACAATAGTTATTTAATGAGCAACATTCACAACTATACGTTGGATTTATCCAGGTTTTACTTCTACAGTCGGTCATATACATCACAAATTTGGTCAGGAGATATTTCAGTTGAAATTTTAACGTTAATTCTGAAGTTGGAATGATGAAAACAGCATTTATCAATATTTTTTTTTAATCTGGTGCGTACAAACTGGGTATCTTCATTGCTGTTCACAGCACATACATCTAATCTGAATGTCCGGTAATGTTGCATTTTGACACCTTTAAACCTATTACCAAAAGAACATTTGCTGCAGTTATGTCCTTTGGCCATCTCTTGTCAGTTAGTGTAATGTTTAACGTGTCAGATGGGTATAGTCGGTTTTAACAGCTATTATCATAAAATGCTGTTAGAAATTTCCTTGCAACCTGTATATTTTGTTGTGGATAAATTATGTGGGAAGCGAGAGTGTTTCTGTACCAATAGCAATAACGACCCATGCTATGGCAATGTCATGATAATTTTCGGTCCTTCACAGAAAACATGCTTGCATCAATCTGTAGTGTACATGGTTAAGCATATATGTTACCATGGTCCAGGATTTATTGACACAGGTTGATCATACGCTGAATTTTTGTTTGGAAGTGGAAAGAAATAATAGAAATTGCATTAATTGCAATGTGTAAAAAGAGTTGAGATACTGCATTATAATTTTGCTGCATGCCATTGTGGTATATATCATGTCTTGATTGGTGAATATGTTTAGTTTGTGACTTTATTTCAAGCAGAAATGATATGCGAATGCTTCATTGAGCACAATTCCGACTGGTAACTACGCACTTCGTCCGAGCACATTATTGCACGCGTCATGCAGGCCGTCTTAAATGACCACCTAAACTGTCATTTGGCAACCTAAAAAGCTGCCTAGGTTGCCCGGCTGACAACAGGGAAAAAAAGTTAAGTGAGAACCGTGGACATCTGCCATAACCATCTTCCTTTCGATGAGATACAACTCTAATCAACTGACTGTTTTCCCTGTAATGCCCCCATTGAATTAGTTTTACCAGGGCAACTTGACGGTCCACTCGGTTAAATATTACTTTAATGCCAATGTTTTATAACATTGCTAGTGTAATCATATATAGTCATGATACAGTTGTGGACTATAAGACGAGAATTGGGAGGAAGTTACAAGAACATTTGCACAGCATTCAGCCAAAATTGAAAAACAGATCATCCAAGTTAGCTTCCTACAGAAATCCCTGCCATCACAGAAGGTGGTGTCAAATAAATTGGATTATCTTTAGATGATATCAAGAAATAACTGAGGACTTGAGGTAGAAACAAGGAACTGCAGAAGCAAGTTGCAAAGGACACAAAGTGCTGGAGTAACTGCACTCTCATCTCTTGGTGAGACCAACCGCAGGCTCGGCGATCGTTTAGCTGAACCTACCTGATCTCCCGGTTGCTAAACACTTTAACCCCTCTTCCCATTTCCACACTGACCTTTCATTCCTGGGCCTCCTCCATTGTCAGAGTGAGGCCCAGCAAAAATTGGAGGAACAGCACCTCATATATCGTTTGGGCAGCTTCCCACCCCAGCGGTATTGAATATTGACTTCTCTAGCTTCATGTAACCATTGCTTTCCCTCTCTCCATCCCTCCTCCTTCCCAGTTCTCTGACCAGTCTGACTGTCCCTCATTACATTTTATCAATTTGCTTTGTTGTTACCTTCCCCTAGCTAACAATGATCTACACTTTCCTTGAGATCCACCCCCTTTGATGTCTCGTTCTAACAGCTTACACTTCCGCACCTCTGTATCTCCCCCTCCCGACTCTGTCTGAAGAAGAGTCTTGACCCGAAACGTCACCCATTCCTTCTCTCTAGAGATGCTGCTTGTCCCGCTGAGTTACTCCAGCATTTTGTGCCTCACTTGTCTACTCTCACCTCTTTACTGGCATTCAGCTCTGATACATATATAGCTAAGATGACGCCTGGAGTCGTGTGGCCCTGAAAGCCACTGTGCATAAGCGAGTAGGTTATTGGTGATGCTGAACAAAACTATTGATGATAGCTTCCATCATTATGCTGACATTGCAGAATTGAGATTGGGCTGTCATTTGTCAGATGTGTTTGTTTTTTCTTAACAGAATGTACCTGGGAAATATTCTGTATTGTTAGATGGATGTCAATTTCATCACTGTACTGAACAGCTTGACTGGAGGCACAGCTAGTTCGACAGTGGTCTTCAGTACTACAGCTGAGATATAGTTTGGCTCAAAAGGTTTTAGCAATATCAAGTCCTCTTGAAGGACTCGGAGGAAGGGTCCCGACACGAAACGTCACCTATCCATGCTCTCCAGAGATACTGCCTGACCCAGTTACTCCAGCACTTTGTGTCCTTTGCAACTTGCTTCTGCAGTTCCTTGTTTCTACCTCAAGTCCTCAGTTATTTCTTGATATCATCTAAAGATAATCCAATTTATTTGACACCACCTTCTGTGATGGCAGGGATTTCTGTAGGAAGCTAACTTGGATGATCTGTTTTTCAATTTTGGCTGAATGCTGTGCAAATGTTCTTGTAACTTCCTCCCAATTCTCGTCTTATAGTCCACAACTGTATGACTATATATGATTACACTAGCAATGTTATAAAATTTTGAGATTTTAAAAATCAAGTCTGTAATTTATCCCATCAGATAAAGCATAAAAAGACGTTTAATTTGACATCTAATTCACTTTCATATCTTCAGTATTAAAAAAGTTATGGCCATTTTCATACTCGGAAATTAGCATCTTGTTCCCTATTGCTTTTCAATTGACTTAACACAAAAGCTGTGATCGAGGACAGTCAAAAGCCCATAACTTTCTTAAAAATTAAGAGAACTGAAAGAAATGTTCAGTTATTATAGATTTAAGCATTCTGAAACAAATATGAAACAATCTTACTTAGATGACATGAAATTAAAGCATATAATTAGTTAGTTACTTAATTGTAGCTAATTACAAAATTCAATTACTAGATCTAAACATCTATCAATTTCTTAAGAATAGATTAACATTTTTAAATAGCCCAAGGGTCCAAATAATATTCACACAAGAATTCACAATATAACATAATTTTTAAATCTCATTGTCATGGATTTATAGTCCAAATGGAAGGAATTTAATGTTTAATACCTGTAAATTAATGGCCATTTAAATCATCTTGCGAGTGGGTTTTTCTGGAATGCGATCATTTGGAACGTTGCATTTGCGGTGAATTTAAACCCGTATCGGCATGAAAAATACTGCCGGTTCGTTCGGGGGAAAAAATCACCGTTTCGCAACTTAAAATGTGAATTAAAGGCATCTTAAGGAGCACTTATACATAAAATAAACGGCTTTCCTTTATCTATCCCGTGCGTGAAATCCGTCCCGTTGTCGGCTTTAGAAGCTGATTTTAAAATAACTCCAGCGCTGAACTTGTCGGGCGATTAAAAAAAAAAAATACACAGAACGCCCGTCGGAACGATTCTTCAGCAAAAGCTTGCACTCCAACGAAATATAATCCAGGACAAGGTAGGAGAAACCCGCGTTTTAACCCCGCCCCCCCTCAAAGGCGCCAAAATCGCGCACACGGCCAGTGGCAGAATTGCAGCGCCGCTGAAGGTAAGTATTGTAACATACCTAATTACACTGCAGAGCTTGAATCTAAATATCTGAAATTACTACAATCACCAAATCCTCCACTATCAACATCCGGTTAGTCCCCATAGACCAGAAACTTTACTGAATAGACAATGGACATCACCAGTTGGTGTGATCCTGACTTTGGGTGCTACCTGCATGGAGTTTACACGTTCTCCCCGTGACCAACATGGTTTTCCCTGGGTGCTCTGGTTTCCTCCCACATCCCAAAGAAGTGCAGATTTTGATTAGCACATGTGTGAGAGGTTATGGGGAGAAGGCAGGAGAATGGGGTTAGGAGGGAGAGATAGATCAGTCATATTTGAATGGTGGAGTAGAGTTGATGGGCCAAATGGCCTAATTCCACTCCTAACACTTATGACCTTATGAGATTTGAGGTTAATTGGTCTCTGTAAATTGCTCCGTGTGTTGGGAGTGGATGCAAAAGTGTGATAACATGCAAATAGTGTGAATCGGTGATCGTTGATCGGCGTAAATTCGATGTCGAAGGCCTGTTTCCATGCTATACCTTTCAATTAATCAAAACTATTGCTCAAATATATATAAAAACAGAGTATTCCACAGCTACTCTTACTTCCCTACTCTCTAAAGCTATTGCACCAATTCGAAGACACGTCACAAAAATGATTAAACGCTCTTCATTAAAACTCTCAAGTACAACTCTTAACTGCACAAAAAGTTTGCTTGTAACCATAAAAAACAATTACTCCAAGCAGCCGATGGTGTATTGTGACTACAATGTGTACTATAAAGTTGTGCAGAATGGAAACATGACTTTCTGCCCATCCCGCCTGCAAAAAAACATCAACAACCATTTACACAATTCAACTTTAATCCCATTATTTTCACTCTCCTCACATCTTCATCAGCTTCCCCTGTATTCTACTGATCACAATAACCATGAAGCAGTGCTTCTGCTAGTTGTGCCAATGCGCCAACGTGCCAACCTATCTACAGGATACAATGCAATAAGTAAGTCACCAAAGTGCCTTTGACGATGTCCTCCAAATCAGTAACATCCACCGCCGAATGAAAACACCATCACTGCAAGTTCCAATTCATAAGGTCATATGGGATAGGTGTAGAATTTGGCCATTCAGCCCATTGTCTACTCCGCCATTCAATCATGGTTGATCTATCTCTCCCTCCTAAACCCTCTCCTCCCCATAACCTCTGACACCTGTACTAATCAAGAGTACCTGTACAATTGATATCACAAACCATCCAGTCTTGATAAAAGTTTATTCACTGAGTCTGGGTCAAAATCCCTACCTTTACATGAACTACTGTGGTTTGACACTCACTCACCAATGTCTTGACACTCACTCACCGATGGATATTACCAACTGCACAAGATGAATAAAAAAAACTATTTCATTAACTCTGAAGTCCAGTGACAATTTCTCTGAAGTTGAACATTTTTCAATTCCTTGCATAGTCTCAGTACAATGAAGGAGGTACGTTTCCCTTCAAGGCACAAACCATTCCACCATGGTTTGTGCCTTGAACCATCCCGCTTCTTTATTGCTACTGGGTCGGAATCTACAACCACAGGACTCTGACTGCTTTAGAAGACCCAACTCTCAAGTTTATTCAATAAATCTATAATTTAATGCTTTGGTATGAATGGGGTTCCATTGCCATTATGTCATCATCTACTCAAGTTTACCTTTCAGATTGAAATGCTGCATTTAATTATTAGGAAGACTTAAAATGCAATTTACCAAGAACAAAAATATCACAATTAATTTAATTCAATTTGCGAAACAAGAAGGATGAGCATAAAGCCACAAGCCAGTATCTTCAAAGACTGAGAACACTGAGACTCCGATCATAGATGCCAATTCTTCCCAATTCCTTAAAAACTATCAAGACTACGTGCTATTATTACATAAAATAACATTTAGTAAAAACAAAAATGGTGATAGATATATAATGAAGTTTAAAAATGAGATTAACAGGCTACATTATACATTCTTTGCTTAGGATAGAATACAGCGCAAAACAAATTGTTCACAACATATCAAGGTGCATTAGTTATTACTAAACCTATATTTAAAGATATTTTACACAAGTATAGCATGAAAGATAGACAGATCATCACAAGAAGCAACTTCCACCTTAGAGGAAGTAATAGTTAATTGAAAGGGAGTTTCATAACTTTGAGGTGAATACATAAGGTTTCATGTATAATGAAAGTATGGCAAGCAGGGCAGCTGTTGCAGGAGACTTCAAAGCATGAATATCCCAACAAAGCTTACTTATAATAGTAATCAACGTCTTCAAAAGAGCACGTTTACAACTAAAGCATATTTTTCATCATAAAATGAGGACTGCAATCAATCAAACAGCAGGTGGCAAATTATTATAAATTGACAACTTGTTAACCAGTTTGCCATCTTTGGACTTTAGAGGCACAGCGCCGAAACAGGCCCTTCAGCACACCGAGTCCTCGCTGACCAATAATCACACCGTAAAGTAGCACTATCCTACACAATAGGGATAATTTACAATTGTTTTTACCAAAGCCAATTAACCTACAAACTTGTGCGTCTTTGAAGTGTGGGAGGAAACCGGAGCGCCGAGAGAAAGCTCACGTAGTCACTGGGAGAAAATACAAACTCTGTGTAGACAGCACCCACAGTCAGAATTGAACTCGAGTTTCTGGCGCAGAATGACAGCAACTCTACCAATGCGCCACCCCACTTTTATGTGAACACTTTTTCCTTTCAAAACACACATTTTGAATATACAATTTCTTAAGCATTCACCTTAACCTATGTTCCCATGCTCAGCGTAACCCGATTGGAGGAACCACGAAGTTTATAAAACAGCCAAGCAGAACTTAAGATTCCATATTTTCCTTACATCTGATTGATAAACACATTCCTTTTGCCCCAACTCACTATATTTTACAGAAGTCAAATGAAAACATTGCAAACTCAATTTTCTTTCAATTTATCAGAGTACATGTAGTCATCCATTTGACTGTATTGTCAACATACTCAAAGGAAGAGGACATACTAATTCTGTGGCCACAAATATTTGGTGAGAAATTAACTAATTTAAGACATAAATTGCATTATGAACACTTTCTAATATTTCAAAGATACAGACCTTTTGTGGCCAAGAACGTGCTTAATGTTCCAGAATTACTCAACTATTGTTCCAGAATTACTCAAGAATACTCAAAATGCAAATTAACAGGCATACAACAAAACAATGCACCCATTGGTTCTTTTATCCATTAACATAAAAGAGCTGGGTTCCAGGCAACATCTCAAGGTTTGTGTAAGGAACAAAGTTTTATTAGGAATTATGCAGTTTATGATTATTTTCTTTAGTAGAGTTTAGAGAGTCAGAGAGATACCCACATGGAAACACACCATTCAATCCATGGTATTGGCATTGACCACCAACGATCCATTCAGTCTAAAGGATCCCGACCCGAAACGCAACCTATCCAACCTTTCAACAGATGCTGTCTGATCTGCTGAATTATTCCAGCACTTTTGCTTGAGATTCCAGCATCTGAAGTTCCTCGTGTCTCCATCGATTTACTCAAATTTTACATTAATCCCACATTCTACTTAACTCCTCCCAGAATCTACCACTCAACTATAAACTTCAGGGAGGGGGCGGAGAGAGGTTAACAATAGCCTAGTAACCTATCATACCACACATCTTTGGGATACGAGAGGAAACACACACAATTTACATGGATACATGCAAACTCCACAATGCCTCTAGCCCAAGGTCAGGATTGAACACTGATCTCGCGTTACGAGGCAGCAGCAACTAACTGTGCCACCGTATTTTGTTCCATTTTTTTCTGAATTAAACGTATACGAGAACAACCCCTATCCTTACTTTGCAGTGGAGAGTTATTTCACTTTAAACATTAGACTTCCACGAGCTTCTGCATCGCCGTTCCGCGACATCTCGCAGCTCTTTCCATTGTTTCCGGTCCAAGCGCCACCGGCTTTCAAATAAAAACTTTCGTCTTTTTATTTAAAAACAGTTTTTTGAATCTCGTAACAATCTTCCGTTCCACGTGTACTTTTGTGCTGTTTTGACGCACTTCTCCGCCCAGCTGAACAATCCGATTCATCGCGCTTGCATCACGTCGCTGACCCAAACGCACAACTGTGATGGCATAATGTCCGACATTACCGTTTGTATGACCACGCTTACGCAAAAGCCAGCACCGTGTTGTCTGCAAAAACGCCAATGGGATTGTGTAGGAAGGAACTGTGCCGATGCTGGTTTACACCGAAGATAGACACAAAATGCAGGAGAAGGAATGGGTGACGTCTCGGTCGAGACCCTTCTTCAGACTCACAAGTATTCTTCAGACGAGTGTGAAGAACGGCCTCGTCCAGAAACTTCACCCATTGCTTCTCTCCAGAGATGCTGCCTGACCCGCTGAGTTACTCCAGCATTTTGTGTCTATCTCCGATAATGGAATTGAGCGATAGGAATACAAGACATCTAACAGACAAGTTTTCCCAAGATCTTTGAGCTTTGGGCCATGCAATTTTACAAAGAGAAGGCAATCTCTAGTGCCTCAACCTCTGCCAATGCACATTTGACATGTAGAGTCTAAACAGAGATGATGTTAAACGGACTGGAACGATCTATCAATGGGGTAAAGGATAATGGAAGAGTTTTGCGGTATTTTAGTACGAAGAATCTCATGTCGATTGTGTCAAAGTGGCTCCATCTTTCATACATTTTGCAATGCATTGTGTTCTATTTCGCCGATGCAAAATGAATGGGAAGATAATTCCAACCTTCTAATTGTTAGCCGGGAATCAGCTACAAAATAAATCTCAGATTTCTTTTGCCTGGGGATGCGGAACAGAAATGCATGCAGTTTGTACACATGTTCACACACCAGCGCGTTGTACACAAACCCATGTGCATCAACACGAACATAAACACGTGCACTACAAATATCTCTCTATCTCTCTATATATAGATATATAGCGAGAGATGTACTTACATATATATACACACACATACATATCTATATATTTATATCTATAAACAATAAACTGAAAATGCTGGAAATAGCAGGACGGGCTGCGTCTGAGGAGAGGGGAAACAGTCAACGCTTTAGTTCGATGACCCTTCGTGTTTTAAACTGTCAGGACGACCTCATCTTCGACTTGAAAGATTGACTGCTCCCCTTCCCCACAGACACGGCCCGATCTGCTGTATTACCGGCATTTTCTGTTTTTTATATTAGATTTCCCAACATCTGCAGGTTTTTATTTGATTTTTGTAAATATACACATACGTGCGTGCACATGCGCACTATATATATATATATATATATATATAGAGAGAGAGAGAGAGAGAGATAAACGCGCATACTTATACGCAAGTGGACGCACAATTTGCAAATATATGCGTTGCACAAACATTAGTCGTAGCCTAATGTTGCAGCGGCTGTGTATGGGTGCAAACCCACAGGTTCATTCCTCTACACACATACTTATGGACGCACAATTTGCAAATATATTACAATTATTAAACATCAGCTATGGTGTGCGGCTATTGCAGGAGCTCTGCATTGGTGCAAACCCGCGGACTTATTCCTCCACACATATCTATACTTACTTATGAGCAAGTAGATGCACAATTTACAAATAGACACATTGCACAAATATTAAACATCGGCTATGGTGTGCGGCTGTTGCAGGGGGCTGTGCACGGGTGCAAACACGCGGGCTCATTCCTATACACACACTCACATATACTTATGAGCAAATGAATGCACAATTTACAAATATATACATTGCACAAATATTAGGCATCAGCTATGGTCTGCGAATGTTACAGGGGATGTGTACGGGTACAAACTAGCGGGCTCATTCCTCCACACACACACGAGCAAGTGAATGCACAATTTGCAAACATATGCATTGCACAAATATTAAACATCAGTTATGGTGCGCGGCTGTTGCAGGGGCTGTGCACGGGTGCAAACCACCGGGCTCATTACTCCACACAACCACACACTCACTATCCCAGCGCAATGTGGCACCAAGTTTACAAACAGAGAGTTGGCCGGCGCGCAGGCGCAGCTCGCGCCGGTAGCTGTCAGCCCGGGCCGGGGCCAGGCGCGCAGGCGCAGTGCTGCCGGTTCCAGCCGGGCCAGGACAGGCGCTCGAGCCCCCCGCTCGCCTGCCCGCCCGCCCCCCTCCAAATAAAAACCACTCGCCCGTCAATACCTGCACCCGCCGGCTCCGTTTTCAAACCACCCCCGCGGCTCAAGCTCCGCTAGCTCGACATACACCTCAACAGCTGGCCGCCCGCTAGCCGGTAAGAGCGCGGCGCGGTCATTAAATCACATCGGGGTAAAACCAGCTCTTTCGCCGCCTCACCTCCGCCATATTGTTTCTGTCTCTGCCTGGGAAATCCGAATGCTCGTTCCCGGATGTTAAGTAGCCTGGCGCTAAGAGCGCAGCTGCTGGCGGCGGCCGGGACTGCAGGACAAGCGGGTGTGTCATCGGCGCGGTGTGGCTGGATGGCTGGCGATGCCCTTAAAGGGACCACACCCCCTGGGGAGCCACTCCCTCCACCTCTATCCACAGAAAGGGTAGACAGTCTGATCCTTAAACCCAACCCCATCCCAGAGTAGAAATGACAAATGTCAATGTCTAGATGGCATAGCTGAGAGGAGGAAAGTTTCAAAGGATAGACACAAAATTCAATCAATCAAAGACTTTATTGTCATTAAAAAATACACCAATAAATGCAAGTCTAAACGAAATTTCGTTGCATCTGGCTCACCGTGCAACATAAAATAATAAAAGGATAAAATAGATACAAATATAAAATAGATAAAAAGATAAAATAGATAATAGTGGCAGCACATTATATGGAATTCAAGAGTGATGGCTCGAGGGAATTCTGGAGTAACTCAGCCGGACAGGCAGCATCTCTGGAGAGAAGGGATGGGTGACGTTTCTGGTCGAGACCCTTCTTCAGGAAATGTATTCACAAGGAACTGCAGGTGCTGGTTTACAAACAAACACGCAGTGCTGGAGTAATTCAGCCTGGCAGGCAACACCCCTGGAGAACATGGATAGGTGACGTTTCTGGTTGGGACCCTTTTTCAGACTGAGATGTGTTAGGCCATTTTTTTTGCAACCAAAGTGTGGGGTGTGTGGAACACACTGTCAGGGGTGGATTCCCGTACGTTGGGTAAAAATTGAGTAAAAGTGCTTTCACCCTATATATATATATATACACCCCTCATTATCTTATATACGTCTATAAATACCCCTCATCTTCCTCCACTCCAAGGAATAAAGACCTACTCTGCCCAACCTCTCCCTATAACCCTCAAGTTCTGGCAACATCCTCGTAAATCTTCTCTCACATTTTCTAACTTAACAACATAATTCTTGTAACAGATTGACCAAAACTTAATACAATACTCCAAATGCGACCTCAACAACATCTTGTACGACTGTAACATAACATCCCAATGTCTACGCCCTGACTGATGAAGGCCAATGTACCAAAAGTATTCTTGACCACCCTGTTTACTTGTGATGCTACTTTCAAGGAAGTATGTACCTCGATCGCTCTGTTCTACAACACTCCCTGCGGCTCTGTCATTCACTGCGTGGGTCCTGCTCTGGTTTGACTTCCCAAAATGTAATACCTAGCACTTATCTGCATTAAACTCCATTCATCATTTCTCAGCCCACTTGACCAACTGATCAAGATCCTGTTGTAATTTTTGATAACCATCTTTGCTATCTCCAATACCACCCAGTTTAGTGTCATCTACTATCTTACTGATCATGCCTTGTACATTCTTACCCATATCATTGATATAAGCTACTAACAGCAACTGATACCTGAGGCAGACAACTAGTCACAGGCCTCCAGTCTGATAAACAACCTTCCAGCATCACCCTCTGCTTCCTTCCTTGAAGCTAATTCTCTATCCAGTCTGCGAGCTCTTCCTGGATCCCATGCAATCTAACTTCCCGAGCAGCCTATCGTGCAGAAAATTATCAAATGCTTTGCTGAAGTCCATATAAACAACATCTACAGATTTGGACTCATCAACCTTTTTGGATACTTCTTCAAAAAATCAATCAAATTTGTCAGACACAATCTCCCATGTACAAAACCATGCTGATTATCCCTAATCGACCCATTTATCCAAATGCATTTATATCTTATCCCTCAGAATACTCTCCATTAACTGTCTGGAGCTGGAGGCAGACTAACTATAGCAAGGAGGTAAAGTAGTAACATAGTGGCAGTACAATAAACTCTTCCTAAATGTCAGCAAGATGAAGGAGCGAGTTATCGGTTTCAAGAAGCGTTGTGGAGTGCAAGCCCCAATCTGTATCAATGGTACCGAAGTGGAAATTGTTGAGAGCTTCAAGTTCCTTGGCGTTCATTTTACCAACAACCTGTTATGGACCAACCACATTGATGCGACAGCCAAGAAGGCACACCAACGCCTCTAATTCATCAGTTGACTGAGAAAATTCAGCATGTGTTCAATGGGTCTTACAAGCTTCTGCAGATGCATCACATAAAGCATACTGTAGTGTTGCATCACAGCTTGGTTTGGAAATAGCTCCGCACAAGACTGCAAGAAATTCCAGAGAATTGCCCAGTCCATCACACAGACCAGATTTCCCACCAGTGAATCCATCCACCCTTCACACTGCCTCGGAAAGGCAGCCAACATCATTAAAGACTTTCCCCACCCTGGTCATTCCTTTTTCTCCCTGCTCCTGCCTGGAAAAGGTACAGAAGCTTGAAAGTGCGCAGTACCTGACTCAAGAACAACTTCTTCTCATCTGTTATCAGCCTTCTGAATGGTCCTTCCTTTTGCTCGGGTTCTGTCCAATTCACCTTTACCCTATTGCAGATATTGGATTTTGTCTACCAAACCTTTGCACTATATACAGCACTCTGTATTATCCCCTATTTATTGGACTTGAATTTGACCTGATTGTATTCATGTATAGTATTAGACAATAGACAATAGGTGCAAGAGTAGGCCATTCGGCCCTTCGAGTCAGCACTGCCATTCACTGTGATGATGGTTGATCATCCACAATCAGTACCCCGTTTCTGCCTTCTCCCCACATTCCTCCACTCATCTATCTTTAAGAGATCTATCTAACTCTTGAAAGCTTCCAGAGAATTGGCCTCCACTGCCTTCTGAGGCAGAGAATTCCACAGATTCAAAACTCTGAGTGAAAAGGTCTTTCCTCATCTCTGTTCTAAATGGCTTACCCCTTATTCTGGACTCTCCCAACATCGGGAACATGTTTCCTGCCTCTAGTGTGTCTAGCGTGTCCAAACCCTTAATAATCTTATATGTTTCAAAAAGATCCTCTCTCATCCTTCTAAATTCCAGAATATACAAGCCCAGCCGCTCCATTCTATCAACATATGACAGTCCCGCCATCCCGGGAATTAACCTCGTGAACCTACGCTGCACTCCCTCAATAGCAAGAATGTCCTTCCTCAAATTTGAAGACCAAAACTGCACACAATACTCCAGTTGTAGTCTCACTAGGGCCCTGTACAACTGCAGAAGGACCTCTATGCTCCTATACTTAACTCCTCTTGTTATGAAGGCCAACATGCCATTCGCTTTCTTCACTGCCTGCTGTACCTGCATGCTTACTTTCAGTGACTGATGAACAGGGACCCCCAGATCTCGCTGTACATCCCCTTTTCTCAACTTGACACCATTCATATAATAATCTGCCTTCCTGTTTTTTCCACCAATGTGTATAACCTCACATTTATCCACATTAAATTGTATCTGCCATGCATCTGCCCACTCATCCAACCTATCCAAGTCACCCTGCATCCTCATGGCATCCTTCTCACAGTTCACACTGCCACCCAGCATTGTGTCATCTGCAAATTTGCTAATGTTACTTTTAATCCCTTAGATTTAATCTAAATCATTAATATATATTGTAAATAGCTGGTGTCCCAGCACCGAGCCTTGCGGTACCCCACTAGTCACTGCCTGCCATTCTGAAAGGGACCCATTTATCCCTATGTTTGTTTTCTATCCATGTCAGTACCCTACCCCCAATACCATGTGCTCTAATTTTGTCCACTAATCTCCTATGTGGGACCTTATCAAATGCTTTTTGAAAGTCCATGTACACTACATCCACTGGCTCTCCCTTGTCCATTTTCCTAGTTACATCCTCAAAGAATTCCAGAAGATTAGTCAAGCTTGATTTCCCCTTCGTAAATCCATGCTGACTCGGACCGATCCTGCCACTGCTATTCAAATGTGCCGCTATTTCATCTTTTATAATTGACTCCAGCATTTCCCCACCACCGATGTCAGGCTAGCTGGTCCCTGTTTTCTCTCTCCTGCCTTTCTTAAAAAATGGAATAACATTAGCTACCCTCCAATCCACAGGAACTGATCCTGAATCTAGAGAACATTGGAAAATGATCACCAATGTGTCCACGATTTCTAGAGCCACTTCCTTAAGTATCCTGGGATGCAGACTATCAGGCCCTAGGGATTTATCAGCCTTCAGCTCCATCAGTCTGCCCAACACCATTTCCTGCCTAATGTGAATTTCCTTCAGTTTCTCCATCACCCGAGATCCTCTGGCCACTACTATATCAGGAAGATTGTTTGTGTCCTCCTTAGTGAAGACTGATCCAAAGTACCTATTCAACTCATCTGCCATTTCCTTGTTCAGTCTTCAAGGGTCCAACTTTGGTCTTACCTATTTTTTTTCCTCTTCACCTAAAGAAGCTTTTACTATCCTCCTTTATATTCTTGGTTAGCTTACCTTCGTATCTCATCTTTTCTCCCCTTATTGCCTTTTTAGTTATCTTCTGTTGCTCTTTAAAAGTTACCCTACCCTCTGGCTTCCCGCTCATCTTTGCTATGTTATACTTTTTCTCTTTTATTTTTATACTGTCCCTGACTTCCATTGTCTTCCACGGTCGCCCCTTACTCCCCTTGGAATCTTTCTTCCTTTTTGGAATGAACTGATCCTGCACCTTCTGTATTATTCCCAGAAATACCTGCCATTGTTGTTCCACTGTCATCCCTGCTAGGGTATCTTTCACGTCAACTTTGGCCAGCTCCTCCCTCATGGCTCCATAGTCCCTTTTGTTCAACTGTAATACTGACACTTCCGATATTCCCTTCTCCCTCTCAAATTTGATTAAACTTATCATATTATGGTCACTACCTCTTAATGGCTCCTTTACCTCGAGTTCCCTTATCAAATCCGGTTCATTACACAACACTAAATCCAGAATTGTCTTCTCCCTGGTAGGCTCCAGTGCAAGCTGCTCTAAGAATCCATCACGGAGGCACTCGACAATCTCCCTTTCTTGGGGTCCAGTACTAACCTGATTTTCCCAGTATACCTGCATGTTGAAATCTACCATAACAACCGTAGCATTACCTTTACGACATGCCAATTTTAACTCTTGATTCAACTTGCACTCTATATCCAGGCTACTGTTTGGGGGCTTGTAGATAACTCCCATTAGGGTCTTTTTACCCTTACAATTCCTCAGTTCTATCCATACTGACTCTACATTTCCTGATTCTATGTCACTCATCGCAAGGGACTGAATTTCATTCCTCACCAACAGAGCTACCCCACCCCCTCTGCCCACCTGTCTGTCTTTTCAATAGGACGTATACCATTGAATATTCAGTTCCCAGCCCTGGTCCTCTTTCAGCCATGTAATTCCCACAACATCATACTTGCCAATTTGTAACTGAGCCTCAAGCTCATCTACTTTATTTCTTATACTTCGCGCATTCAGATACAACACTTTAACTTCGGTATTCTCCTCCACTCTCACACCGGTCACTATTGGCCTTGACCTTACTCTCTTATCCCTTCTCGAACTTTCCTTCCCACTAATTCGGGAGTCTTTTGTAACTTTTCCTGTACTCACTTCCCCTTTACACTCCCAATTTGTCAATCCCTCCCCCTCACTATTTAGTTTAAACCCACACGTGTAGCACTAGCAAATTTGATCTGATTAGAAAGCATGCAAAAAACAAAGCTTTCCACTGTCTTGATAAATAATAAACCTGAACCTTGGTTAAGGTAGTTATGTAGTTAGGAAAGAGTGAGGCTCTGAAGATAATGAGGGGCCGATGAAACTCAACAATGACAAGGTGATGGGTGATTGGGCAGTGAGGTATACATTTCAGGATAGTTTGTACAGCTTGTCAGGAGACATGTGGTGATGGCTTTGGAGAAACTAAGTTTAGTAGAAACAAAACAATGGATAAAGAGCTTGAAGATCATGAAGCAATGACAAAAGTTCATGCAATCAATGTTGGAAAGGAAAATGAACTTGTCATGACAATAGACAATAGGTGCAGGAGTAGGCCATTCGGCCCTTCGAGCCAGCACCGCCATTCAATGTGATCATGGCTGATCATCCACAATCAGTACCCCGTTCCTGCCTTCTCCCCATATACCAATATCCCCTGACTCAGCTATCTTTAAGAGCCCTATCTAGCTCTGCCTTGAAAGTATCCAGAGAACGACCTCCACCGCCCTCTGAGGCAGAGAATTCCACAGA
Organism: Malacoraja senta; assembly: GCA_038087875.1. Lineage (NCBI taxonomy): Eukaryota > Metazoa > Chordata > Chondrichthyes > Rajiformes > Rajidae > Malacoraja > Malacoraja senta. The sequence continues at coordinate 10,045 of JAXLNO010005184.1, read as the reverse complement.
TTCACAACTCTCTGTGTGAAAATGTTTTTCCTCATCTCTGTTCTAAATGGCTTACCCTTTATTCTTAAACTGTGGCCCCTGATTCTGGACTCCCCCAACATCCGGAAGATGGCAAGAAAAATATCTGGAGAATTAGTTAGATAGGATACTCATTGACAGAGAGAATTAGTTAGATAGGATACTCATTGACAGAGAGAAGAAAAAAGGTTTTAAAAAGGGAAAATTAAAGAATGAAAACAAAAGTAAGAAAGTCTTATGTTAATGTGTCATCTCAAATGACTATAGTTTATCTGGACGAAATGTTTAACAAGGAACTGCAGATGCTGGAAATCTTATAGCTGCAGGAACATTTGTCTACCATAGTATATCTAGAAGTTCTTTTGTACTTTTATGATGTACCTTGGAGGTGTATTAATTCATGTAATAAGAAAATTATAGAACATAGGGTGTAGAACAGCACAGTGCCGTAACAGGCCCATTGGCCCACAATATCTGTGCAGAACATGATGCTAGGAGAAACTAATCCCATCTTCCTGCTCAGTGTTCATGTCTCTCAATTCTTTGCATATCAATGTGCACATCTAAAAAGGGTCTGGAAAAAGGAATCGACCCGAAACACCACCGATACCATTCCCACTAATAATACTGCCTGATTCGCTGAGTTACTTCAGCACTTTGTGTCTATCTTTCCCCATCTAAAAAATCTCTTAACTATCATTATTGTATCTGCCTCCACCCCTTCTGGCAATGCATTCCAGTTTTCATCCACCCACTGCATAAAAAAACAAAACATGCCCCACACATCTCCTTTAATATTTGCCCTTCTCACGTTAAAGCTGTGCCTTCTATTCTTTCCACCCAGGGAAAAAGGTTCTAATTATCCACCCTATCTATGCCTCTCATAATTTTCTTTACTTCCATCAGGTCACCCCTCATTTATCCGGTGCTCAGAGAAAACAATAAAATTATGTCCAACCTCTTCTTGTAGCTAATATTCTCTAATCCAGGCAGCCATCTGGTAAAACATCTTCTGCACCCTCTCATAAGTCTCCATATTCCTGTAAAGGGGGAAAATCAGAACTGCACACAATATTCCAAATACAGCCGAAGCAGTCTTATAGAACTGCATCATGACTTCCTGACTCTTGTACTCATTGCCCAAACTGATGGAGACACGCATACTACATGCCCTCCTCCATCTTGCAGAGACTGAGCCATGCCTACACTTCTGGGTTTTATAGTCCCTCCCCCCTCCCACCAGAAGGGGCGTGGCCTTCATGGTGTGATTGACAGGAGAGAGAATCTCAACATATTTTAAACACTAATAACTCTTTTATTTTTCATCAATGGGAAAAATCCTCGGCACCTGATGAGCAGAGGGGGACTGAGTAAGATGGCCAAAAATTACAGCTGTACATGGTAACTTTTTTTCTAAAATCATTATAGAGCGCAGACTATAGAGCGCAGAGGAGGAAGTGGTCAAGATTAGACTTTTAATTATATAGAAGGCAAAGCAACTTTAATTAGGCAAGGCAACTTTAATTAGGCAAGGCAACTTTAATTAGGCAAGGCAACTTTAATTAGGCAACACAGCTTTAGCATTTCCAAACCAAAGGCAACACAGCTTTAGCATTTCCAAACCAAAGGCAACACAGCTTTAGCATTTTCTAACTATATTTTCAAACCACCTTAAGGGCACTGACAGGTCAGTAAAACCACTCACAGTTTAGTAGACATGTGTTCAGTGTTATTCACAGCTCAGACTGAGAGACGTGACCCTCTCGCTCCCCCATCTTGCAGAGACTGACTGAGGCACTCAACACTTCCGGGTTTTATAGTCTACGTGGCCTTCTCAACAGAGAATCTCAACATTTTTTAAACACTAATAACTCTTTTATTTTTCATCGATGGGAAAATCCTCTTGTCCTGCACAGCAGAGGGGGACTCTGAGTAAGATGGCTAAAAATCACAGCCGTAAGTGGCAGCGTTTTTTCTAAAATCAATATACAGAGCAACAGGAAGTGGTCAAGATCAGACTTTTAGTAATATAGATGACAATTAATTTGGCACTGAATACTCCCACAGACAACAATTAACTATTTGATTTAAGTATCTTAGCTAAAAACACAGAAAACATCCAACTAATCAGGTAGCAGAAACAGAGTTAACATTTCTGGTCAAAGATTTTCCATCGGAACTGATAAAGAGAGAAAAGAACAAGTTAATTGTTCGCTGCAATGTGGTGGGGAAGGATGTATAGGACAAGGTAGGATGGGATGGTTCCAGGTTTGTAGAAATCATCCAGTCGATAGATTAATGGGGGCATTTAGTGAGAAAGAAAATAAATAAAAGCTATGAAGAAATGTTTATACAAGAGTAAAAGTTTAAAAAAAAACAAAAGATAGTAAAAGTTGCAAAATGCATGGCTGTAAGACATGCCCAGCCAGTCAGGTTTTGCCAATGGTTTGAGGAAAACTAAGCCCACATCAGAGATGGATGACCAGCAGCTGAAATTGCCAGTTCTGATACAGACAGAGGAAGTGAGTTGTAGAATCCAATAATGAATCTGGAAGTCTGATGGAAGAGGAGGTGTTCCTCAACCTTACATTGCTGTGGGTGGTGGCCCATCATAGACGACGAGAGCATGGTTGTGCAGTCTCATGTCTTGTGGGATCCAGTGTGGCTCACGAGTCTGATACGCGAGCCACACACGCGGGAGCAGTGGGGGTACAGGAAGGCCGCTGTGGGAGGATTTAGGGCTGCAGCCTTCCTCCTGTCTCTGGCACTAACGAGTCGGCTTCAACGATTGTCTTCGAAACTGCTGACCGCATTCCCAGTGGTTGTACGCCAGCCAGTCCTGCCACATTGCTATGTGTATTGGTTTATTATTGTCACACATGTGCTGAGATAAAAGCTTTTTCTTTGCAAGTCAAACGCTTTTGTTTCCAGTCAAATCAAATAATTCTATACACAAGTGGAATAATAAATAGTCATCCATACAAAAGCACAATAGGTAATGCAAAAAGATAAACACCAGAGTGCAGAATATAGTTTTACAGCATTGTAAAACTATATTCTGGGGAAATAGTTCCAGGGAAAAGTCTAATTTCCAGGGAAAAGTCTAATTTCTGCAATTAGGTAGGTTAGAAATCGGGCCAACACCCCAGTTTATGGGAGGACTGCCTAGTACTCTGATGAAATAAGGAAAATAACTGTTCCTGAATCTGATTGTACATACAATCATTCAGAGAATGAGACCAAGTGGATTTCCCTCCAGAGACTTGATGGGTCAAATGGGTTTCTTCTATGTGCTACCATTTCCATGATTGCATTATTCTAAGCAATAATGCCAATACGACAGTGATTTAAAGAACCTTGAGGTATAGGTACAACCTACCAGTAGGAACACTTAGTAAATATCAATTTTTTAATAACCTTCCCTTTTCCTTGTGTAGATGACTGTTCTTCACAAGTGAACCCGAACAATGAACATTGTCAGACTGCTCAACCAGAAGGTAATTACCGTGGAAAATATCCTGTTTTTAAATGTTATACATACACATGATTTTCCATTTGGGGTCACTTTACTGTGATTAGCTGAGGGAATCTTGGCAGACTTATCAACTGCACTGCAGCTAACTGCATATTGCATTACATATGTCTCAAAGCAATGTAGGAACATTGGAGATGCCAGGTGGATAAAGATCGGAGTCCATTAAATTCAACATTTAAGTAATTGTATGACACAAAGAATATGAATTATTGATTAATTCTGCAATCAATGTCAACAGTTTACAGCAGAACATACAACCAGAAAATTTCCATGATTAGCTTTGAAACCAAAATATCTTCCTACCTACTTACCATGAATTATCCAAAACTATATACAATAATGATTTATATTTGAAAGGATGCACACCCAAATTTAACTCAAACTAAAGGTTGATATCTTATTATTAAGTACCACATTGGAAGTGTGCTATACTCACCAGCAATTCTTTAAATTATTTAACCAAATGACCTTTTCAACATACAAAATATACCTTTGCCCTTCTTTAGCTGTGGGTTTTTAAATGTGTGCATGCGTGCTAAAGTTGGGCAGCATAAATTCCAACCCTTCTTTAAATAAAAGTGTGGACCAATTGTAGTAATTGTACTGGAACTGTAAAATTGCACACCAGAGATAGTGGTTTTTATTCATGAATTAGAGGAAATTTAAGTGCAAGGATAAGAGGATTACGATTTTTTAAATGCTATTTAATTAATGCATTTGTCTACATTAGTAAATTAATAGTTCAGCATCAAAAAATATTCAAGACTAGCTATATTTTAGATGAATCAGAAATTTAGAGAAGGGATAGAATAACCCCAATAGATGTTGGTCATAATACAGATTATTAAAGTGTCTACACACAAAGCACACAGAAGTGTTTTTTGCACAATTCACAAAAATTACTACTTGGAATAAATTCAGATCTTCCTGTAAGGAGGGAACACAATAGCGTATAACTTCAGAGTATTTTACCGGTAGCAGGAGGCAATGTTTATTTATGCACATATCTGTTGTACCTTGGGTGAGGCAATATGTCAGCGAATTATAAGAACATTTCTGCTCGAGTTATATCAGTGGGATTTATGAACAAATTATTTTCACTGTGACAGGAAAATATATTTTTAGACCTTGTATGTGGCATCAATTAAGCCAATTTCACAGAAATCATTGAAAGCTATCTAAGCACAACACAAATTTAAATAGAATATTCTAAAAATATTAATTGTGAATATTATGAAATTGGAAAGAAGACATTCCATCCATCTCTTTACAATCAACAAAGATGACATAAAGTAAATCTTGAATGGCTTTTACGAGCAACAACTTTAAGTGGGTTCTGGGGCTGGGCAAGGATAGATATTGAATTAGGGCACAACAACGTCTCTGAGCTGCCAAATGCCATACAATCTAGTTCCTAAAATCACTACATTTTTTACACTGTTTTGGACCAACTCAAATTATTTTTCAATGTAACTATATACTGTATAATACTTAACTTTTTATGTATTAACCATTGAAAGACAAATAAACACTGCAGAGGCTTATTTGGAAAGATAGCATTTTCCATCACGAAAACTTCATGGTGACAATAAATGCCAGAATTCTCATACATAATAGTAAGATTAAACGAGAACTTACCTAAGTTTGAAGTTTGATCTTTATTTTATGAGGAGTTACGTAGGTGATTACGTGAAGAACCCCGCCAGTGCGCCTGCGCGTCAATCTTCAAAGCAGCGGTGTGAAATCACAAAAAACAACAACCGAAGTAATATAGTCTCATAATAAAACGAGTAATACAAGAACTTCCATCTGACCTTTATGATAGAGGGTATGGTCGTGGTGGGCACGTAATCACCTACGTAACTCCTCATAAAATAAAGATCAAACTTCAAACTTAGGTAAGTTCTCGTTTAATCTTACTATTTTACTTCGGAGTCACGTGAGTGACTACGTGAAGATTTTAAAGCTTTGTGATTTCATGCCGTGGATCAATCCCGGCTTCTCACTGCATAGATTGACTCGGAACGAGAATAATCAATCATGCATTCATAATAACATTTGTACCACAAATGCAGTAATTCATTTCAATAATGAAATGAATCAGATCCCCTTTAAACCAGAGGAATTTACACAGAACTTAAAATAGTTTCTGCAAACAACCCCGCATTAACAATAGGCCGATGGTAAAAATGTTGAAACATCAACTCATTGGACCACCCGGCAGCTGCGAGGATATGGTCGACGGGGCCGTCTTTTGCCCTGTCCGCCGACGTTTCTGCTGCCCTAATCGAGTGAGACGTAAAAACATAAGTGTTAATACCAGCAGCTGTTAAGACTTCTTTTATCCATCTGGAAATAGTCTGTATTGAAACTCTCTTGTGTGGTTTCTTGTGTGTGATCAACAACCCAGTTTCCGTATTCTCAAATTCTTTGTGACCTCAATGTATTGTAATAAATATGTCTTAATACAGAGACATGGATCATTTGGATATGCTGCTAGCATAATTTTAAATCCTGTCACACCTGGCCTAATTTACTTTAGTAGGTCATAGATATAGAATGTAACCTTGTGTTCAGTTACTTCCATACTGTCTATTTGTAATTTTCCAAGTGTTTGCACTCGTTGTGCTGTCACTCATGCCATAAGCATGAATACTTTCATACTGAGCTTGACCAAAGGTAAAGACACACTTGATGACCATTCACGAAGTAGTTTCAGTACCACACTTACATCCCAGATTGTCACGTACCTAGGTTTCGGTGGTTTGGAATTAAAGATTCCTTTCATTAGTCTGGAAACAATTGGGTGTGACCCAATTGAGTTTCTTTCTGAATCCAGAACCAAATATGAGGACAATGCACTTCTGGCTGAATTAATTGCACTACAACTCAGACCATCATAATAAAGTTTTGACAGAAATTCTAAACATTTGAAATATCTGCAGTACTTTATTGCACATTCTTTTGTACACAGAACTCTTCCCATTTCTTAATATAAGAAAGGTACTGTTTTTGAGTGCTCTTCCTCCCGCCTGCCGTAAGCATGTCCACAGTATGCTCAAACAGTCCTCGTCCCAGAAAAGGCATTCTTAAAACCTGCAAATCAACAAATCCAAACGATGATATAATGGATGTTGTTACCCTGTTACAGGGTGCAGCAATAAATTACTCCTTTTTGGGACTTTCATCAACATTCGTGTTGTTAATTCTAATATCAACAGATACCATGGCTGTGTTGGCCAATCTGGTACTACCAATACCCTTGAAGCAGCATCTTGCCTGATTTTAAGCAAACATTGGCTTATGAGGCAGAAAGGTGGAAATATATATGAAAACATACCACCCCAATGTAGCGAGAAAGCATCAATCGCCACTGCTCCTGGATCTGGTTTCCATGAGACATATCTCGATAGCTGATGATTCAAGTCGATGTCGGTCATTCCAAATCTGATTACTATATCATTGAATACCTCTTGATTCAACATCCATTCTTTATTATCATGGAACTTTTCGTGACCTGGTGTCTGCTATCGTGTTCATTCTACCTGGTAGATAGATAGCTGAAATCCAAATGTTCTTTTCAATACACCAAGACCCAAGTTGATTTAACCATTTTGTCACATGACACCGACTTAATTCCACCCATATCATTAATATAGGCAACTGCTGTTGTGTTTATTAATTTGAACTTGAACCTTCCTTTTAGTTGTGTTAGAACCATAACCTTGGAGTCCATAGAAACCTCCTAAAAGCTCCAAATATGTAATTCCCCATGTCTGCAGTCACAATAACTCTTCCTGATTCCATCTGCCTCCGCAGTTAGATGTTAAGTCAGTTGCACCCCATCCTAGTGCACTGGCATCAGTTTGTAATATCATGGAAGGTTGTTCAATCAGCACTTTGCCTGAACTGCTTGAGACATGTAGAATCCACCACTGCAGATTAGAAACAGCATTTGTTGTTACTTGCATGGTTCTATCAAAATGAGCAGCATTTATTCTCAGTGCCTGTTCTTCTCTGCAGCTGTTAATAATGTAATGGTCCATACTGGACTGCTGGGAATCTACTAATTTTCCCAGTACTCGAGCCACCTGTCTGATTAGAGGTTTTTGCTCGTTTAACAGATTACTGCAATCTTTAATCAACTCCACCCTTTTTTCACTGGGCAAAGTAATTTGCATTTGGGCTAAATCAATTGTGAACCCCAAATAATTAATCGAGGTACATGTTTTTAACCTTGATTTCTTTGGATGAATTTAGAAACCCCCAAACTTTCAAAAGTTTGATTTTATTACTGCAACCGATGCTTCTGTTGACTGTTTTGTCCTTCCTATAATCAGGACATTATCCAGGTATGCCATTAGTACATGCCCCTGGCTCTCAGCAACCCCAGAATTGATTTAAACAATTTTATGAATATTCTGGGAGGGAACGTTAACCCTTTAGGCAGAGCTTTGACCTGCCCTAATTGGTTCATCCATGTAAATTTAAAATATTTCATATCTTGCAAGTGAACAGACACTGAACAAAAGGATTCAGACTTGTCAAGTCTATAATAATCCTACATCCTCCATCCTTTTTTGATCGAGGGAATATATTTGACCCAAATTGGTGAATTTGGTAGACTGATTCTTTAATAACACCTTTTATATATAGGGTTTTGAAGCGCAACTTGAACCTCCATTACTTCGCAAAGTGGAGAGTTCTGCTAGGAACATGCTGGACAGGCAAATCATAATTTGGATTGAATTCAATTCGAAATCCTTGTATATTATTCAGAATTACCACATCTGAAGTAATCTTCTTCCAATGTTTATAGAAGAGACGTAATCTGCCTCCAACTTTTGGACTTAATCCAGTTAGTATGTTCCCCTGAGAACCAGGTCCACCTACCTCTTGAGTCATTTGAGTATTCTGAGATCCCTGGATTCTCCCGGAAGCACCACCACTGGTCCTTACTCCCGCTGCAGGCCGCCAGCTACGTCCCTGCGTTGATGAGCGACTTGGTCCTGGTCTAGGATCCGTATGACGTCTGAAAGGATACTTCCTCTTTACAGACTTTGCAACCATTGATGTTTTTATCAATCCTGTTTTTGCTTCATCTTCCAACTCTTTAATACGTCTCCCGAGATCCTCTCCAAAGAGTAAGTTGGGTAATTGTATATTACTTGGTTTGCAGAGTGCTGTGAATTTCGGATTCATAGTAGGCCGTATAGCACTTTCCTCAGATAATTGATCTCGAAGTGCGTGCTGCATAGCAACCCCAGTGCTTGCTGATGCAACTTCGTCATCTTTTGGCTGTTACCTGCTATTCTGGTAATAGCAGTTATTCCAGAACCCAGCAGCTTTAATATTCTCTGCAACTGATTCCAGATAATTTGGTTCACTGCTGCTGCTTTCAGCAACCCACAGTTACTTGGGGTCTCCTGCTTTCTTGCAGCCTCATCCATCTCCTGCTGTTCCAGCTAATGGTAAACCAAGTAATTTGTGAAGGAGGCCAGTTCTTCTCCTAATTGCTCTCCTGACCCTGACGGGGCAGCGAATCCTACTGCCAGGGGTGGAACATCTGGCAGCTGCCATTCATCGCCTTGTACAGCCTCACCGTCAGAGTCGGGGTCTGAAATCTCATGACCCGTAGCACGCTCCTCATTCCTGAGGGTGCATTCCATCAGCCCTGAGCCAGGTGCTGTTAAGCTGCTCCTGCAGCTTGGTTTACAGTACACTCCTTCCTGAGTGAACTTTGCTCCAACAGCCTATGAAAAAGGCTTTCTATTTGGGCAATACGCTCGAAAGCAGTATCTAGCCCTGTACCAGGAGCTGTTTGAGCTGTTTCCCAGCAGCTTGGCTTTCAGTACACTCCTCCCTGAGTGAACTTTGCTCCAACAGCCTATGTAAAAGGCTTTCTATTTGGGCAATACGCTCGAAAGCAGTATCTAGCCCTGGAGCTACTTCCATTGCCTGGGACTCCCTCCGTGGGCCGTTGGGATTTAAACTTTGTCTTTTGCCCGACAGGCGCTGACTGTGTTTTCACCAGCCCCAGGTCCACAGTCGCTATGCTCACCGCTGGCGACTGTACCGGGGTTTAGAGGCGGTTGGTCTCTAACCGCAGACTCCCAACTTTCCCCGACTTCTGTCGGCTGTGTCGCTCGCCTCTTCCCCCTGTCCATTTTTTCCATGGCGTCTGTGGAAAAATCCCCATAGACCCACAGTAAACGGACCTGGAAAACATGAAAAAAGTTTCTACTTACCTTGTAGTTGAAATACTACAAACCACTGTAGGAGCTCTGCTCCTCACGTCCATTTGCGTCAAGGCGTCTGATGTAATGACGCGCAGGTGCACTGGCGGGGTTCTTCACGTAGTCACTCACGTGACTCCGAAGTAAAATTTATGCTTAAATGTGTTGGAAGATGCTGGTTTACACCGAAGATAGACACAAAATGCTGGAGTAACTCAGTGGGCCAGGCAGCATCTCTGGAGAGAAAGAATGGGTG